>CM077151.1:238265016-238751256 GCA_039583875.1 Platanthera guangdongensis
ATTTTTAATTGCTGTTGAGACTTATTGAACATTTTTCCATAACAATAATATGGATAAGAAGACTTCAAGGAATAAAAATCATTGGACATCCACAAGGTATTATTCAAGACAAGCTGCTGACTCTGATGATAACCAATTCCAGGATGCTTGAGATGAGTAACTATGAATGAAGTGGATGACAGGAAAACCAACAAAGTAATTATCAAGACATAGCTAAAGCAAGAGAATTAGAGAAACAATGTTTGTATCCATTCCAGATTTTTTTTAATTTTTCAATAAAATGCAGCCAATCCAAATTATGTATAAAAAAGTAAGCAATGTATTTATTTCCACATAAAGAACGGAAAATTAGAACAGTGAGAGAATATACAAGCATAATTCAAGTAGGAACCAGAAGTGGATCATGGAGTTACCCGTTCTCAATACTCTCTAAACCAGACTCATTCAGATTTTTTTCATCTGCCTTGTACAAGAATTAAAGGTTTTAAGAAATTGTTTCTGATCATCAGATAGATCAGTCATTACCAACGAGAACTTGTGAATTGAATTCCACTAAGTGGATTCCTTATCTCTTGACAAATGTAAGCTAGCTCTCTCATTCTGGCAACACATTTCTTTTCCTGCTACCTCTGGACTTCAAGAGCTTGTTGCAGCTCTGGACTAGCTATCTGCAAGAAGCAAACGCTCCAGTAACTTCGCCATCCATATTTCTTCTAGGATTTGCTGTCAAGAGAGCCTGTATATTATTTCCAGCTCTATCAAATACAATGGGAGACTTCTGTTTTTTTTCCCTTCAACTGCATTATGGAGGACATCATAAACTTTGTAAGGGCGTCTGGCCCTTAAGTCGGCAGCAACTACCAAAAACTTCTCCAACCAACAGCTTTCCAATCACTCCTTTCTCAACCACCCTGTAAGCTTCTCCATAGCAACATTCCATTCAGAGCAACAAGTTTTTCATCAGAAGCAAATATGGGAGGAATCAGTGGGTGAGACTATGCACAATGGCTTTATAATCACCTTGGATATGAGTAAATTATCCATAACTGCCTTCTGCCCAGTAATATCCTGGCCAACAAAACGACTCCAACTATTCATTGTATAATCTCGACTGAACAAGCATTGACTATGACATAAATTGCTTTCTTCAGCTTCTGCGAGCAAATGTTTGCAACTTTCTCCACATTTTTATCTTCCTCGCCTGCATATATTTAAATGCAACAGACCAGCCAAGATATGGGCAATCCAAATTATTTAACTATATAATCTGAAAAGATTTACATAAAAAAAAACTTAAGCTGCATATTTTCAAGTGTTTTTTTGAACAATACAAAAAAAATATAAGAATGACAAAGCTGCATGTTACCTCTTAAGGCACGGAAGAAATTTTTTTGACTTCTGCAGCAGAATCTTCAAAAACAACTCTTCTCCAAGTGATTTCCCATGGCTTCCTCAACAGAAAGCCCATTAGTTCAGCAACCTTTGCATTCCAACCATTTATTCGACCATCCACGTCAACTGCAAATCGGTACTGTCGCTGTCTCTATTAACCTCACCATCTCCCTAGCAATAGAGCTGAGTTCATTAATCCCTTGCATCTCCAAATCACCAAACTGCACACTTGTCATGCCTTGGAATCATATTCCTTAATAATTTGAGCCATTTTTAGAACAATGCCTGCAAATACAGCATACAAATTAGATAAATTTGTAACATTTCTTAGTAGTAGAATCACATAAACATTCAGAAGCAAGAAGGAAATGGAATTGATCACCCTGTCTATTGTTAAAACTAATTTGCATGTACTTCGAGAACAGAAACAAAGAGTCCTCTAGATTGAGGTCGTTTGTTCTAATTTAGAGCTATCCATAGATAACATCATGAGGATAGGTTTATTGCATTGCTAATAACTTCACAAAATTCAAATCCGGGTAAGTTTATTAAGTTACAGAAGCCATCCCGTAGATAACATAGACAAAATTTTATCAAAATCTTTTTTACAAGTCTAACCCTTCAAACCAAAGCTTTATACCTTCTGGCGTTTCATGCGACTTTTCTTCTTGTTAGAAGCTCCACTGCTCCAACCTCATCCGGCCGGAAGCAGCAATGGTACCATGCCTCCTGGTCAAGAGCCACTAGCAGTTCTTTACAATCTAACTTCAAATCCGGCTTCAATATTCTTTGACAGTAGAGAGGGGGAGGGCTTTGATGGTGGCGAGGTTTTCAGATGCATCGACCTCCAGAGGATCTGAATCCCCCTGGTCCCCGCTAATGGAGCATTCTAGGAGCCGCACTTGCCCTTTCCATCTCGCCATCACCCAAGGAGTGGCATCACAGCGAGTTCTTCCTGTTGCCGCCCTCACCCCCTCCCGAGTCCCACCTTCTTCTTGGCGCGTTCTAGGGATCCGGGGTTTGCTCCCTTCGACACCATGGTTGCTAAGCTCGCGGCGTTGCCTGCGAGTGCTTCCAGATTTGCTCTCCCCACGTCTCCCTCTCCTCTTGGCGCGCTCTTGGGCATCGGGTTCTTGCTCAGGGTTGCGGGTGGACTTAGGTTTTGAGTGCATCGATGGCTGCGCAGTAAGAGGAGAATGAGAAAGATTTCCAGGAAGAAATGAAGAGGGGCATAGGCGGACCCAGCAGGATTTTTCAGTGGGGGCGTTCAATAAAATTAAGACAAAAATATTGATACATCCAATATGTTTTTTATAATATCACCTAATAGTTGTAAAGCAATAATACCTGTGAAGTAGAAGGGATAGTAAAAATGTGTGTGGAAGAATTAATCCCTAAACAAAAAAACTAGATATATAATTTTATGCCAATTGGACTTAATTGCTCACATAAACAAAAAATCACCTAGGTACAAAAAAAAAAAAATCAACAAAGCCACAAGCGAATAACCAAGTATCAACCAATCAACATCAAACTCCTTGCCTACAAGGCTTGTACTCCATCCAAAAAATACACACTGTCGAACTCATATCCACTGTCCATCATAAACTACAATCACAAACTAACAGATAGTGGGAACCCCATGTAGAGGACTTTACTAGAAATAAAGAACAATGAGCTATTTGGAAGTCTACAACCAATAAACCAACTGTCAAACACAACAAGCTGTTGATTATAACGTGAAACACAAAGGTAATTCATTGATCAACTACAATGCACAGAGAACTAAAATGAAACAAGCAGATGGAAATAACTAGACCTCCAAACCACAACAAATTAACTTAGGGAGAAGAGAAAAAAAATTTAAATGCATAAGCTAACCACTCTTAATTCCATGATGACGAGAAGAAGTCCAAAAACCATCAACAACATCCATTGGTGAGCCTACCAAAATTTCCAGCAAGGCAGCAAGCCTAAGTTTGGAGAAAGGCCAGAGGAGTGACTAGTGAAGCAGCCATGGGCGGACCTTGCTTAGCAGTTGAAATCTTATGGAAAAATGAAGAGAATGTCAGAAGATAATGCCCAGCTGGAATCTGTGGGAGGATTTAGATAGAAAGATAACTTACCAATCTCTGAGAGCATGAAGGACTGGAGGAAGCTAGATTAGGGCTTTCTCGAAGAGAGCAGGAAGAAAACTGATCTAGAGCGGGGATCTGCGGGAGGAAGAAGCTAGATTAGGACTCCAGTTCCCCGCAGGAGTAAGGAGACAGACCTAGAGTAGGGATTTATTGAAGAAAACTTACAAATATCTGACTTCTGAGTTTTGAGAGTGGGGAGGAGGAAGATCCATGACTTGGGTTTTTTGAAGACGGGAGGAAGAAGACAATGCCCAGACTCTAGTAGGAGATCGTGGGCGGGAGGAAGAAGACAATGTACAGACTTCAGCGGGAGATCGTCGAGCGGCCCAGCGGGAGATCGTCGAGCCCAGCATAAGAGAAAATCGAGCGATCCCAACGAGAACGGAGCCCGAACCCTAGTTTAGCGGAAAAAATTGAGTGTGGGCGGCTGCCCACACTCGGCCTATCATACGTCCGCCCATGAAGAGGGGGCATATGCGTTTTATTTGCTAAAAAATAAATTAATAAAAGTAAATATTATATTTTTTTGCCACGCTTATAGTATTTCATGGCTAATACATTAGTGTTAACCACGCTTTTTAGAACCTTGGCTAAAATATAACTATTAGCCACACTTATTGCAATCGTGGCTAATAACAGTATATTAGCTACGATTTTTTGACCCTGGCAAAAAAAGTGTAGCTATAACTCATTTTTCTAGTAGTGGATAGAAAGCTGATACAGAAATACAAGATCTTGACCAGAAGAATATCAGCAATCTGAAGAAGAAGAACATCAAATCAAAATCAAGAGTCTTCTTTCTTCTATACTCCAGGACACTTCAAAGGAAAACAAATCCTCTATCTGTCAAGAAGTTCCTGTACTTTGTCTTGTCAAAGCTGAAAGACCGAAGGCCTATCACCCTGAAGCAAAGCTCCATCTTCCTGAACCATTCAACATCTCAGGGGGAGCCCTTTGCTAACATCAAATCCACAAAAGTCTTATCAATTGTACATTAAGAAAGAGAAGACAAAATCAATCTCTCACCCCCACTGTAAAAATGGTTCTTAACTCCCTTCAAAAGTTATTCCTGGTTGCAAGTCACCTGACCAAAAGACTTGAGGTTTGGTTTTTGAGCATCTGATCAAAAGCTCATTGGTGTCAGGCACCTGATCAAAAATCTGAGTGAATTCTTACTAGGGTGGTAAAAGAGTGGATGTACCCAGGTTGGGGAACCACTATAAATTTCTTGTGTTGTCTGGTTGCACTTTTCTTTTGTTTCTTACTGTGGCTGTGATAGTTAGGATTGCTGTGTTTGTGCTTTAATTTTATTCCTACAACACTAGGACTAGATTGAAGTAGTTAGAAATTTTATAAAAACACTAAATACTTTATTCACCCCCTCCCCCCACCCTCTAGAGTATTCCAGATCTAACCCCTCACTTTCAATTGGTATCAGAGCAGGATTTCCTTGGTTGTACAAGCTAACCCTTGAACCAAAGATCCTGAGTTAGATCTGTCTTTTCATTTCTATTAGATATTCACACACAACATGACACAGAACAAAGACTATGCCAGCACCAGACCTCCAGTTTGCAACCTAAATAGGTTTGTCATCTAAAAGGCAAGAATCAAGTTATATATGAATTCTATTGATGAGGATATTTTTAATTCCATTGTGATAGGTCCTCCTCAACCATCTGCCTCCACCTTTACAGTAACATCCAGCAACAATGCAATTCCACCACCTGGGTGGACTGATGCCCAGAAGAAGGCAAAAATTGTTGATGACAAGGCCATGAATATTCCGGCCCAAACAATATCAGATGACATTTTCCAAAAAGTGGCTGAATGCACATCAGCCAAAGCCATCTGGGATTCCCACAATCAAATGGTGGTTGTGTCTGCTGATGAAAGAAAAGATAGAAGATCCAATCTCATATCACAGTATGAGAACTTCAAGAAAGAAGAAGCTGAATCAGTTACAGAGATGTACAATAGGTTGAGCTCAATCATCAATGAGCTGAAAACCTTGGACAAAGACATCACCCTCACAGAGGTGAATGATAAAATCCTTATGTGCTTCCCAAGCACATGAGATTCAAGGATCTGGCCTATCAAGGAGGCCAGGAGCCTAAATGAGATTTACACTGAATCTCTTTTAGGAAAGCTGAAGTCCTATGAACAGCTCATCAAATCCAGAGAGGTAGATGAGTAAAGAACACCTCTACCAGCAAGGAAGGAGCACAACATTGCATTCAAGGCTGCTGAGGAGACAGAAGCACCAACAATAAATGAAGAGCTAATGGGTGTACTTGCCAAAAGATTTTACAATCTGGCAAGGAAAGACTTCAGAAGAAAGTCATCCAGGATGGATAACAAGCCAAGGTATGATAAAACCCCCCACTAAATAAGTGGTTTGCTTTGGTTGCAGGAAACCTGAACACTTCATCTCAGAGTGTCCAAAAAATCAAAAGAAAGATAAGAGAAGAGAGAAGGATACCAGAAGACAACACAGCTCAAGACCTTCCTCCAGCAGATACAAGAAGAAGGATAAAGGATTTGTAGCTGAATCCTAGAGTGAAACTGAAGATGAATCAACATCTTCTAGCTCCAGTGAAGAAGAAGAAGCAAAGGCCAAGGAAGTTTACCTTATAGCCATTGATGCTTCCAGGAGCCAATCAGATGAAGAAGGGTCTGATAATGAAGAAGCTTTAGAATCTGAAGATGACCAGATATTTTCTTCATTTGACTATAATTCTGAATCATTCAAATCTGAATTTAAAATCATATGCATAGATCTAATAAATTCAGAAAAAGAAATTAAAACACTTAGGGAAAAACTAGCTAGTCAAGAGATACTGACATCTGAAAACACTAAGTTAAAGGAAGAATTAAATCTAGCAAATGAACAGATTAACTCTTTAAAAACTGAAATATGTGAGGCTAAACAACTTGAGGAATCTCTCAATGGGAGAAGCCTCAAGCTGATGGACATCACAAGCACTGTAAATGCCAGACTGAATGGCAAGCTGGGCTTGTGTGCTTCATCAAGTTTGCCCCCCATTCTCAAGAAAAATATTTTGTCAACCCCTATCAAGTTTGTTTCTGCTAAAGGAAAATAAATAATAAACTATAAACAAACCATAGAAGGAATTCCCAAATCAACAGGTCAAAATAACAAAAATCAGAAAACCTTAGGTAAAAACAAAGTTCAGCAGATTTCGTCGAACTCAGATCGACGAAACATGAACAGTTCATCGAACTCTAATCGACGAACTTTGAACGCAAAATTAACTATAATTATTCGTCTAACTGTGATCGACGAACTTTGTATGGTTCGTTAAGCAGAGATCGACGAACGTGGGGCACAGAAAATGACTATGTTCATTCTCTGGGCAGAGATCGACGATCTCATATTCGTCGAACTCTGGTCGATGAACTCACAATATTTCGTCGAACCCAAAAAGACTTAACAAAAATTATAACTACAATAGCAACCCTAATCAATCTAAGAAACCATTTAATTCATTAGCTGACTGGACAATTCCACCTAGAAGATATCACCCACTAGGATACAAATCTCAACCAGAGTTTTCTGTAATATCTAGTTTTTCTTCCCAGCAATATAAAGGACCCAAGGTAACCTGGGTCAAGAACAACTAACTGTTTTTACTACAGGAAAAGGGCTGTCCAGTAATTAATCAAACCTAGTACCTGCACAGTTGATGCTCCAAACACATGACTGGCAGCAAGGACAACCTAATCTACTATAAATCCAAGCTGGGGCCAAAGGTAATCTTTGGTGATTCAAAGTGTGGCCAGTCAGAAGAATATGAAGAAGTGAAAATTGGAGCTATCACCTTCAATAAAGTGACATATGTCAAAGGACTCAAACATAACCTCATCTTCATAAGCTAATTATGTGATGAAGGTTATCATGTATACTTTAACTCAACCTCCTGCACTATCTCTAATAAAGAAAAACAAATTATTTTAATTGGAATTAGACAAGGCAACATCTACTTAGTTAATTTCTATTCTGCCAATTCAGATATCGGCCTACTCAACATAGCTAGTACTCAGAATGAATTATGGCATAAAAGGCTAGGTTATGTTAACATGAAAAATATTGCTAGGTTATCTTAAGACAGTCTTGTAAGAGGCTTACCTTCTGGTCCCTACAAGAAGGAAGGCCTTTGCAGGGCTTGTCAATTAGGCAAGCAGACTAAAACTAGCTTTAAATCAGTAAATAAAAGTGATTCACCTAGGATTTTGTATTTGCTACACATGGATCTCTTTGGACCGATTGCTGTGCAAAGCCTAGGAGGGAAATCCTACACTTTAGTTATTGTAGATGACTTCTCAAGGTTCACTTGGGTATCCTTTCTGAGAACTAAGTCAGATACCTTTAAAGTTCTTACAGATTTTCTCAGGACCATACAGATTGAGTACTCTACTCATATTGCATTGATCAGAAGTGATCATGGTACAGAGTTTGAGTCTCTACTTTTGCATGAGTTCTGTGAGAAGGAAGGTATCGGGCACTGTTTCTCAGCTCCTAGAACTCCCCAACAAAATGGGATAGCTGAAAGGAAAACTAGGACCCTTATTGAAGCTGCAGGTACATTACTTGTAGATGCTTACATGCCACTAACCTTTTAGACAGAGCCTGTAAGCACAACAAACTATGTCCTGAACAGGAGCTTGATATATAAACTGAAGAATAGGACTCTCTATGAATCACGTAAAGGGAAGAAACCTAAAATCAACTTTTTTAAAGTATTTGGTTGTATATGCTATATACATAATAACAACAAGAAATACATTAGAAAGTTTGACGCTAAGGCTGAAGAGGAAATTTTTCTAGGATATTCCCAAGTAAGCAAAGCTTATAGGGTATTCAATAAATCATCTTTAAAAATAGAAGAATCTATTCATGTTACTTTTGATGAGGCTAATATGTCTTGCAAGGAGAAAGAGATTTCTACCAGCAATCCTTTGCAGGTACCTCACTTGTATGAGAACTTGGATGGACTAAGCCTCACCCAAGAGGCTCCAACACATCCTTCTCCACAAAATGAAGAAGAAAGTAAAGAAGAAGGAACTGAAGTGACTGAACCTCATCCGACAGCAAATATAATCCCACAAGAGGAATTAATTCAAAATGTTGTTGCTGAACCAACTCCACCAAATGATCTTGTCACACTAAGGGATCACCCTAGATCTCAAGTAATTGGAGACATGTCAGCAGGTGTACAGATATGGTATCAACTTAACCAAGACTTGATGTATTCCGGTCTTATCTCTCAGGTTGAACCTCAATCTAAACATGATGCTGAGCAGGATCCCCACTGGATCATTGCTATGCAAGAGCAACTAAATCAATTTAAGAGATGTAGAGTTTGGGATTTGGTTCCAAGACCCAAGACTACCCAGTCATTGGAACCAAATGGGTATACAGAAATAAACTGGATGCCCAAGGTACAATTATGAGGAACAAGGCTAGGTTTGTTGCTCAAGGATACAGACAAGAAAAAGGGATAGATTATGATCAGACCTTTGCACCAATTGAAAGGTTAGAGGCCATCAGAATCTTTCTGGCCTATGCTGCCTTCAAGAAATTTAAGGTGTATCAAATGGATGTGAAGAGTGCATTTTTGAATGTAGTACTGAAAGAAGAGGTTTATGTTGAACAATCTACAGGTTTTGTCTCTCCAACTCATCCTTATCATGTTTTTAAATTGCATAAAGCTCTTTATGGTCTAAAGAAAGCTCTAGGAGCTTGGTATGAGACCCTAGCTAGCTTTTTGATAGAGCATAAATTCATCAGAGGCATTGTAGATAAAACACTTTTCACTAGACATCATAAGGATCAAACCTTGTTAGTATAAATATATGTGGATGACATCATAATTGGGTCTACTAATTCCAAATTATGCAAGAGGTTCTCTGACCTCATGCATTCAAAATTTGAAATGAGTAGCATGGGTGAGCTCTCCTACTTCCTTGGTCTCCAAGTGAAGCAGCTCCCTGATGGCATCTTCATATCCCAAACTAAATATGCTAAAGAGCTTATAAAGAAGTTTGGGATGGCCGATGCCTCAGCAAATAAAACATCCATGGCTACAAATGCTGTAATAGACTCTGATTCATATGGGAAACCCGTAGATCAGAAACTATATAGGGGCATTGTTGGGTCCCTACTATACCTTACAGCAAGCAGACCTGATATTATGTTTTCCACATGCCTTTGTGTTAGGTTCCAAGTGAACCATAAAGAATCTCACCTAATTTTCTTAAAAAAATTTTGAGATATATAAAGAGTTGTCCTAGTCTACGCCTATGATATCCTACTGAGTCAGAATTTGATTTAACTGGATATTCAGATGCTGACTTTGCAGGATGCAGGGTGGACAGAAAAAGCACCTCAGGAACTTGCCAGTTCCTTGGGATGAGATTAGTGTCTTGGTTCTATAAGAAACAATCATCTGTGTCCACTTTCAACTGCTAAAGCAGAATACATAGCAGCTGGCAGTTGCTGTTCACAGATGTTGTGGATTCAGAATTAATTACTGCACTATGGTCTCAACTTAACTAATTCAACTCTATTTTGTGATAACACAAGTGCTATAGCCATAGCACAAAATCCAGTTCATCACAGTAGGACAAAACATATAGATATTAGGCATCATTTCATTAGAGAGTGTGTAGACAAAAATAAAGTTAATATTGTCTATATCTACACTGATTTACAGAGAGCTGATATATTCACCAAACCTCTGGATGAGATAAATCACTTGTTCTTTATAAATCAGCTTAGAATGATCAATGGAGAAGACTTAGTTTAGTTTCTGTTTGCACTCGACGAATTTTTCACAGTTCGTCGAACGGAGTTCGACGATCTGGGAAAAGTTCTTGAAACATTCGTCGAACGGAGATCGATGAACTCTCTGTGAGTGAACCAATTTTCGTCGACCAGAGATCGACGAATCTGATTCAGAAAACTTTCATCGAATGGAGCTCGACGAAATGTCTTCAAATCTTCAGACTGAGCTCGATGAATTATTTTACTCTAAATTATTTCGTCGACCTCAGATCGAAGAATGTTTTAACTTTCATGGAACAGAGTTTGTCGATTCATATTCTGGAAAACCCTATATCTAGGTTTTCTTCGACCTCCGTCTCGCGCTTTCAATTCCTTTGCACTTGATCGTCGTTTTTCTCTTACAGGTACTCAAATGGCGATTCAAGCGGGAACCCTTGCAGCAATAATGTTTAATACCAGATTCGATATGGATTTCGATTCATTCCAACATTCTGACCCTGTCTTTCTGGAAATCCTGCAACTTCTTGACGACCAGAAATTGAAAACTCTGCTATCCACAAGGATCAAAATATCTGGATTAGAAATCAGGGAATGGGTATATACTTCCTCTCCAACAGATGACAACACACTGACTAGAACAATAGTGGGTAATGTCGTTTATCTCTCTCCCTCCGTTTTAACTGAAATCTTTGGATTAAGTAATGGAGAAGATGCATTAGAGATTGATAATGAAGCGTATGATGAGATGCTAAGTCTAATGGGTTACTTTGGAGAAAACCCTAACAAATTACTGAAGAAACATCTCTTTACGGAATTTAAGTTTCTAGTAGACATAGTTGGGAAAGTTTTGCTGGGCAAGCACACTGCACACGACTATATAACCAGACATCAATTACTGGTTATGTGTGTAGTGGTGAACAAGAAATAGGTAAACTGGGCACAGATCATTTTTGATCTTATTAAGAAAAAGAATAATAAAATGGAAGTTAGTTTTAGAAGGATCCTGGGGATCTTCTTGAACGAGAAAGCTGTTGAATCCCTGGTCTCCCCGACCATATTAATTAATGCCAGTAAGAGGATAACTTGTGCTCTTTTTGGCAAGTGGGAGAGGACCATCACAAAGCCCTCCAAGGCTCCCTCTTCCATAAGAGCTTCTGAAAGTACAAGGGCTGATACAACCACTCCCCACCCTTCTGAAGAGATCACTCCTTCACCCCCATCCCTTTTAGCAATTCAAACACAACTTCCCTCCACAACCCACGCAATCATTCAAACTCGCACACCTCCATCATCCCCTATTCTTATATCTTCACCTCATACTCATCTTCCTACCCCACCTCAGTCCCCCCATGATATCCACATTCCTTCACCACCTTCATCTCCCTTACCTCCCCATCTAGCCAACATCCCAATATTCAATCTACTCTCCTCCACTCTCAACACTCCTTCTGCACAAGATACAAACATGCAAGATGCATTCACTCCAACCCCACCAACTACTACCATTCCTCCATTTATTTCCACTCAAACACCTTCTGACACACCATCTGCAACTCCACCATTGGACCCCTCCACCATCTCCTCTCTCATTACACTCATTACTCCCCTCCTAAAAACCATCATAGCAGAGGCCATTTCACCTCTTGCTACTTCTATATCATCTATTGCTGCCCAAATCTCTGCCCTCTCTGCCGCCCCCTCTTCAGTTAGGGGCCTGGATCTAGTTTACATTGAAACCAGATAGGGGGAGATACTTGATGAAGAAGCTGCAGCAGTTCCAGCAATAGCAGTAGTTCCAGCATAAACAGTAGCAGCAACAGCAGATGATGAAGATTTATTTAATTTAATTCATTTTATTGAAACTGACATGGACATAAATGAGTCAGTAATAGAAGAAATCAGTACTGGTGGTGATTATATCATTAATCCCACAGTAGATTTGTCAAGCTTGTTAAGACTTTTTGATACAACTTACTTGAGCTTTCCTCCAGCTGACAGTACTAAGCCATCTTTGGCTATTATTGCTTATTCCTCTCCAATAAGTCCTAAAGTTGTCAAGCAACTCAAAGACATTTTTGCCACTCCAAAGACTACAGCCATTCCATCTCCATCTAAGGCTAATTCAGTTAGTGTCTCATCCGCTCTAGAAACCATTTCTACTTCTGCTCCAGTTGCAACTCCTCTTCCAGCTCCCTCTCAGGCAGATAAACCTTTGATTTCTGCAGAGGCTCTCAAAGCACTGGATTCACTGTATGACACAGGATTCTGATGATGATGATGATGATGAAGATGAAGACTCAGATGAGGAACCTAAGAAAAAGAAAATTTCTAAAAAGTGGAAAGCACCTCCACCTCCTGTTCCAAAGCCCAATCTAGTAAATGATGCCCTTACTATATCCTTCATAAAATCACTCCTTATAATGGTATGCATGCTTGGATGTGGCAATCTAAAAATGAACAGAAAGAAAGAAAGAGAAGTTGAAGGTATTCACCTCCTCCTACACAAAGATTTAGGAAGGATCCTCCTCCACCTCCTCCTCCAGCTGTTGGTGCTTCAGGCACAACATCTCAAAGGACTACTCAGTTTCAAACTTATAAAAGGCATCAGGATAGGTCCTCATCCCCAGGAAGCAACCAGTAGAGATACTACTCTTTAGGCAAGCAACACCAACCTCAACAACAACAATATCACAACAACTACAACAACAATTCCCAGAACATCACAAAGTTGAAAGCTGCAACAGACCTGCTTCCCCACCTGTACCATATGAAGATCATGAAACAGCAACAACAACTAGGATGGCCAGGTTCCAAGAAGTGGTCGGCCTTTCTTTGATCAACAAAGCCAGAGCTGACGGAAAGGATCCATTAGAGTATACTACTATGTCAAAATATAGGAAGGAAGAGCTCAACAGTTTGAAAAGGCTAATAAATTCTTTAATATTGATGACTATATGAAATTGCATCCAGAAGCAGTGGTCCCAAGGGCTACAGCTCTAAATATCACAGGGGCTGCTGATATGACAATGACAAAGGTGCAAACTGCTGATCCCAACAGGGAAATTATATTTACTAAGCCTGGTGAAAGAGCTAAAGAGGATAAGTACAAGGAGAAGAAGAAGAGAAAGTGAAACCTGAACTGAAAAGTTTGTGTTGTTTTGAAACTACTTATTAATTTTTTAATGCAAAGCTTACTATGTATATATATATCTGCTACATGTGTTTATTTTTCCTGCCAGATATATGTTTTCATGCTTTGTAAATTTTTTGATTTTATTGAGTCTGTAATTAGTGACCATACCCAAATAGGGGGAGATTATTGGATCCCTAGTTTGATTTGGGCTAGATTCACTAAGTTAGGATCATATGACCCATCATATATAATCAGGGTCATGGTTGTGTCCTAAAGTCTAGGCCAAGTCCTTATAATCAACATCACATGGACCAGCCTTCAATAGACTGCTAGAGACTCAAGCAATTGTGTCGACACTTGGGAAAGGCGGTGTCGACACCAGAAGCCAAATTATGTCGACACACAAGACTTGTGTCGACACACAGAACATCTGTCGACATCAACTGTGTCGACACACAGGACTTGTGTCGACATCAACTGTGTCGACACCAGAAGCCAGATTGTGTCGACACACAGGACTTTTATAGACACACAGAACATCTATCGACAACAATTGTGTCGACACACTCCAGATTTCTGTCAAAACAACAACTATGTCGAGACAAGAAGCAATTATGTCGACACACAGGACTTGTGTCGACACATCCCAACAAAACTAGTTCTCAGTTCGATGAACCCAGTTCTCAGGTCGACGATTTCTGGATACTCTACTTCAGCATTTCATTCCAAAAATATCTAAGTCCAAAAACACTTCACTGGACTCAGCTCGACGAAGTCAAATTCTCAGCTCGACAAACTTGATATGCAGAAAAGGCAAGATTCTAGAGAATGCAATTATCTGCTCTCAGCTCGATGATTTTGGGACTCAGCTCGACGAATAGAAGCCATCTGGTCGATGAACACAACTCCTCAGCTCGACGAACTATAGACTCAGCTCAACGATTTCTATTCTCTGTTCAACGAATCCAGACTTGGTTATTTCCATCCTTCTGTCCCTTTCTTACTGTAATAATTCCTGAGTAATTAATGCTAAAATATTCTCTAAATATTACAGTTAGACGGAGCATTAATTACGGTCTTCATCAGGATTATTGATTACCATTTTTCCATGGGACAGTTGGGGAAACTCAATCAATGCAAAACATTCTCCAGGCCATCAGCATTGAATGCAGAAGAATTTCAAATTTCAAAAGCAAGATAATATGGAACATACAAAAAGGGATTTTCCATCATCTTCTATGGAAGTAAGAAACAGACAGACAGTCAGTTTGTGTGAATCAGGAATCAAGAATCTTCGGCTGCTCTCTCTCTCGACAATACTCTGAAATAAAAAGAGATAGAAAGCTGATACAGAAATACAAGATCTATACTAGAAGAATATCAGCAATCTGAAGAAGAAGAACATCAAATCAAAATTAAGAGTCTTCTTTCTTCTATACTCTAGGACACTTCAAAGGACAACAAATCCTCTCTCTGTCAAGAAGTTCCTGTACTTTATCTGGTCAAAGCTGAAAGACTGAAGGCCAATCACCCTGAAGCAAATCCCCATCTTCCTGAATCATTCAACATCTCAGGGGGAGCCCTTTGCTAACATCAAATCCACAAAAGTCTTCTCAGTTGTACATTCAGAAAGAGAAGACAAAATCAATCTCTCACCCCCACTATAAAAGGGTTCTTAACTCCCTTCAAAAGTTATTCCTGGTTGCAAGTCACCTGACCAAAAGACTTGAGGTTTGGTTTTTGAGCACTTGGTCAAAAGCTCATTGGTGTCAGTCACCTGATCAAAAATCTGAGTGGATTTCTACCAGGGTGGTAGAAGAGTGGATGTACCCAGGTTGGGGAACCACTATAAATTTCTTGTGTTGTCAGGTTGCTCTTTTCTTTTGTTTCTTACTGTGGTTGTGATAGTTAGGATTGCTGTGTTTGTGCTTTAATTTTATTCCTACAGCACTAGGACTGGATTGAAGTAGTTAGAAAATTTTATAAAAACCCTAAATACTCTATTCACCCCCCCTCTAGAGTATTCCAGATCTAACCCCTCACTTTCAAGCAAGATCAGAAATATCGCCTTCTGAACAAGAAGAAGTTGCAGAGATAATTCAGGTTGCTATTCATCTTCAAAGTCACTACAATCTATTGTTACATCAAAGGCTTGAAGTTATAGGAATTTGTAGTGTCTTCTCAACATAAGCTAAACTACTAAAGATCTAAATACTTGTTGCTGTGAAGAAGATTGGACATAAATTTTTTAGTTCAAGAAGAAGAAGTCTCAGAGAATCTTTGTCTCTTGAGTCAATCACCATAAACCCAAACTCTTTCTATAGGATCATTATTGATCTGAGTTGTAATCTAGTTACTTATGAAGGTACATTGCAGGTAAATGTCTCAAAGCTTTTCCAGTTAGAATCAGAGTTTGAGAAGTTTAAAATGGAGGTTGATGATGATGTAGACTCCCTATACACAAGGTTCAACAAGATAGTGAACAACTCAAGGATTCTAGGGAAGAATTTCTCAAATGGAGATTTGGTGAGAAAAATACTTAGATCGCTTCTCCCGAAGTTTAATCCAAAAGTGACTGTCATCTCGGAGTCACACGTAAAGTCTCTCCAAATTAAGAATCTAATAGGCAACTTAAAAACCCATGAAGTAGAGTTGATGATTCAACAATAAGAGTATATTCTGGAGCCAAGAAAGATAGCTTTGACGTTGAAGTACAAGAAGGAAGAGGAAAGCGAGTCCGATGAAAGTGACGTTGGAGATGAAGAAAGCCAATTTGTGAAGAAATTCAGGAAATTCATGAGAAATCCTGAAAGAAGAAATTCTTTTAGGAAATTTTTCAAAAAGCAACAATCTGGGAATATGAAAAGAAAATCCCAAGCTGATGGAGAGGATAAGGAAGATAGACCGCCACATGAGTGTTATCATTGCAGGAGAATTGGCTACATAAAGTGCAAGTGCCCAAAGTATCTGAAAGAGCTGAAGCAGAAGAGGCACAAAAAGAAAGATAAGAAGAAAGTTCTGAAGGCAGAAACATGGGATGAAGCCACTTCTGAGGAATCAAGCAGTTCAGGATCAAAAACTGAAGAGGAGGCCAACATATGCTTGATGGGAAAGAGCGTTTCATCATATGATGAAGGAAGCAGTGTCCAGAGCGACACTGAGGTAACTCCTGAAACTTATGATGAATTATATTCTGAATTTTTGAGAACCTGCAAATATTTAAATAAAAACTGGATGAAATTCAATTGATTAAATCTGAAAATAAATTGTTAGTAAAAGAAAATAAAAAATTAAAAAATGAAGTAAAAGTACTTGGAAAGGAGAAAGTGACATGTCAAGGGGATTGTCCCTCCTTAACAAAGATACTAGAGCTTGAGAAAGATCTCTCTAAGACTCGGACTTCTATTAAAACTCTTACAAGAGAGAAAGAGGCCTTAGAGAGATCTCTAAAGTTTTCTCAATCTCAAGTGGAAGGCAGCAAAAAGTCCTTCGCAAACCGATGCTGCACCATTGTTGCCGAAAATAATGTATTATGGGGACAAGTCCGTGATTTAGAAATGGCCACTAATAAATTTGGGGTGGGCCAAAAATAACTAATTATGATTTTGGCAAACCTGTACTATGGTTCTGAAAAATTCGGACTCGGATACTCACTTGAACACTATCGCCCGACGACAGCCACTGTCGCCGGCGATAAGAAAAATTCCAGAAAATCATATTTCCAAATTAAAAATAATAAAACTACTGTCCATGTAGATTCCAGCAAAGGGTAAAAATTTACTTTAAAAAACTCGTCGACTTCTTTCATCAAGTGTGATAAATGTTATAAGTTTGGTCACACAACACACACTTGTAAGAAGACGGGACGCTGTTCTGTTAAACAAATCTGGGTACCTAAGGCTTCCACCTAATCTATGGGAGGAACCACTTGGGTAACCAAATTTTTACTCTAATCCTCTTTATAGGTGTGTTGGCAGGCTAAGGACAAAGAAGATGTGTGGTACTTGGACTCAGGGTGTTCCAAGAACATGACGAATAATAAATCAAAGTTCCTTAGCCTAGAGATGAAGAAAGGAGGAGTGGTTACTTTTGGTGACAACGAGAAAGGAAAAATCATTGGTATTGGAGTAGTAGGTAACAAATCATTTACTATCTCAAATGTTTTGTATGTTAAAGGTTTGACGCATATTTTAATCTCTATAAGTCAGTTATGTGATGTTGGCTTAAATGTCTTATTTGACTCGTCTTCAAACTTATGCAACAATATTAACTCCAAAACAAATGATACTGTTATTACTGCTCCTAGGTTTCAATATGTCTATATGATTAGATTTAATGATTTGTCACATTCTTCATTAAAGTGTTTTATATCTAAAAATGAGGAGTTAGATTTGTGGCATAGACGTCTTGGACATTCTAGTTCCAAGCTAATTATAAAATTGTCTCAAAATAAACTTGTTAAAGGTTTACCTATTTTACATGGAAATTTATCGTCTTTATGTTCACGATGTTAAAAAAAAAATTTTCAAAGTCTTCATTTAAAAGCAAAAATGTCATTTCCACCACTAGGCCTTTAGAATTGATACATATGGATTTGTTTGGTCCTGAAAATACACTAAGTCTAGGTGGTAGAAAATACACCTTTATTTTGATTGATGATTACTCTCGCTTAAGTTGGACAATTTTCTTAACCTCTAAATCTGATAAATTTTATAATTTTCCAAATTATGTATACGTGTTCAAAACGAACTAGAGTTAAAAATAAAATGCATTTATTCAGATCATGGAGGTGAATTTGATAATGAAAAAAATGTTTCTTTTTGCAATGAGTTAGGAATTAAACATGAATTTTCTGCTCCTCGTACACCTCAACAAAATGATGTGGTAGAGAGGAAAAATAGAACTTTGCAAGAACTGGCTCGCACTATGCTATCTGAATACAAATTACCCAGATCATTTTGGGCCGAAGCTGTTAGTACTGCTTGTTATGTTATTAATCGTGTTATGCTTCGACCTCTCTTAAAATTAACACCTTATGAGTTATATTTTCAAAAGAAACCAAATGTGTCTTATTTTAAAGTTTTTGGTTTTAAATGTTTTGTTTTGAACACTAAGGATAATTTAGGCAAATTTGATGGAAAGTGTGATGAAGGCATTTTTATTGGCTATTCTTCAACGAGTAAAGCTTATAGAGTTTACAACAAAAAGAATAAAATGGTTGAATAATATGTACATGTTAAATTTGATGAGTTTTTCCCTTGCGTAGAAGCTAATAATATAGGTAAAGATGAAGAGTTCTCCCCTCTACAAAGGTTGGATGATGTTGAAATCCTTGAAGACAAAGATAAAGAAAAAGGAGTCGAACGAGAAGAAGAAGAAGAGCAAGAATATGTGCCTCCAAGAGAACTAAGATTCTCAAAAAATCATCCCCAAGATTTGGTTATTGGAGAACCGTCAAGAGGGGTAAGTACTCGTTCATCCGTACGTGAGTTATTCTCTAATATGTGCTTTATTTCTGATATATAACCTAAAAGTGTTGAAGCTGCTTTAAATGATAATTCTTGGTTTTTAGCTATGAATGACGAGCTTAATCAATTTGAATGTAATAAGGTTTGGAAGTTAGTAGAAAGACCATCAAATCATCCTATTGTAGGGGTTAAGTGGATTTTTAAAAATAAACTAGATAGTGAATCTAGGGTCACTAAGAACAAAGCTAGACTCAAAGCAAAAGGTTATTCATAAATACAATGAATAGATTTTGATGAAACCTTTACACCCGTAGTATGTTTAGAAGTAGTTAGAATATTTCTTGCATTTGCTAGTTTTAAAAAGTTTAAACTATTTCAAATGGATGTTAAAACTACTTTTCTTAACGAGTATATTAAGGAGGAGGTCTATGCAGAACAACCTTAAGGCTTTGTTGATGTTAAATTTCCTGATCATGTTTTTAAATAAGAAAAGCCCTTTATGGTTTGAAACAAGCACCCCGAGCATGGTATGATAGATTGATTATTTATTTATTAAAAAATGATTACAAAATGGGTAGTGTTGATTGTACTCTATTTATTAAACATATTAATGATGATCTTATAGTTTTACAAATATATGTTGATGTTATTATTTTTGGATCCACAAATGAAAAATTATGTGATAGTGTTATTGAAATTATGAAGAATGAATTTGAAATGAGCATGGTAGGCGAACTCACTGATTTTCTTGGATTTCAAATTAGTGAAAAGCATGATGGAATTTTTATTTGTCAATCTAAATATATTCATGATGTTTTAAAAAGATTTGGGTTTGAAAATCTAAAACAAGCAAATACCCCCATGAGTGTCTCATTAAAGTTAGGAAAGGATGAAAGTGGAATATCCATAGATCAAATACTATATAGAGGAATGATAGGATCGCTGTTGTATTTGACTGCTTCTAGACCTGACATTATGTTCGTTGTATGTTTATGTGCTAGATTTCAAGCTAATCCCAAAGAGTCTCATTTAAAGGTAGTTAAACGCATTTATAGATATCTTATTGGCACATCTAAGTTAGGTTTGTGGTATCCTCATAACGATACCTTTATATTACATGACTTTTCTGATTCTGATTATGCTGGCTGTTCATTAGATCGTAAAAGCACTAGTGGCACATGTCACTTACTTGGCCCTTCACTAATTTCATGGTCGAGTAGGAAACAGAATTCTGTTGCCTTGTCCACCACTAAGGCCGGTACATGACACTAAGCAGTTATTGTGCACAAGCTCTGTGGATGAAGCAAACTTTAGAAGACTTTGGAATTGTTCATGAAATAATTGAATTAAAGTGTGATAATAAAAATGCAATTAACTTAACATATAATCCAGTTCATCATTCTAGGTCCAAACACATTAACGTACGCCACCATTTCATAAGAGACCACATAAAACAAAATACGATGAAAGTCAATTTTATAAGCACTGACTAACAGCTTGTGGATATTTTCACGAAACCACTTCCAGATTCCCGTTTTTCATTGTTAAGATTAGAACTAGGAATCCTAGACATTTCAAACTAATAAATCGCCATAGTAAGCTAAACAAGAAAAACACTTAAATTGCTAAAGCATGAAAATTAAACCAAAATAAAAAATACATAAACCATGAATGTGAACATTACATATTGAGTCTTATATTATTATAGCAGCACAACAACACATGTTAAGTCCCACATAAAATTACGAAAAATTAAGAAACTTCACTGGTGCCGGCGACTGTGACTGTCACCGGGTGATAGCGTTAACTTGTCCAGTCATCCCGAAAATCTTTAGAAATTTCTACTGTCACCTGCACTTGTCTCCCCTTGATCATCAGCTGAACTGTGTTCACTGCTCCTCGTCCGGCGTGCTCGGAGAGTAGATATACGGGGAGGCTCCATGACCGGATTCTCCTATTCTGCCATCTCTGACCGAGTGGGCTTCAACTTGAGGCTTTTTGTCAGAAATTTAAAAAATTTCTGAACTCCCAAGAAGTTCTTCTTCACTTTCCTCCTGTGTTCTTCGAACGACTCTCGCAAGTCGTACAACCCTTCTTGCAACGATCCACCTCTTAGAATTGGCGGGTTACGAATAGTGGATACAGGTTCACTACTCCTTGATGACCCTCCTCGTGTTGATCGGCCGATGGAAGGTGTTCCACTCGTCGAAAATATGGATGGAATACAATCGTTGAAGTACAAATCCGGGTCTATCGAAGTTGTTGGAACCCCAGTTATGATTTGGGCAAGGATCACTATTAGGTTTTCTTAGATTGACCCAAAATGTATAGTCATGGGTCATAGGTTCATTTCCAGATTTGCCTTAGAAGAATTCCAAGAAATGCAGTCAGTCAGAAAATAGTTCGACGATAGTCGAACTGAGTTCGACGAACGTCAAACTCAGTTCAACGAATTATGAGTTCCTTCTCTGAACTCAGGTCGACGTACTCTAGTCTCAAGCAAGAAGTTCAGCTCGACGAATTCCAGCAGAGCTCGACGAACTCCGAGCTCAGGTCGATGATCGCTAAACTCAAGATCAACAAAGGAATCAGGTTGTATCGATACACAGAGGAATTGTGTCGACACAGAATAACTGTCAACACCAGAAGTTAGCTGTGTCGACATGCAGAACAATTTTGTCGACACACAGAATAATTGGCGACACCAACTGTGTCGACACCTGAAGCCAACTATGTCGACACACAAGACTTGTGTCGACACACTCAAGATAGCTCGACGAACTCCAAGTTCAGGTCGACGATCTATGCGCAATCAGTTATAGTTGGCAGTATTAATTGAGGATTAATTACAGTCAATAATAATAGCCGTTCAAACGGACAATTACAGTTGGATTAATTATGGATTAATTCCCAATGCATCTTCTACTCTCGGGAATGTCTCTTCCGCCATCAAGTCCAAGGAATTTGAATGTCTGATATATACAGAGACAGAGAAGTAAAAACAACAGGACACAGTAAAAACAAAAGGACATAGTGACAGGAAAGTGATAACAGTGACAGGCAGTGATCAACAAGTAGAACACTCAGGGCAATATCATCAAAGCAACTAGAAGCCCTAGAACAGAGAAGTGACATCAATCAGAAGAAGAAGAACATTCATTCAATATCAAGAGTCTTCTTCTTCCTTATACTCTCCAGGATACTTTAAGGACAATAAACAACATAACAGTCAAGAAGTTCCTGAATCTCTGCTAGTCAAGGCTGCAAGCTTGAAGGCCTATCACCCTGAAGCAAAGCTACTCATTCCCTAAACCATTCAACATCTCAGGGGGAGCCCTTTGCTAACATCAATATCCACTAGTCTTCTCTCTGATTGTTAACAAAGAAGACACCATCATATCTCCCCCCCTCTGTATAAAGGGTTGTCATCTCCCTTCAAAAGTGATTCCTGGTTCACAAGTCTCCTTCCAAAAGACTTGAGGTTTGGTTTTTGAGCACCTGATCAAAAGCTTATTGGTGTCAGGCACCTGATCAAAAACCTGCAGTGGATTCCTACCAGGGTGGTAGAAGAGTGGATGTATCAGGTTGGGCAACCACTATATATCCTTGTGTCTTCTGTGCTTGCTTTTCCTTCTTTATCTTTGTGTTCTGACTTTTTACATTAACTCTAGTTTAGAAGAAAGTTAAGATCTATCCCCCTTCTTCTTTCACAAGTGTATTTCTTATATAAAATATGTTGGATGACAGCTCCAAGTGGTAGTGTGTTTAGTTTCTTGCAATTAGGACCAATCTCTATCCTTCCGATAGTTCTCTACTACATATAAGGTATTTTCATGCTCTATTAACCCAAACTCTTCTCCAAGGTCGTAGTGGGTTATCTCTACTACCTGTCTCTGTATCTTAGATCATACTCCACCATTCAGTTCTGTGAACTGCGGATCTTTGAGATAATTATAGAACTCTAATTAGTACCGAGGAAAATGTATCCGGAATAATAATAGACATTATTCCTGCCATTGCTAACAGGTCGTGGATGTGTGCATGACGGGCAGGGTCGAATTCGATCACCCATCTGATCCCTATGTTAGAATTTTTAATTCCTGGAAATGTTTGATAGGAAGAATATGAATCACTGCTTGTGCTTCTACGGGCTTTGGAACTGGAAGCCATTGCTGTAAATAATTTTTTTTTAATAAACAAACAGAATAGTTTTTTTATATCACCATCCGGCGACACCCACTGTCGTCAGGTGATATCAGAAAATGGTCTTCCTCCATTTCCAACACCAGATCTGGTTTTTCACTCATCCAAACTACCAGATCTGAAAGTTGTTATTAAGAAAACACATTTACAAACACTTAGATCCCATAAACACAAAAACAATTTCCCATGATCCATCTTACTTCAAAACTTGGAAATTTCTCATCTAGGGTTCCATGCTCCACTATACTAACATATAGATCCACAAAAATCTAAAGCATAAAAGCAAAAATCAAAGTTCCTTACCTTGGTCTTAGGTTTTCGCCGTCGTCCGCTCCGAGTTCCGCGACCTGCCTTCAGGAAAAACTGCTAGATTTGATGCCTTTGACTTAATGCCACTGTTTTTATATTTTTCGCACTATCGCCAATCGGCGATACCCGGTATCGCCAGGCGACAGTGACAATTCACTATTCCTCCAATTTTTCTTCGTTACTCAGATTAGGCATGGTGTAATGTTCTTTTTGAGTTCCCAATAACTTGGTTCCATAGTTCAACATTCATATATCTGTTCTACATACTAAAGTGCTACTGTTCTTAAACTATGTGAAATTATTTTCGCATGCCTCTAAGTATGAGAAATGTTTTAGTTATGATAATATTCTTTCACTCACGGTTGTGAAAATCTTCATATGCATTCACCTTACTACATGTGTGAATTGTGAATGTTCTACCATAACCACTAGTGTTGCATGTTCCTGCTAATGCTTTATCCGAGTTTGTACAGTGCACCACTAATATTTAATTATCTTGTATGCTTTCACAAGTGAATTCGGACTCCTTTGTCCAGCCAAACAAAAAATATGATAAAAAAATTGTATGATCCCAAAAGTGCACACCTTTGGTGATACGTTTCACACAACACAAAATAAAAACAAATAATAAAGGAATGACAAGGAACCTCCACCAAGCACTACTTACCCTCCTGATAAGTCTTAATAAGCATTGTGAGGTTGAGCACCTAGGAAAGAATTGTAAAGTGTCTTGTGCAAATCTTTAACTGGATAATTTCTTATTGTGTGCTCTGAACTCTTGGGTACGAGTATAGCCCCGCATGTCCAACTCTATGTTATGTTGTTTTTTTAACATTCCCGTGTTCATGTATTTGTAAGAGTCTACATAAGTGTTTTTGACACCATATCACTTGTACACAACATTATCCTCTCTACAAGTTCTTCTTATGAGAATTGGACTGAAAACTTTTTACAAAAATATTATTCACTAGTGTATATATTTGTGATATAGTTGGCTGAACATTGCCAATGTTACTGTTTACTCATTTCTTTATTTACTATACATTGCTCACCTGTCCTATCTAGAGTTTCTCCTTTGTGTTTTTGCTTCTTTCGCTTCCGCCCCACTCTTATCTATCTTTTGACAATACCAAAGGGGGAGAATTTTCAAAGGAAATCATTCATATATACTTAGAATCCTTGAGAATTTCCATATACATGAATAATTCTTATTTTAACCACGGAAAAGGTCACTATGCTTCAATTTAGGGGGAGTACACATGTAGGGGGAGTGTTTCATCCAAGAGCAATTTGTGCACATACACATGCTTCGTCTTGATACTCAAATCGGGTGGACCCTATAACATTCATGATTTCTTTCTTAATGGATTTGTTATTATCAAAAGGGGGAGATTGTTGGAGCATGCATTCCATGCTTCCTGGTTTGCTAATAAAAAATCTTGTTTGTATTTGATTTTTGGGTGTTTTTGGTATGCAGATATCACAGGTCTATCTCTAATGTCTTTTGGGTGATGAATCGAATCAGAATTGAGCTCGAGAGATATCACTAGGCGATATTGAGTACCGCCGACAGGCGATAGCGCCACTCGATGCATTTTCGTTCGACGCGCGACGAAGCTCGTGAGCGATATGGCATCTGTTACATCGTTATCGCCAGACGGTGATATCCAATATCGCCATGCAATAGTGCACGTTCGATGCTCAAGGTATCTGCGATGCGAAAATGAGGAGTTAGTGGGACACGTGGCAGCAGTTATCGATATCGCCAGGTGGCGATACTAGTATCGCCAGGCGATAATGCCAGAGTATAAAAGCCATTCAATTTCTTGTGGAAATCACGAATTTGATTACCTGGAGTGTACTTTCCTTCAAAGACGATTCAGAGAGCTCCAGATCTCAGCGATACTCCATACTCTCGAGAAGTCCAAAGCACGGAAGATTGACGACACATTCGCAGCATTCGAAGCAACTCTAGTAAGGATTCATCAGCATCTTCAGCGCATTGTTTGAAGGGAGTGTCTAGCCTAAAGTGTTCAATTTGTTTTGTTCTTGTTTCTATTATTTTCTCATTGTAATCGAGAGGGGAAATTGCCGCCTTGTGCATGGCGTCTAGGTCCTTGTGTGGCTTAGGAGAGAATCGCCGCCTTGTGAGTGGCGTCCAAGTCCTTGTGCGGCTTAGGGAGAAATCACTGCCTTGTGTGCATTGTCTAGATCGTGATTAGATCTCGGAGAGGCTAGTAGCAAGATCTAGGAAAAGATATGCTTTAGCCTGCTGGTTCTTGGTAGAAGAACCGGCAAAAACACAAGTAAATTATTTATTTCATGAGCCTTTGTCTCTAGCTCTATAGAGACACATTGTATTTAATTTATCACTTTTGAAATATATCATTGTTGTTTTAGCTAGTATATATTTTCATTCTTTAGTTATATTGTTTTTATTCATCAAGCAAATTTCTCTGAATTTAAGAAATTTAAAGAACCCTTATTCACCCCCCTCTAAGGGTTCCGTAAGATCCAACATGAACAATCTCCCCCTGATATTACTTGAAAGTATTTGTTTCAAGAGTAGTTATACATCAAGAGGGGGTTGAATAGGTTTTTAAGTCTTTATGACTACTTTTTGATTTAGTGTATTGTGAGTTATATTATTGAGTTTGCTTTCAAGAACATAAATCAACACACCAATATTTATAGTGGTTTCCAAAGGTATGGGTACATCCACTTTCTCTCTTATCTTTCTAATAGTGTGTTAGACAAGACAATCTTCTCCAAATCTCGTCTTAAAATGCTTACAACACAGATCCCTCAGGATCTCTCAAACTTTCTCCAAGTCCTACCTCAGACCAAAGCCCTACCCACTTAGAGTAAATTTTACTCCTACAGCTCAGTGATCCTCCAGATCACATATCTCCGGCTTAACACGAAGTCCTACCACTCAGGCTAAATGGTTAGCCCTACACTCAAAGATATTAAATCTCCTACAGCTCAAATCTGACTCATAACCTACCTCTCAGCCTTTATATTTTGAATATTCCATATATCATATGCAATATCATATGCACAAACACGATTAAATTCAGTCCTATCTAACGCACAAAATAAGGCGTTCATTTCCTTAGCGCTATTTTTACAGCGAAGCTTATTACCTTCATCCCATTTATCCTTGGGTTTTTCCATTGAGACACTTACTACTACAGTTATAGGAGCAATGTAGCATGTTTCTACCATGCGCCAAACATCGATATCTAGTGCTATTAGAAAGCATCACATTCGATCTTTCCAATAGTTGTAGTCAGTGCCCATGAATAAGGGAGGTCTACTTATACCTTGCCCCTCGGAAAACGCGTGAGTGTTTTGCGCCTTTACTCCCGGTGGTGAAACCAATTTTGGAGTAACCGGGCTCTGATACCAAGGGTTGGATCTTACGATGCCCTTAGAGGGGGGGGGGGGGGTGAATAAGGGTTCTTTAAATTTTTCTTAAATTCAGACAAATTTGCTTGATGAATAAAAACAATATAACTAAAGAATGAAAATGTATACTAGCTAAAACAACATTGATATATTTCAAAGTGATAAATTGAATAAAAAGTGTCTCTATAGAGCTAGAGACAAAGGCTCATGAAACAAATAATTTACTTGTGTTTTTGCCAGTTCTTCTTCCAAGAATCGGCAGGCTAAACCGTATCTCTTCCTAGATCTTACTACTAGCCTCCCCCTAGATCTAATCACGATCTAGACGCTGCACACAAGGTAACGATTTCTCCCTAAGCCACACAAGGACTTGGACTCCACTCACAAGGCTGTGATTCTCTCCTAAGCCACATAAGGACCTAGACACCATGCACAAGACGGCGATTTCCCCTCTCGATTACAATGAGAAAATAATATAAACAAGAACAAAACCAATTGAACACTTTAGGCTAGACACTCCCTTCAAACAATGCGCTGAAGATGCCGATGAATCCTTGCTAGAGTTTCTTCGAATGCTGCGAACGTGCCATCAATCTTCCGCGCTTTTGCCTTCTTGAGAGTATGGAGGATCGCTGAGATCTGGAGCTCTCTGAATCGTCTTTGCAGGAAATTACACTCTAGGTAATCAAATTCGTGATTTTCACAAGAAATTGAATGGATTTTATACTCTGGTGATATTGCCTAGCGATACTGGGTATTGCCACCTGGCGATATCGATAACTGCTGTTATGTGTCCCATGAACTCCTCATTTTCGCATCGCAGATACGTCGAGCGTAGAATGTGCACTATCTCCTAGCGATACTGGATATCGCCATCTGGCAATAGCGATGTAATGGATGCCACATCGCCCACGAGCTTCGTCGAGCGTCGAACGAAAATGCATCGAGTAGCGCTATCGCCTGTCGGCGGTACTCAATATCGCCTGGAGATATCTCCCGAGCTCAATTCTGATCCGATTCATCACCCAAAAGACATTAGAGATAGACCTGTGATATTTGCACACCAAAACACCCAAAAATCAAATACAAACAAGATTTGTTATTAGCAAACAAGGAGGCGTGTAATGCATGCTCCAACAGTTCAAAAAAGGACTTCACAGTCTGAACAAATCTGCAAGAGTAGCTGAAGATTTACTCCATGGGTTCAGGTGAGAACCGCAAGGAGTTGAGCTCCATGAAGCTCCCTATTTGCAGAAAAGAAAACTTTGGAATTTGGAAAGAAACGTTTAGGGTATTCATGGAATCCTCAGACCCTAGGATCTTCATTGCAGTCTAAGAAGAACCCTTCATTCCCATCAAGATCTCTGCCTTAGATACCAATATCTAGACTCTAGAGAAGTATACTGAAATGACTAAGGTTGAAGTCATCTTGGCAACCATGGATAAGAGGGCACAAAACATCATTTTCAGTACCATAGATGACTCCACCTTTCAGAACCTTATCCACCACAAGACATCCAAAAAAAAGTGGGTTTCTCTCATTTTTATATGGAAGGGACAGAGGAGGTGAGGGATGACAAAAAATCTTTCCTAAATCAATAATATGAGGCATTCAAGCAAGGGAAGAAGGATTCCATAACTGAATGCTATGAGAAGTTATTCATAATAGTGAACAGTCTGATCAACTATGACAGACAGTTCCCTAATTATGAGCTGAATGACAAGTTCTTGAGATCCCTAAACAAGGAATGAGATATCAAGATCTGTGCCATCACAGAAGTTAGCAACTTGGCCAACACATTGCCTCAGAATCTGTATGGGAAGCTGCTATCCCATGAGATGTAGCTGAACTCCAGGAAGACTGAAGAGGATGCTGCCAGCTCTCTCAGCAAAGAGAAGACTATGGCCTTCAGAGCAGAAGCCACAAGAAGAAACATGGAAAAGACTCCTTCTCCACCAATGAGAGTTACAGAGTCAGAGAGCTCAGATCCCAACTCCTCTAGAAATGAGTTGTCAGATAGAGAACTAACACTATTCTCCAAGTAGTTCAAGAAGATACTGAGTAGGAGGAGACAATGGAAGAATAAGTTCACTTCAAGCTCCTCATCAAGGAATCCCTATCCCAGCAAGGATAAGACCAGAAAAGACCCCTCTAGGGAAAGGTATGATTCCAAACAGAATAAACATATTAAGTCTAATGTTGTTTGCTACTATTGCAACAAGAGTGGACATATCATGCTGACTATCCAGTTAAAAGGAAGGAGCTCACAAAGTCTGAAGGCAAAAAGCATCACAAGGACAAGAAGGCTGAAAAAAGCTTCTTGGCCAAGAAGACTGTCAGCCTATCATACAGTGATTCTGAGTCCTCAGAATCAGATGAAGAGGAGGCCTACATTGGTCTCATGACTGTTGAAGAAGAGGCAACATTCTGCTGCTCCATCTGGCATAAGGGCCCTACTGTCCTCTATTGACAGTGACTGTGAAGAGGATGAGGACTTTAGTTTCATGGACATATCAGAAGACAATCATGACAATCTTATTCCTGATGAGGTACACTCTATTCCTAGCTCTCCCTCTATTTATGAGTCTGGCTCAGACTCTAAATCATCTACTTCCTCAAATGGGAATGATGTTTCAGAATCTGAAGATGATGTCAATCAATTGATTGACAGGTATGGTGTAATTCTGGATGCTCTGAAGAAGAGCAAACGGCTTGTCAAGAGATAAGCTAAGGAGATTGCCTCCCTACAGTAAGCTGCTTCCCTACAGTCTGATTCAACACACTTGTTAGCTCAGATCAGAAGGGAAGTTAACCAACTGAAGACAATCTCAATTATCCCAATTGGGACCATTAGCCAGAAAAACATGATCAACTTGGATCTTGAAGAGAAGCTTCTCAAGGAGAAGAATATTGTTGCTGAATTCTCTAAGCCCAAAACTGTGCTGCCACTGATTGACTCCTTCACCTCTCAAAAGGATAAGAGAGGTTTGGGGTTCAAGTGGAACTCTAGAGCTCCCCATTCCAAAGGAAAAGGTAATGCACTTGTTGTGCCTCAGACCACCTTTCAAAAGGTAATCCTCCCTTCCAACAGGTATGACTAGTACAACATGTATGGTCACTAGAAGAATTAAAACTCTTCCTATAAGAATACTGGGGCATCTTATAATGGAAGGAGAAAGTACATGGGTGTGAGTGCACTGAAGGCTCCCCATGAGGAAATCCAAATGGCCCATTATGGACCATTTGTGTTTGGTGATCTAGCTCCAACACTCAAGGACAAGACAGTGGCCTATTCTCAGGTTCCTCCAGCAAACACCTTGACTAAGGGTAAATCAGTCAGTATGCCACACCTGATAGTTTCTGAAGTCATCAAATCTATGTCAGCTGCAAGGATAACATCTATTGATGCTACTCAGAATAAGCCATGTGCATCCACTAGCAGACTAACTTTCAGTCAGATATTTGCTGAAAGAAATAAGAAAGCTACTGCTCTCCCCACTGAACAGACAATTATTGATAGTCTGCACTCTTCCAAGACTATTCAGAAAAGTAGATACAATATTCATGAATGTTGGTGATGTGGCAAGGTGGAACACTTTGTCATAGATTGTTGGCACAACCCTAGTGTGCCAAGGGTAAGGGTGTGTCTTCCTGTCAAAACTGCTACAAGTAAACTTAGGCATTTTCAAGCTAATAAGAACTAAGGACCCAATCCCTTTTGGGTTCCTAAGGTAAACTAATCTGTGTTTCCAGGGTAGTTCAAGTACCCATACAATACTAATATGGTACTTGTACAGTGGTTGTTCTAGGAACATGACTGGAATAAGGTGTCACCTTAAGGATTATACTCCTGTGAAGAATAAACCTAAGGTGATCTTTGGAGGCTCCGACAGAGGAGTCACCAAGAGCTATGGTATGATCACCAATGACATAGTCTCCATCATAAAGGTAGCTTATATGAAAGGATTGTAACACAATCTGAGTAGCATAAGCTAACTATGTGATATTGGCTATGTCATTGTCTTCCATAAGGATGAGTGTCTGATCAGAAGATCAAGTGACCTAGAGGTCATCTTGATAGGCACTAGGAGTGAAAATATTTTCTGTTTAAACTTCTTATATTTAAGTACAGACTCACCAGTATGTCTGATAGCAAATAATAAAGTCTCTTATTGTGTGTAATGACACAAGATGCTTGCTCACTTCAACTACAAGACAATTTGCAAGCTTTTAAGTGTAGGGCTAGTCAGAAGTGGACCCAATTTAAGATGCACCAAAGAGGGCATTTGCTATGGATGCTAAAACGGCAAACAGACAATAGTATCCTTTAAGAGCATTGGGTTCAAGGATTCTAAGAGGTGTTTGTACCTCTTGCATATAGACTTGTTTGGTCCTATGCCAGTTCATAGTCTGGGTAGGAAGGTCTATACACGTGTGATAGTTGATGACTATTCCAGATTTGTTTGTGTTTTCTTTTTAAAGAAAAAGTATGAAACCCTTAACGTCTTTATAACCTTTGTTAAGCAAATTCATAATGAAAAGAATAGTTTTTTGGTCAAAATCAAAAGTGAACATGGTACTGAATTTCAGTCTGAAGGCATGAAAAAGTTCTGTTAAGAACAAGGGATTTATCAGGAGTTTTCTTCTAATAGAACACCACAACAAAATGGAATTGCTGGGAGGAAAAAACAGAAGTCTCATAGAAGTTGGCAAGACACTACTCAATGACACATCTCTCCAAGAATACTTCTAGGCTGAGGCAATAAACAATGCTTGTCATGTCCTGAATAGAGCTTCTATCAACAAGTATCACAAGAAGACTCATTATGAGATTATGAAAGGCAGAAAAGAAAATCTAGCCTATCTCATGATCTTTGGAAGCAAGTGTGTTGTGCTCAATAATGAGAAGTCTTTCTTGACTAAGTTTGTTGTCAAATCCTATGAAGGACTCTTTGTTGGGTACAACAACCATAACAAAGCATATAGATTCTATAACTTGAAAAATCAAGTTGTAGAAGAGTCTGTAAATATTGTGTTTAATCAATCATCTATGATTAATAGTGAGCTTCCTAGCTCTTTTAGATCTGTAGGTGTGGAGTTGGAGATGGATAAACTGAACATCAAGGATACTCCTCCTACTGCCCAAGAGGAAGATGCTAATGTATGCATTATTGAAGAAGGATAAAGTACACATGACATGGGAGAAGACCAACAAGATCCAACGATTGAAGTTCAAGATGCTGGGAATAGAATGCCAGCAGATGTCAGGCATTTGAGGGATCATCCAAGAGATTAGATCATAAGTGATGCTATCCAAGAGTTTATAACAAGGAGCAGAAGCCTCAACATTGATATGTACTCCAGTTTCTTGTCTTAGGTTGAACCTACAAGGTTTGAAGATGCCAACATAGACCCATTTTGTATTGTGTCTATGCAAGAAGAACTGAACCAGTTCAAAAGATGCAAAGTATCGAAGTTGGTTCCCAGACCACAATAACATAACATCATTAAAATCAAGTGAATCTATAGGAATAAACTTGATGATAATGGTGTTATAATCAAGAATAAATCTAGACTGTTTACCAAGGGATATAGACAAGAGGAAGGTATTGATTTTGAGCTATAAGACTGTTCCTTACATATATTGCACATAAAATATTCAAGGTCAACCAAATGGATGTAAAGTTAGCTTTCTTAAATGGTGACCTAAAAGAGGAGACTATGTTGATCAACTCTCAGGTTTTGTTAACTCTAACTTTCCTGATTATGTATTTAAGCTTAGAAAATCTTTTTATGGGTTAAAGAAAGCCCCTAGAGCATGGTATGAAACCATGTCTAACTTTCTCATTGAGAACAAATTCTCAAGGGGAAAGATAAACAAGACATTATTCCTTAGGGAAGTCAAGGGTAAGATCATTCTAGTCCAAATTTATGTAGATGACATAATTTTTAGGTCTATTGATGACGGCCTCTGCAAGAAGTTTGCTAAACTTATGCAAGGGCAGTTTCAGATGAGCAGTATGAGTGAACTCAAGTATTTCTTAGGCCTCCAAGTTAGATAGTCAGAGGATAGTCTATCCATCTCTCAGTCTAAGTTCACCAAGGAGTTAATAAAAGTTTTTGGAATGGAGAGCGTCTCCATAATGAAAACTCCTATTGGGTCAAATGTGTCAATAGATAAGGATGAAACAGGGAAACTTGTTGATGAAACCTTATATAGAGGCATAATTATCTCCCCCCCTCTACCTTACTGCAAGTAGGTCAGACATTATATATGTTACATGTGTTTGTGTTAGATACCAAGCTAGCCCTAAGGAATCTCTTTATTCTACAACAAAAAGAATTTTGAGATATCTCAAGCGCACACCTGATCTTTTTCTATGGTACCCTAGGAATAATGACTTTGAACTAATTAGGTATTCAAATGCAGACTTTGTAGATTCCAGATAAGACAGGAAAAGCACCTCAGGCATCTGTTAATTTTTAGGAAGAAGATTGGTCTCTTAGAGCAGCAAGAAGCAAAAAAGTGTTGCCATCTCAACAACTGAATCAGAGTACATCTCAGTTGGTAGTGGATGTGCATAGCTACTATGGATTTAGCATCTACTCTAAGACTATAATCTCCAACTATATAGAACTCCAATGTTTTCTGATTCTTCTAGTGTAATCTCCATTGCTAGAAATCTTGTGTCTCATAGTAGGACTAAGCATATTGAGATTAGATATCACTTTTTTCGGGAGAATATAGAGAAAGAAGACATTTGTCTTGAGTTTGTCCCCACAACCAAATAGGTGGCTGACAGTTTCACTAAGCCACTAGATGAAGCCAAGTTCAACTCCTTCAAAATTGAGTTCTGCATGTTAAACTTAGTATAGCTTCAGTATTTTCATGCATTTGTGTTGCAGGCAAAAGTGTCTCTTGTAGTATATCAAGGTAGACATTGACTTGTCTAAGCGTCAAGTGCACTGAGACAGCATCAAGCCTTGAGTGCGCTGAGTCCAAGTTTCTAGGCGTTGAGAGTGCTGAGAAAAATTCAAGGGTCGTGAGCATCGAGACCACTCGACGATTTCTCCCATGGACTTCTGATTGCAGCTATCTCACCAGATTAATCTCAACCATTGATTTCCTCATGATTATCGCAACAGGTACGTGCCTCTCCACATTATCAAATAAGAGCTAAGTATAAATAGAAGTGTGTGTGCTTAGAATAAAATACACTATTCCTAGCCCTTTTGTCCTTCTGCCTCCCTACGATGAAAGCTCGAGAAATCTATAGAATTTCAAAGGATTCTTGGAACCGAAAGGAATGGATTTCTTGTTAGAGGGTTCAGAGATAGTGAGAAATTATTTCAAGAATGCACCAGAGGAGGTACAACTCATCCTCCATCTACTGCAGGTCACTGACCTAGAATAAGTTCTGTCAAAGACAAGCTTACTATATAAGAGAGAAGTGCTTGAACTTTACTCGAATGCCACTGTTGTCTCGTCCTCAAATAAAATCAAATCAACCATCAGTGGGCATAAGATCAAGATCACTCCCAAAAGATTGAGCAAAGCCATGCATCTGTCTAACTTCAGACCGTCTGATGAAGAAGATGAACTATATCAAAATGATGTAAAATCTACCCTGAAGTGGTGTGGGATTTTTAAGCACACCACTGGATCAGTCTTGAGAAAAGAACTGAATCTCATAGGAAAGTTTTTGCAGATGTCATTGGAAAAGATCTGATCTGCAAGATAGGGTCCCATGACTAAATATCAAAGGAAAGTTTTTCACAGATGTTTGAGTTGATGACAAGGATAATCTTATCCAAGAGGACTGACTAGGGGAAGGTGCTATTTGACAGAATAGTAGAGTGTATCCCAGCGCCAAACCTGGGAAAAATGACACGACCCGTCTCGATAAAAGTTAGAGTGCGCTTCGGGCGGGCCATGATGCCACAGGCATGGGTGAAAGGAAACCATGCCTGCTAAGACGGATGCAAAGGATGCTGAAAATAGTTTGAAAGTAGTTACTTCTGGAGAAAACATGTTTTTTATTTGGGGAAGCTTTTTGAGTTTAGAATAGTGTGAATTTTAAATGCACACGTGTCTTGTAAAATTCATGTTTTTACAGGGTACGACTATAGATTTCATACAATTATGGTTCAAAAGAGGATGCACATGCATTAACATCAAATTCTAGTACATAGTATTTAATAGCGTAACAGTTGTCCATGTATTACTGTTCATAATTATCACATAAAAAACATCTAACAGTAACATAAATGAATCAAAAACATCAAACCTGACATGACTATAAGATCAATCATCAGAATGCAGGAGCTTGATGCAGATCAAGCTCAGGAACCTGGCGGCGCTGACACAAAAGCTAAGGCAATTCCAAAACACAAAGTAAAAGCCTCAGAACATTGAAATAAACATGGTGAGGAGAGTAAAGTATAAAACAGTAATAGAAGCAGAAAAGCATGAGTGTACCAATTTCTCATGAAGCAAAACTATTCATTGACCAGCAAACAAAAGAGCTAAACCGAATAAGTTAGTGTATTATACTACTCCGGAGCATAGCCTAATATTATTCATGTAATATGTTGTAAGCCGTGATCGATGAAGGGTGTAGGTGCTATAGCAGGTGCACATGGTTCACGATCAGATCTGCGTGCAAGTCTTGTTAGAAAAGTAATCCTGCTTGTTATGAACATGGCGGCAGACAGATGCCCAGTTAGACACTACAGTTCAAGGATTTGCTTACAACTATGGATTTGTTTTCGAATTTCATACTTAGGTGATTTTTAACAAAAACAAATACCTAAAGTGAGCGATCAGACCAAGAATAGATTTTACTCAGACAGACATGTGAAACCATATTCAATGACACAAGATTTGATGACAGACATAAAGAACAAGATGTAGTGACACAAAAGGAACTAGATAGACCTGTATGATTTTGTGGTTTTAAGTATTTGCGGGTGATACGATTACATTTCCTCATTTTCTAGGACACCTAATATTCATTTAGATTGATTCATTCCAAAATACAATTATCTTCTAAGCAAACATATGTTCTCTATGAGCATGATATAAAAACACCAAAACATATATTTGCTCTCCAGATTTTGTTACAATTATTATCATGACAGTTGTTGTTCGTGCTCAATATTCTATCATTCTTCTCACTATTCATCAAAATAGATCAAATCATTCGCCCTAGTAAATATCCAACTAAAATCCTTCATCTAAGTATATATCAATCTAAGACTTACTCATAATCACATATTCAAGTAATTCCAAACATATTATAGCCTAAATTATCAACTTATCAGACTAGATATTCAAGATATAAACTTATTGATAAACTAAACGTTCTTGGGTGAAATCAAAAAAATCGTAAGAACAGACAAAATAGTTATGATACAAATCCATTAACAGATCAACATATACCGAAATGCAGTCATGAATCAAAGAACAGAGGCATTAAATTATACACAATGCTTGCAAGAGAGAGGTCTCTACTTGCCTGAAGGAGGCTGAATCTGACGGAGGCGGCTAAGCGACGCAAGCATGATTTAGAAACCCTAATCAAACCTATATATGAACAATGAAAGAGACAAAGTAAGATTCATTACATTAACACAAGCATGATTCGATACATAGATAAATCAAGAACGGCTAAAAAATTTACCTCCCTTAAAGGTGAGGGGAGAAGAGATTCCCACACGGACACAGAGACTTGATGACATTTAGGCTTGGGGAATCCCTAAATTGGAGAGGAATCTGAGCGATCCCGCCAAATGAATCGAGAAGCAACACCGGGGATCAAAAACACAAAGCGGTTAGATAATAATAACAGGGTAAAAACTAAGAATCCCAACGTAAACACAAATTAAGGACAATTAATCTCAAATCAAGTACAATAAAATTTGAAAAGAGAGGAGATCTTGCCACCGAAAGCTAAATTCGAGCCCAAGGAGGCGAGGGAACCAAACCCTAGGCGTCCTTCTCAAATATCTCAGTCAAGATGACGGATAAAAGGGCTAATGTTGCTTCCTTATGAGAGGAGGAAAACCCTCTAGCTCTGGATTGGAGAAGAAGGAGGCTGCCAAAACTTAGAGAGGTGGGAGGAGCAACCACAGGTGGTTGTTGACCCTTAGAGGAGATGGAAGAGGGTTGCCGACCAAGGAGGGAGAAGCTACAGGCCATGGAGATGGGCAGGAGTCAGCCAGCCCTAGCAGAAGAGGAGGTGCCGACAGAAGTAGAAGGAGGATTCATCGGAGGACAGGGAAGGGAGCGACGGGCTGAGCGCTTGCGGCTTGCGGAGCTTTGCGGAATAGGGAAGTGCTAGATGGCGCTGGAGCGGGATCGAGGGCAATGTGGCTATTCGGTTTAGGTTTATAATAAGATTAGGTTTTATAATAATAATAGTAATTATTATTATTATCATTACTACATATAATAAACCGGGTTGTTATATTCTCCCCTACTTAGGAAGTTTCATCCCGAAACTTCCCTAAGAAGCTCTCTGAATGGGGACTCTTAGAATGAAGATTAAGATGACATTCATTTCTAACAAGTGTTGCAGATTAAGCCATGAAAATTAACTATGAAGATACTGAAAAGGAATGGAGAACAAGCGAAGAGGCTCACCAAGATCAACATGAGAGGTTGTAGATACTTACTACACAGATCAGATTCAAATTCACTGGGGAACATTTAGACTTAGCGGGTTCAGACGGATACGAAGGATTGACTTCAGGAAACACAATAGTATCTTCGATTAGCTCGAAATTGAGTGGCAAGACACACGAATCCAAGAGCGAAAAGAACTTGCACGAAGGGGAGACAGGACACCAAGAAAGAAAAGAAACTAAATGACGATTAAGTATCGACAGAAGTGAGTCACGCTAGGGATGGAAGACCATAAGATAACGCTGAAATAATTCAGCAGAGAAATTCACAAGAAGAATCTCATTTCTTGCTGACACTTAAAAGCTATCTAGAAAGAGATGCGCAAGGACTGGATAAGATTGTTAGTCGAACAGAATAGGAAGACTGAATACGAATATCAGAGACTTGAAATCAAAGATCCAAACACATTTACTACTGTCAGATATGTAAATCATGTAATAATTACAACATTTTCATTGGTTAACTATAGGTAATAGTCATGCAAGTGCAACCATGAGATCATATGCGATGTCAAGCAAGTCATGCGTGTACAATCATTATTGTTGTTCTTAGCTGGACACTTGTGCAATGCTTATGATATGAATGCCAAATGAATGGATACACATGCCATGTTAAGCGCCCATATAACTTAACATGTCATGAATATTAGGACTCTAATGCTAGGGCACTTGAAAATATTAAATCACACATACAATTTAATATTCGCAAGCGGTGTATATCCTAGTGAAAATTCATATACACAAAAATATTAAGTTTGCTCATAACCTATTGACATTCGTGTGCATACTACTCATGCTTATGAGTGACTGTGTGTGTGTTTCAGTTGCGAATATTAGATAATGACAAGTGAGTGAAAAAATGATTCATGTATATTAATTCTCATATAATAGAATTCAAAATATGTAGAATTTATAAAATACTTTATCTAACCTCTCTAACCTCCCTCTGATACCAACTGTCACGACCCGTCTTGATAAAAGACAGAGTGCACTTCGTGCGGGTCGTGATGTCATAGGCACGGGAGTAAGGAAACCATTTCTGCTAAGGCGAATGCAGAGAATGCTGAAAAAAGTTTGAAAGTTGTTATTTTTGGAGAAAACATGTTTTTTATTTGTAGAAGCTTTTTGAGTTTAGAATAGTGTGAATTTTAAATTCACATGTGTCTTGTAAAATTTCTGTTTTTACAGGGTACTACTATAAATTTCATGCAATTATGGTTCAAAAGAGGACGTGTATGCATTTACATCAAATTTTAGTACATAGTAATTAATAGCCTAACAGTTGTCAACATATTACTGTTCATAATTATCACATAAAGAAAATATCTGACAGTAAAAGAAATGAATCAAAAACATCAAACCTGACACTACTAGAAGATCAACCATCGGAAAGCAGGAGCTTGATGCAGACTGAGTTCAAGAACCTGGTGGCGTTGACACGAAAGCTAAGGCAATTCCAAAACACAAAGGAAAAGCCTCAGAACATTGAAATGAACATGGTGAGTAGAGTAAAGTATAGAACAGTAACAAAAGAAAAAAAATATGAGAGTAATAGTTTCTCATGAATCAAAACTATTCATTGACCAGCAAACAAAAGAGCTAAACAAAACAACGCAGTGTATTAAACTACTCTGGAGCATAGCCTAACATTATTCATGTAATATGTTGTAAATCGTGATCGATGAAGGGTGTAGGTGCTATAGCGGGAGCACATGGTTCATGATTAGATCTGCGTGCAAGTCTTGTTGGAAAAGTAATCCTTCTTGCCGTAACATGGCCGAAGACATATGCCCAGTTAGATGCTACAGTTCAAGTATTTGCTTACAACTACAAATTTGTTTTCGAATTTCATACTTAGGTGATTTTTAACGGAAACAAAAGTACCTAAAGTGATCGATCGAACCAAGAATAAGTTTTACTCAGATAGACATACGAAACCAGATTCGATGACACAAAGATTCGATGACACAAGATTTGATGACATACATAAGGAACAAGATGCGGTGACATAAAAGGAACTAGATAGACCTGTATGATTTTGTGGTTTCAAGTATTCGCGGGTGATATGATTACATTTCCTCATTTTCTAGGACACCTAATATTCATTTTGATTGATTCATTCCATGATACGATTATCTTTTATGCAAATATGTGTTCTCTACGAGCATGATATAAAAACACCATAACATATATTTGCTCTCCAGAATTCGTTATAATTATTATCATGACAGTTGTTGCTCATGCTCAATATTCTACCATTCTTCTCACTATTCATCAAAATAGATCAAATCATTCGCCCTAGTAAATATCCAACTAAAATCCTTCATCTAAGTGTATATCAATCTAAGACTTACTCATAATCACATATTCAAGTAATTCCAAACATATTATAGCCTAAATTATCAACTTATCAGACTAGATATTCAAGATCTAAACTTATTGATAAACCAAACGTTCCAGGGTGAAATCAAAGAATCATAAGAATAGACAAACAGTTATGATACAAATCCGTTAACAGATCAACATATACCGAAATGCAGTCATGAATCAAAGAACAAAGCCATTAAATTACATATACTGCTTGCAAGAGAGAGAGAGGTCTGTACTTGCCTAAAGGTGGCTGAATCTGATAGAGGCGGCTAAGCGACGCAATCAATATTTAGAAACCCTAATCGGACCTATATATGAACAATGAAAGAGACAAAGTAGGATTCATTATGTTAACACAGGCACGATTCGATACATAGCTAAATCAAGAATGACTAAGAAATTTGCCTCCCTCAAAGGTGAGGGGAGAAGAGATTCCCACGCGGACACAAAGACTTAATGATGCTTAGACTTGAGGAAACCCTAAATTAGAGTGGAATCTGAGCGATCCCGCCAAATGAATCTCGAAGCAACACTGGAGATCAAAAACACAAAGCGGTTAGATAATAATAACAGGGTAAAAACTAAGAATCACAACGTAAACACAAATTGAGGACACTTAATCTCGAAGCAATTACAAGAAAATCTGAAAAGAGAGGAGATCTTACTCCCAGAAGCTAAATCCGAGCCCAAGGAGGAGAGGCAACCAAACCCTATGCATCCTTCTCAAATATCTCAGCCAAGACGATGAATAAAAGGGCTGATGTTGTTGCCCTAGGAGAGGAGGAAAACCCTCTAGCTCTAGAGAGGAGAAGAAGGCGGCTGCCGGGACTTAGAGAGGCGGGAGGAGCCACCACATGTGGTTTTTGACCCTTGGAGGACACAGAAGAGGGTTGCCGGCCAATGAGGAGGGAGAGGCTGTCGGTCATGGAGATGGACAGGAGGCGGCCAGCCCTAGCAGAAGAGGGTGGTGCCGACAGAAGCAGAAGATGGAGTCATCGGAGGACGGGGAAGTGAGTGGCGGGCTGAGCGCTTGCAGCTTGCGGGAGCTTTGCAGAATAGGGAAGAGTGGGATGGCACTGGAGCGGGATCGAGGGTAAAGATGCTGGCCGGTTTAGGTTTATATTATATGGAAACCACCCGTCACCACACATCTTCCCAAAACCCCAAGGTGATAGGAAGGGGGGACGGGGGTACATAAACACCAAGGACCACCCGCTGCAGGCGATGTGGGACTAATCCATCCACGGGATGGCGGGGATATTCCGCCACACGGGGGGCCCACCGGGGTCAACACCCAGACCTGGAACGCGATGGGGAAGCCCAAATATGCGGTCCCACACACACCCAATCCCGCTGGACCTTGGTTCTCAACACACCCCCGCAGCAGGATGGCTCTGATACCATGTGAGAACCGAACAAAAACAAACCGAAATGGTTTTAACTGAAACTTTATTATCCGAAAAAGGTATCTATTACAATGGTATAACCTCCCTTTTATAGAATGGAGGAGATGAGAGAGATTACAAATAATCAATGTGGGACTAAAAATTTACAAGTGTATGCGGCTTTACAAAAGACAAACCGGACAAGCCGTGCGGTTAGACAAACCGGCTAACCGCCTGACTACCAACAGGAGGAGAGATCAAACCGCCATAGGAGACCGCTAGACCGCTCGTTCTCCTAGTCGTCTGAGACAAGCCGCCTGACCGCTGGGATACCAAACAGCGACAGCCCGGCACACAGACCGGCTAGGAGAAACCGCCAGACCGCCCAATCTCCAAACAGCAACAGACCGCGCGGTCTCCAACCTGCAACACTCCCCCTCAAGCTAGAGCATAGATATCAATCATGCCTAGCTTGTCGCAGATGTGGAAAAATGAAGCAGACACCGGCTTGGTGAAGACATCTGCCAACTCGTTGTCGGAAGTGATAAACGTAGTGCAAATCTGTTTCTTCAATATTTCTTCACGAATAAAATGACAGTCGACTTCTATGTGTTTTGTTCTCTCATGAAAGACCGGATTTTTGGAAATGTATATCGCGGCGTTATTGTCACAGAATATAGGAAGAGGATAGTTGTAAACCTCTCCTAAGTCAAGCATGAGAGCCCGCAACCACTTCAACTCACATGTAGTCGATGCCATGCTGCGATATTCCGCCTCTGCACTAGACCTGGAAACTACAGACTGTTTCTTGCTCTTCCAACTCACAAGATTGCCTCCAACAAACGTGCAGAAACCTGATGTCGATTTGCGGTCCCCTTTGTCATCCGCATAACTTGAATTAGAGTAAGCTTCAACCCTTAGGTGACCATTCTTCTGAAAGAGGAGTCCTTTCCCTGGTGCAGCTTTAATATACTCTAATATCCTCAGTGCAGATTGTAGATGACACTCCCTCGGAGCTTGCATGAACTGGCTCACCTTGCCAACAGCATAAGAGATGTCGGGTTTGGTTACCGTGAGATATATGAGCTTGCCCACCAGACGCCGGTATCTCGTAAGATCGGAGAGAAGAGGCGAGTCATCTGTCCAAGTTTTGTCTTCTCCAGCAGCCATAGGACAACGTGCAGGTTTAGCACTAGTCAGTCCTGCCTCCTTTAAAAGATCAAGAGCATACTTCCGTTAGGAAAGGACCATGGAGTTGGGCTTTCTAGAGATTTCAATCTCCAGAAAGTATTTGGGGGAGCCCATGTCCTTTGTGACCAGATGTTGATGAAGGTGTTTCTTGGTCATCAATACCCCATCCTGGTCATCCCCAGTAAGAAGAATGTCATCAACATAAACCGCAAGAACAACAAGACCAGAGGCGGTTTTCCGAACAAACAAGGAGTGATCTGCTGAGCTTCTTATAAAACCAATGGCCGCAACAATGCCACTGAACTTATCAAACCAGGCATGAGGACTCTGCTTGAGGCCATAGATAGCCTTCTTTAGCCGGCATACCCGTGTCTCCCCCTGAGCAACATACCCAGGAGGTTGCTCCATGTAAACATCTTCCTGCAGATCACCATAGAGGAAAACATTCTTAACATCGAGCTGCGAGATGGGCCAATCCCTATTGACAGCCACAGAGAGAAGAACCCTAATAGTGCTGAGACGAGCCACTGGAGAGAAAGTGTCAATGTAATCAACGCCATAAGTTTGGGTAAAACTCTTGGCAACCAGGCGAGTCTTGTAACGATCCACACTTCCATCCGGGAGAAACTTCACAACGAAGACCCATCGACAACCAACAACATCTGTGCCGAAAGGAGGAGGAACAAGGGTCCAGGTACCCCGTTCAGTGAGAGTAGCAATCTCCTCATCCATGGCAGCTTTCCAATAAGGAATAGTAAGGGCCTCCTGGTAGGAACGGGGGGGAGGGGGTGGCAGTGGCCGAGATAGCCAGTGCAAAAGCTCTGCGAGAAGGGGTAAGACGATCGTAGGAAACAACTGCAGCAAGCGGGTGTTGGGTACATGTCCGAACCCCTTTGCGAAGAGCAATCGGGAGATCCAGATCAACAGGTGCCTCAGTATCTGGAGTATCCGTGGTGGAGAGAGCTGGCCTGTGAGTAGAGAGAGATGGCAGCGGAGTGGAGGGAGAAAGCGGAGTAGAGGGTGGAGATGAGGGGGATGGTGAAGATTGTGGAGAGGGTGGAGATGGCAGAACATCAGTGGGAGCAGAGAGAATGGATTGGTTGGTATGAGGAGTAGGATCAGGAGGAGGAGAGGAGGAAGCGGGAGAGAAGTAAGATGCATTGGCAAAGAAGGTGACATGCATAGAGACAAATTGCTTGCGGGTAACGGGGTCAAAGCAGCAATAACCTTTCTGGGTGGGAGAGTACCCCAGAAAGACACATTTAGTAGCACGTGGTGAGAGTTTGTCACGGGTGGCAGCGGGAGAGTGCACAAAGGCGGTGCACCCAAAGATGTGTAGAGGAAGAGGAAAGGGATTTTTGTCCGGATAAAGAATGGAGAAGGGGGTAGCACCATGGAGAACTATGGAGGGAAGGCGATTGATGAGATAGCAGGAGAGGAGGACAGCATAGCCCCAATAGGAGCGAGGAACATGCATTTGAGTCAGCATAGTGCGAGCGACATCAAGGAGGTGACGGTTTTTGCGTTCCGCCACCCCATTTTGTTGTGAGGTGTAGACACAACTTGTTTGACAAATAACACCATGGTGAATACAAAAAGAGAAGTCTTGGCTAAGATACTCCTTAGCATTGTCAGAACGAAGGATTTTAATAGGCGTATCGAACTGAGTCTTAACCATAGAATAAAATGAGGTCCAAACAGAGAACAACTCGGTGCGATCCTTGAGAAGATACACCCACGTACACCGAGAGAAATCATCAATGAAGGTGACAAAATAGGAACTACCCCGACCGATGGTGAGGGTAGGAGCGGGACCCCATATGCCCGCTGGACCTTGGTTCTCAACATATTATGATTTGGTTTTATAATAATAATAGTTATTATTATTATCATTATTACATATAATAAACCAGGTTGTTACAAAAAAATATTGTCTTTGTACTTGTACAACACTGTTCCAAGGATCCTCAACACTAGGCTAGGAAAAAATATCCATCATATAAGGAGGATGGACTCTAAGATGTTTGAAATGTGGGATAGAGTCATGCCCCCACATCAACAATCTTCTGACAAGAAAAATAAAGCAGTCATGGTCATTGAAGAGAGCACTGGAAGCTGCTCATCTGAGAGTAGTAAGGAAGAGCCATATGATCCTCAACTACCCGATTCTTCTAAGGAAACAAGAAGAGATATGAGTGCTCATGTTTCAGTATCTTCTGAACCTACAGTAAATACTGTCCAAGTCAGTAGTTCCCAATCAGAGAACATCCTAGCAGAGGCTACTTAAATGGTGACTGAAGGTATTGTGGACAAGATCTATGAAAACATTGAGGGGGGAGACTTCCCAAATAGTTGCATATGTTGTGGGAGAGACAGTTCAATCTATTCAAGAATAACTAGATTCCTTCATTGAAAATATGCAGAACAGAATTGCTCAAACTCCAGAAGTTCCTGAAGTGAGTCTTTTTTATCCTCATGGTGAGGGAGAGCATGTCCCTGATAAGATGATTGAAGATGCTCCAACTATAGTTGATACAAAATTAGAAATAAATGAAGAGGCCAGGTGGAAGTTCAGAAGAGACAAAAAGTCAGGTGCGGTGGCACCAGATGCTCTTGAGCCCAACAAATACTTTCCAAAGCCCTACAGTTATTTTCAGAGACAAAAGCAGAAGAAGACTGAAGATAAAGAAAAGGCTGCAAAGAAACCCAGCAGGGGGATAGTGATCAAGGAACCTGCAACATGAAATGTTTTTTTATTTTCGTCAAGTGCTTTAAGATTGTGAACATTATTTTAAGCACACTGTCTATTTATGACTATTGCTTTAAATGATAATCATATTTATGTGTGTGTATTAATTACTGCTCTTATATACTGTGAATGTTTATCATATGTATATGGTCGTGTTAATTATTGATTAGGGTTCTGACTTCTTCAAATAGGGGGAGAGTATTGGGTCCATTGATCATAATGTTCGAGATTTGAAGAAGGCACACAGGTCAATGGTATACACATGAATGTATCTAATATATGTTCAAGTTCTTTGTATGCAGGTTGCATACTATTACATTGATTAGACAAGCAGTCAGAGTCACAATGACAGTTGGACTCAAGACAGGTTGCTTAACAAGCAAAAAATTGGCTAAGTCCAAAAACATTGAGTGAACTCACTTCACTCAACGCCAGAAATGGAAAAGCGTTGACAAAAATATATGCAGTCAAAGCCTTATTATTGCTGACTAGAAATCTGACTAAGGACAGAAGCATTGAGTGAAGGCAGTTCACTCAACGCCTACTCAACTGAATTTCAAATCAAATTTAGAAGTGTTGAGTGAAGACATGCCACTCAACGCCACATCAAGAAGACATGCAAAGTCCAGAAGCATTGAGTGTAGAAGCTGCACTCAACGCCTTTATACAGAGAAATTTCAAACAAGTCCAGAAGCGTTGAGTGATGACGAATCACTCAACGCCTTAACAGTTAGACTGCAAATGTCAAAAGTGTTGAGTTTTGAAGTTTCACTTGACGCGTCAAGACGCAAAATTCTGCTAAGTATTCATGTGTTGAGTGACAAGGCCTCACTCAATGCCTATATAAATTGTCTGGAAATTACCAAGTCCACAAGCGCTGAGTCATGCTGACATCATCAAGAATTCAAATGTCACGGGATTTGCACGCTAGATGACAAAAGGCGCTGCATGCCTTTAGTACAGCATTTAATGGAAAAAAAGATGTTGTAGTTGCCAATTCCGACTCGTCCATACTACGCATGGAGCCGTTGGATGGAGATAAATAAAAGGATATTTCCGAGAAATTGAAGATAGATTTTTGGTCATCTTCTTCCTCTCAATTAAGAAGATGATTTGAAGTAAGTCATTCTTATAGAGAGTCTGCAAACCACAGACAAAAGTTAGCTGTTGAAGAAATAAAATAACTAAAGATTTAATTTATCTTCAATAGCAAGACCAGAAATCTCACTTTCTGAACAAGAAGAAATTGCAGAGCTACTTTAGGTTATTGTTCATCTTCAAGGCCACAAAATCTACTGTTACCCCAAAGGCTTGAAGGTACAAGACTTTGTAGTGTCTTCTCAGCACAAGCTAAACTACTGAAGATCTAAATACTTGTTGTGGAGAAGATTAGACTGAAGTTTTTCAGTTCAAGAAGAAGAAGACTTACAGAATCTTTTTCTCTAGAGTCAATCACCATCAAACTCAAACTCTTTCGATAGGATCATTATTGATCTGAGTTGTAAGCCTAAAATATAAATGCTAAGAGGTAAGATCTGAGTCAGATCTGAGCTGTAGGAGATTAAATATCTCTGAGTGTACGGGTAAACTTTTAACCTGAGTGGTAGGGCTTTGTGTTAAACCTGAGGTAGGTTATCTGGAGGATCACTGAGCTGTAGGTGTAAAATTTACTCTGAGTGGGTAGAGCTTAGACCTGCGGTAGGACTTGGAGAAAGTGTGAGAGATCCTGAGGGATCTGTGTTGTAAGCTCTTTGAGATGAGATTTGGAGAAGATTGCCTCGTCTAACACACTGTTAGAAAGGTGGGAGGGAAAGTGGATGTACCTATACCTTAGGGAACCACTATAAATACGGGTGTGCTGATTTGTGTTCTTAAAAGCAAACTCAATATTCTAACTCACAACACACTAAATCAAAAAGTATTCATAAAGACTTGAAAACCTATTTACCCGCCCTCTAGGTGTATAATTACTCTTAAAACAAAGTCTTTCACAAACAGCTTAGGAGAGAGCACCATATTCATCAGCAGAGCTCTACCCCATGCCACCACAATATTTAATTAACTTTATTTTTCTATGAATGCTTCATGTAAATTACTGCATGAATGGACGTGAGACTGTGACACTATTGATTTTAAAAGTTCGTGCATTTCATACTTATAAAAGGCGAACATCATCTGCTTCATTAGGACTACATGCATATCTTTCCCAAAAGAAAGGACACCCTCTTACCTTAGTGAAAGACTTTGTTTTCAAGGTTAGCTAACACCTAGATGTAGGGGGGGGGGTGAATAGGTTTTAGGTCTCTTTTTAAATTGCTTAGACCTTACATTATTTTGCTATGCTTAGTGATTTGTTAGCTTTGTCTTTCAAGAATATGAACCCGACTACACAGAAATTTTATAGTGGTTCCCCAGAGTATGGGTACGTCCACTGTTCCTCTGCGCCTTTCTAACAGTGTGTTAAATAAGGCTCTTCCCTTGAATCTTGGCTCCAAGTAGCTTACAACACGATCCCGCGGGACCATTTAGTCTTCTTCAAGACTTACAACTCAGGCAATATGCCCTACCACTCAGATTCCAACTGGATCCTACCTCAGCCTTTATAACACAAGCCTACCACTCAGATTCACACAAGAATCCTACACTCAAATCAAGAATAGATCTTACCTCAGCCTTTATAACACAAGCCTACACTCAGATTTACTCAAGAATCTTACACTTAGATCCAAGATTTGATCCTACAGAAAAAACAATGATTTGAAACAATCAAACACCAGAGAAATTTATGTGTCTGTCTTCCTGGGCAGAAACTGTGTCTCCCCTAACCTCTTCTTCACAGCAACAAGTTGACAGATAACTTTAGATGAATCACGGCTTGTTTTGGAAGTAGCTTGCAGAAACATCTGCCTCTTTTTTCAGGAATTAGTACTGACCTTACTATTGCAGATGAAAATCACAGCAGTTATCACGTTTTCTTTCAGGTTGACTGAACTAAACAAGACCTTCAGGCTCGACAGCAATGGCGAGGAAGAAGGCGATGTTCAGCCATAATACAAAATCAAAATCCTAATTACTTGTTATCGACTCAGCCAATCTTTCCCTTTTATTGATCATCGATCAACGACTCTTTACGCCGTGGGCCCAGCCTTAATTGCCAATCTACCACCTTCCATTTGCTTAATACGACAAAAGCTGGCCGCCGACACCATCAATGGCTTACTCCATCTTTCCCGCAATGAATTTGAACTACGTTGACTTTTGTTAACTCATGCTGACGTCAGCCATTCTGGACTTAGCTAAATTCATAGAATTGCTCCAGGCGTTGAGAGCGTTGAGTTAATGTCCATCACTCAATGATTCTGGACTTAGTCATTTCTTCAGTTCTTCCAGGCGTTAAGAGCGTTGAGTGAGTAAACTTCACTCAATGACTTTTGCCTTAGCTTAATCTTCTTCTGTCTGAAGGCGTTAGTGAGCTGGCCTCACTCAATGCTTTTATACTTAGTCAATTTTCCTTGTCTGATGGCGTCAAGTGAGCTGGCCTCACTCAACGCTTTTATACTTAGCCAATTTCCTTCTGTCTAACAGCGTTGAGTGAGCTGGCCTCACTCAACCCTTTTATACTTAGCCAATTTCCTTCTATCTGATGGCATTGAGTGAGCTGGCCTCACTCAACGCATTTATACTTAGCCAATTTCCTTCTATCTGATGGAGTTGAGTAAGCTAGCCTCACTCAATGCTTTTATACTTAGCCAAATCTTGTCCTTCTTTCTGGCGTGGACTGCTGAAGCTTGTATCAAAGCTTTCCGTCATTTGGCATTGAGTGAACTAGCTTCACGCAATGCTTTTGTACTTAGAATGATTTTACTGTCCATCTCCTTTGGCTTTGACAGAATCAGTATAGCGTTGAGTGAAGTGGCCTCACTCAACGCTTTTGGATTTAGAATCTTTTTCTTTAGCAGAAACTCTATAGCTTTGACAGAATGAGCTTTACTAAACAAATAAGCAGTATGGCGTTGAGTGAGTTGACATCACTCAACTCATGTGGACTTGGTCGAATGTTTTACCTACTGATGCATAGGCTTTGACTGTCCACACCTGACTCAGTGCTTTTTGGCTCATGGCGTTGAGTGAACTGGCTTCACTCAATGCTTGTGGACTTAGCTGAATTTCTTGCTTGCCAACATCTTCCCTTGACTTCTGGCATTGAGTGAGCTTGCTCCACTCAACTCCTGTGGACTTAGTAGTATTTTTTTGTCTAACTTTCTTTCTTAAGGCTGTTGGCGTTGGGTGAGCTTGCTCCACTCAACGCCAATGGACTTAGTGTAATTTTCTGTCCACCATTATTTCTTAAGACAACTGGAGTTGAGTGAGCTTACTCCACTCAAATCCTATGGACTTAGTAATATTTTTCTGCCTGATCACCAACTTGCTTGGTGTCCACCTGTCCAATCAGTGTAATAGGGTCTGACCTGCATGCATAAGTTCAAACACACATCAAATACAACTAGTGTGTGTCATTGACTTGTTTGACTTCTTACAAATCTGGGAAATGTGGATCAATGGACCCAACACTTAGCAACACTTACCATCATGCAACACGTTCATTAATAGTACCTGCCTCTGGGCAGTGTGCTCATAACACCTGCCATCGTGTAGTATTCTCATTAACAATACCAGTCTCCAGGCAGCATACTCACAATAACTACCCCCATGCAACATGCTCATTAACAACACCTGACTTCGAAAAGTGAGCTCACAAAACCTGCCCTCGCGCATTGCACTCACAACACCTACCCTCATCCAGCGTGGTCATTAACAGCATCTGCCTCTAGGTAACGCGCTCACAATACATTCCCTCGTGTAGTGTGCTCATTAGCAGCACCTGCCTCTGGGTAGTACGATCACAACACATGCCCTCGTGCAACACGCTCATTAACAGCACCTGCCTCTGAGCAGCATGCTGACAACACATGCCCTAGTGCAGCGTGTTCATTAGCAACTCCTGCCTCCAGGAAGAAAGCACATAATATTTCCTCGTGCAATGCTCTCATTAACAACACTTGTCTCTAGGCATCGCACTCACGACCCCTACCTTCATGCATCATGCTCATTAACATCACCTACCACCGGGAAGCGCACTCACAACACCTGCCCTTATGCAGCGCACATTAACAATACCTATCTTTGGGCATCGTGCTCACAATACATGCCCTTGTGCAGTGCGCTCATTAACAATACTTACCTCTAGGCAGCTCGCTCACAACACATACCCTCGTGCCACATGCTAATTAACAACACCTACCTCCGAGAAGCTTGCTTACAGCACATGTCTTCATGCATCTCGCTCATTAACATCACTTGCCTCTGAGTAGTGAGCTCACAACAACTGACCTTATGCAGCATGCTCATTAACAGTGCATGCTCTCGTGCAGCGTGCTTATTAACGGCACCTGCCTTCGGGCAGCACACTCACAATACCTGTTATCATGTAGCGCGCTCAATTACAGCACCTGCTTCCAAAAGCGCGCTCATAATAACTGCCTCCTGGCTATATGTTTCATCCCTATGACCTCTCCCTATCGCGTCAAAATTACTAGCTCTTCACCTTGGTAGAAGACTACAACACCGTCCGGTTCTCGCCCTCAATTATGAACATCCAAAATGGGGATCGAAGTCACGTGCAAAGCAATGGTGCTAACACCACATAAGGCTATACGTTAGAGAAGTCAATGAATAAAGATGTGATGCAAAAGGGAGTCCAAAGTGCAGCCAATAATATATGATGCCGCTACAAAGTACTGGAATACAACGTACAAAGGTACTCGATACAAACACAACAATGCAACACGAATGTACAAAGGTTTAACAAAAGACAAACCAACTACTCCCCAACAACATCAACAACTAGAGTCTCAGATATGAAACCTACAATCTCAGATAGATCCTCTTAAAAGAAGCCGACTACATCGCAACGACACGACCACAACATTATACTGGGCATCTACACCTAGAATCTTACAGGTATTCTACAAAAGCAATCGACTTGTTGCACAGTTAACAAAGATCACTGCCGCATTGGGCCTCCCACACTCCCCCCTGTGAGCATCAACTCGTGACCTAATAAGTAAAGTTCACACAAGTCTTTGCAAATATAAAGTCTCTGATACATGCAGCGCACCCCGTATAACCATTCATACATTACACCTTGCGCATGCCTTGTCTGCACCTCATACACACTGCAATCACTATACACACCTCACTCCTAGCGCTCACACTCCCCCTCACATCGCACCCTGCATACACATTATGCACGCTGCGCACATTTCACTTTATGAACATTTGGCCATATACGTATTCCACACAGGAAGTGCCATATGCGCGTTGCGCCCCACACACCACCGCAAACAAGCTCTCTGCTTAGTAAGCTAGCCTCCCTTCTTCATCTCTACTACGATGTTCATTTTCATCATAAACACAGTGACTCCTCATACGCCCAAGTTTAGAAAAATAGCCTGTCCTCCTATCACAACGACCTTAGAGCACAGTGGCTTAGGGACATCTGATGGGGTTTGCCTGAGCAGGTTTGGTTAAACTGTGGGCTTCTCCAAGCATAGCGATAACTTCTCAAAAAGAAGTTATCTTGGTCCTTAGTTTTAATCCTTTTGATTAATATATTTGATAAATACGAGTTAAAATGTATTAAATAAAGAATAATTTGGTTTTTGATAAAAGTATAAGTATTATGGTCATTTTAATTTGTTTTGATGTAGGAATTTCGAAGTATCCACCTCAAGGAGTCGAGGGTTGAGCTTATTTGAAGGCAAGGGAGAAGTTCCAGAAGAGTTGTAATAATTTAATTGCAGTTTGGAGCAGTTTTTAGTAATGCAGAAAATATGTTACAATATATTTTTACAGTGCAGAAATTATGTTGCAACATATCCGCGAAAATAGATTTTTCAAATCCACAAATACTCAAATTTGGACAGTTTCAACACCATGGAGATTCCTCTATTCAGCATTTAAAACATTCCTTTAGAGGATGGAAGACAAAAAAAGGAGATGAATAGAGAGATATAAGGATCTTTTTTACGATCTTTCATTCATTCATCATTATTCAAGAGACGAGAACTAGGGTTTGCAAGAGAAGAAGGATGAGTCACATAGATCTTCATTAAAAGGGATTTTGTGCGTGTTTGAGTGAAATTTCCTGCAACATTTAAATCACTAAACATCAAGTCTTGTAATATCTCTCGAATTTCGTGGTGGATTTTGAAAGTCTTTGTTTCAAGAATAGTTATACACCTAGGGGTGAATAGGTTTCCTAGACTTTATGATTACTTTCTAATTTTGTGTGTTGTGAGTTAGCTTATTTATATTGCTTTGAGAACACAGATCAGGACACCAACATTTATAGTGGTTCCCCAAGGTACGGGTACATCCACTTTTTCTCCCACCTTTCTAACAGTGTGTTAGACAAGCAATTCTTCTCCAAATCTCGGCTCAAAGAGCTTACAACACAAATCCCTCAGGATCTCTTGGACTTCCTGCAAGTCCTACCTGTAAACCCCCCAACCTTTGCCCGGGTATGGCCGAAGGGGATCTTACTTGCCCAAGATGTCCACTCAATGCTTCTAAAGGGGAAACGACCCATACTACTAAGCACTATTTGGCCGTCTTACTCAACTTGAATCAAAACATTCACATCTCATCATAGAGTTTTGCGGAAGCATTAAAAGGAAGCCACATCAAATATATATTACAATATATATTTAAAAGAGAATGCAAAAGGTCGTAGCCACTGTTTATACATAAAGCCCATAGTCTATAAAAGTACTACAACTAACAGCTCCTCACTCTCTCAATCCTGATCGCTAGTACTTACGTCTCAAAACTCCGGAGATGACGGAGGTGCCTTTGCTCAAGTAGTCCTATCAGCTGGCGTGTCATCCATTAGAAGCTTTTCACTACGATGCTCCATCTCCTGTGAATGGTTATTAAAATAACCGTCAGTCACAGAACTAAGTGGAATCAAATCTCCTCCCTTAATCCATATCCTGGGGACGAGCACACGTACCCAACAGAAGTAGATAGCAGAAGTAAGAGAGAGTTAGTATAGCATTTTACATATATATAGGATATGAGTAACCATGAAAGGAGGTGCAACATAGTATAAATAGAATAACATCAACAATATACATTAGTTATGATTAAAGCTCAACTAACACATCAATATAGCAGGTATTCACAACATATATTCATACAGTAGGCATTCACAGCCGCACACACATCACAGGAATTCACAACCACGCACACATCAGATACATTAACTACCGCGCACACATCATATGCATTCACAGCTGTGCACACATCGCAGACATTCACAGCAGCACACAAGACCCTATGTCTACATAGTATGGACCGATTTTCTTCAAGCAGGGTAGCGAGCCCTGCAGGCCTCGCCGATGTGGCCATAGGTGATAGTGGCCAGTCCTGCCATTTCTAGGGGTGGTCGTACCGCACAACCGACTCCCCAACGTACAACCTTGTATACTCTTAGATGTGAGCGACATCCGGCAATTCAACATTTTGGCTGACCAGTGGAGGAAACCTAGTGGGGAAAACATAGCGGCCGGTCACTCATGATACCCATCTCCCTGTCGCAGTCGTCAAACTTCCCACACCGGTACGATTGATCTGCGGAAGTGACTGACCCGCCATAATTTACCACAAGCAATTTACAAGCAAACAACTAAAAATAGTTTCACTAGCATGCACGAAGTCTATAGCAGCTTTCCCTACTATGCTTTTAATAATTCGGGCAAATGACACTTTGCTTGACTTTCGATGAGGAGCGTGGGAGCACTTATTTGGGGCTAATTTAGGGGGAACTTATCAACTCTTCTTATTCCCAGCTAAGGCTCAACTTATCAAAATAATTGCCCGTTAGAGCAGGACTCGTGCTTAAAATAGTAAATTGTAGAAACAAAAGTACGGTAATAGAAGCTGCTGTTAGTATAAGCTGTAGAATTGAAATGATGTAATGAAATAGGACTAGTATGAAACTGGAGTAGTAATAAACTGAAAGTGCTGAAAGAAACTTGACAAGTACTAGACTATAAATAATACTTAAATAAAAGAACTGAACTGAAAGTAAATAAGTAGGACCAGTACGAGACTGTAGTGCTTGAAAAGAAATAATTGAACTGAAATAAATAAAGGAACAAAACCAGTGCAAGATTGGAATAAATCATAAAGAAAATGGTTAGTAGTCCAATCACTCCATTCAGGAGGCTTGAGTTCCATCTCCGTTTTTAGGAGGTAAGTTCAGTTCCATCTCCGTTCTCAAGAGTCATGTTCAGCTCCATCTCCGTTCTCAGGAGGCATGTTCAGTTCCATCATCATTCTCATGACTCATGTTCAGTTTCATTTCATCTTTTAGGAGGCTTCTTTGGGTCTCACCCATTGTTAAGATCCGATAATAATTCAATTGCACCATTTTTAATTATGGCTTAATCGGATTAGGGGTACTTAATAGGAGTTACATCTTTATTATTTGTCGAGAATGATTAGCAACTCATTTTCTCGTATTTACATTTTTCGAGTCTACTCAAAGTGCTCGAAAGTTATTTTAAGAATGATACGCTCGATGGTTTTGCAAAAACCTCAAAATACTCAGAGCTTGGGCACTTGCCTCGATCACTCTTGTTAATAAAAAATTGAACTTATCATTTGATTTAGAAGGTATTTGCGCACTCCAATTTTCACTTTCGAAAAAATTGAGCGCATCAATTTTCGAGCATGACCCTAGGCTCCAATAAATCAAAACATTTTAATTTTTATCTCAAGGTTCTCAAATTTTGATACAACCTTTAGGGGAGCCTAAAATGAGCCTAATAAATTTTCTAAAAAAACTTTGAGCAATTTTGGGCCTCAAAATTTGGAAAAATAATAATTATTTATTCTTTTAAAAATGTCAAATCAACTCTAAAAATTCTCAAATTTTTTTTGTAGGAAGGACTCATCAAGGGAAACAATTTTCATGTTCAACACTTTTTCTCTAGGGGCCTAGATTATTTTATAAAAATTATACAAAAATTTGGTTAAACTTTGGTCTGCAAATAACCAGATCAAAGCCCTATCCTGCGGCCAGGATTGCGTCGGACGAGATATTAGCTAAATCATCCCCCATAGCGAATCAACCATAGATCCGCTATGGCGGGGGTGGGGGGGGGGGAGGTGCTGAAGTTGAGGCAGTGGAGGAAATCAGGAAACCACTGCCGTCCATCTCATCCCTAAGATCAGACAGCAGTTGTTCATTCCCATCAATGAGGAAGATGGTGGCCACTGCCACCGCCGGCCAGCCACTACGGAATGTCGGCGCAGCCCCCTATCAACTCGTCGAGGGCCGACGACCTCTTGGGTGGTGGTCTGACGGCCTGCTGCCGTCGGAAATTACAAACCGAGAGCAGGGTTGCGGCCGGCGGCAAGCCACCGCCGCAGTAATTTAACAGAGATTTACTCTATTTTTGGGTGCCGCAGGAGCGGCAATTTCCGGCGACACCTCGGCCTTCCACCACCAGGGAAAGGTATCCTCGGTGGTGTAGCCCTTACCCAGCACCACTACTGGCAGTGGGCAAGGCTCACCACTTACGGCCACCACCCGACCTGGAGCTTGGCTCGGGTGGTGCCGGAGGCACTCCGGCAGCTGGAGGACACATGCAAGATGTCAAAAAGATAGGGAAGGGAGAGGGGAGAAGCTTCCACCTGGAATGTGGGAGATTGGGAAGGCCTTGGTCGAACCGCCATGGGAGTGGGTGGAGGAGCTCGGGTGGTGAAATATTTTTCGATGAGCTGGAGCTCCGGGGAGGGTGCTCTGAGCTCGTGTAGGTTTGTGAGGAGGAAAGTAGGGGGAAAGGGCCTTTTATAGGCTTGGGGAGGGTGCAACTCCTCCCCCTCCCAATGTGGGACTAGCCCGTGAGAGAGGATATGCTCCTCCCCTCCTGCTCCACCAGCTCAGGCCAGGTGTCATCATCCTAGGGATCCTAGGTGGCAGCCATCCGAGGGGGGGGGGGGGAGTCTTGGTGGCCTTGGGCTTTGGAGTGAGAAAGAGGGGATGGGAAAGTGGGTGTTGGGCTTTTGCCAAAGGCCCACCTACCAAGTCCTTACTAGTTTGGTTGCCCAAAAGGTAAGGAAGGCCAAGCCCTTAGCTAATAAAGGAGAGAAGGTGCCTACTTCTTTGAGAATATTTTCAAAAAAAAATGAAATTTTAGGGGGTTTGACCAAAGTCAACCCTAGGGTGGGTCCCCCATACAGGTCAAAGTCAAAAGAGATCCATGACATCGGGGTCGGGTCAAAGATGGGGTGTCGTGTCATAATTTATGTGCGCATGCTTTTCAGTGCACAACTATGCTTGATTTGACCATGGGTTGACCACCTATTATAGAAATTGACCGGGACAAACTTGGTTGACTTCGTATTTACCATACGAGTCTAATGCCACCGATCTGGGTCAAACCGGAGTTCATTTGCTAAATATCCAAAATTCGCGCGTCGCAACGTGCTAAGATGGTCAAAATGCTCATATTCGTCGTTAGACTTCGAACTATGACGCAATGAGTTCCAATGTGTTTTTATTAGTTATACGAGGCCGTAGGAACTGATAGAACTCAAATCGAAGTTCTCTAGGTCAATATCATAAAATTTCATTTTCGTGACGTTCTACTAGGAACGGCCATACCCACCATATGACCTCAAGATTTAAAATAACGAGTTCCAATGTGTTCGTATTGGTTATACGAGGCCATAGGAACTAACATAACCCAAATCGGAGTTCTCTAGCTTTATATTCCCATTTAGGGTTACCTCCTACCCGGGTATGGGCCATGGGCAGAGGTTCAGGTCACTTTTATTGGGCCCACTAGGGTTCTGGTGGCACAATAAAAGTCGGGATGTTACAATCCGATAAAAATAAAAGGATTTTCGTCCCGGAAAATTTTCTTAAAGTAGGGGGAAAAGGTAACATACCTGGGGAAAGAGCTTTGTGGGCTTTTCTTCGACGAGTGCTTCAGGTTCCCATGTATAGTCATCTCGTCCATGATTCAACCACAATATCTTGACCATCAGAATGGTCTTATTATGCAGATTCTTCACTTTATGATCTACTCTTTTGATCGGCTCAACCTGGACGGATCTATCTGACAGCAGCTGTAGTGGCAGTGTAGTAAAATTTTGTTCTGCTTGTCGGAGGACTATCCTCAAAGATGAGACATGCAATATATCGTGGAGATTTCTCAATTCCGAGGGCAGGGCTAATCGATAGGTAATAGGGCCAGCAAGCTCTATCACCTGATAAGGGCCTAAATAGCGAGGATCTAGTTTCTTTTTCTTCCTCAACCGGGAGACATCATGTATGGGCTTAATTATCAAAAACACCATTTCTCCCACGCTAAACTCCACCAGTCGGTGTCATGCGTCATAATACCTGGCTTGTCAGCTCTGTGCTTCCTGCATTCTCCCCTGGATTACTCGTATCGTTACCGTAGTATCATCAATATAAGTCACTCCTAAAGCTTTCGGGCCATCATCTTGAGCCCAAGTCAACGAAGTTCGACAATGCATTCCATACAATGCCTCATACGATGCCATCTTAATGCTGGTCTGATAGTTGTTATTGTAAGAAAACTCGACTAAAGATAGCAATTGTTCGCATGGCTCGTTGTGCTCTACTATGCAAAGTCAGAGTAGATCCTCCATTGTCCGGTTCTTCCTTTACATCTGTCCATCTGTCTGCGTGTGGAAGGAGGTGCTAAAGTCCAATTTGGTCTCCAAGTATGCTTGCACCCGACTCCACTCCTTGGATGTGAAACGTCCATCACGATCCGACACAATGGACTTCGGCACTACATGGAACCAGACTACTTGCCTTATGAATAATTTGGCCAGAATGTCAACTCCGTCACCCTGTCAGTTTGGAATGAACCATGCTATATTGGTAAGTCGATTCACAATAACCCATATAAAATTGTTTCCAGCATGGGATCGTGGTAAGTCGTGGACAAAATTCATGAAAATATCTTCAAATTTCCATTCTGGTGTCGGCAGGGGCTGCAACAGACCTCCTGGGTTATGGCATTCTGCCTTAACCTTTTGTCAAGTCTGGCACTAGGCCACAAAGTTGGTGACATCTCTTTTCATTCCGGTCTAGTAAATGGTCCTGTGCAAATCAACATACATCTTAACCACACCAGGGTAAATAGAATACCTCGTCTGGTGCGCTTCTCGAAGAATCTCATCTCAGATTCCTCTGGTAGAGGGAATGAATATGTGGTACCTAAACTGCAAGATTCCATCGTACAGGTTGAACTCCTCTTGTGCTCCATCTTGTATGGACTGGATGATGGGGTCCACTTTCGGATCAACCTTCTAGGCCTCTCGTATTCGATCTCGGATGTCGCAGTGTATCTCCATCCAATATAATTGGGACCGGTACTCTTCCGTATCTAAACGAGTAATAAGAGTAATCTCCAAATCCAACAAAGACCGAAATAATACTTTTGGAATCTACTCCATCCAGCTCCCGGCTATCGTGGGGTGTCAGATTAAAGCATCTGCAACTTTATTAGCCTTCCCGGGGTGGTACTGGAGAGCACAGTTATAATCACACAGAAATTCCAACCATTGGCGTTGCGGAAGGTTCAACTCCTTTTGAGTAAAGATGTATTTGAGACTCTTATGGTCGGTGAAGATCTCGCATCTTACTCCACACAAGTAGTGTCTCCAAATTTTGAGAGCAAAGACAACAACGCCTAATTCTAGATTATGGGCTATGTAATTCAACTCGTGCGGCTTTAATTATCGAGATGCGTAAGCCACTGCCTTACCATGCTGCATCAAAACAACTCTTAATCCTTTCAGAGTGGCATCAGTATAGACCTGGAATCCATTAGTTCCTGAAGGGATCGTAAGGATCGGGGCAGAAGTTAGTCGTTTCTTTAGTTCTAAGAATGCAGCCTCACATTCCGTCATCCACCGAAAGGCAACATACTTTCATGTAAGAGTCGTGAGGGGTAACACAATCTTGGAGAAACCTTCCACAAATATCCCGTAGTAACCAACAAGACCGAGGAAACTTCGAATATCTGTTGCTGTCTTGAGTGGTTGCCGATTCTGAACCGCTTGGATTTTGTCTTGATCAACTGCCACTCCATTCTTGTTGATGGTATGGCCCAAAACTCCAACCTCCTCTAACCAGAATTCATACTTACTGAACTTGGCGAAGATATAGAGCTCTCGAAGCTTAAGTAATACCATCTGCAGGTGTCTAGATTGGTCTGCCCTAGTCTTTGAGTAGATCAAGATGTCATCGATGAAGACGATCACAAAATGATCTAGGAAGGGTTCAAATAACTTATTCATCAGTGTCATAAACGCAGAGTGGGTGTTAGTGAGCCCAAAAGCATTACCATAAACTCGTATAGTCCATAATGAGAGCTAAAGGCAGCTTTGGGGATATCTTCCTCCCGGACCCAAAGCTGATAATAGCCGGATCTTAGGTCCAGCTTGGAGAACACAGATGCATCTTGTAATTGGTCGAAAAACTTGTCAATCCTTGGAAATGGATACATATTCTATATTGTAAGCTTGTTTTGTTCCCTGTAATTTATGCACAAGCGCAGTGTCCTATCCTTTTTCACAAGCAGTATGGGGGCTCCCTAGTGCGTGGAACTTGGGCGGACAAATCCAGTATCTATCAATTCTTGAAGCTGGATCTTCAACTCGCCCAATTCCTTGGGGGCCATCTGATAGGGTGCTCAGGACATTGGTCGAGCTCTGGACACAAGCTCAATCAAGAAGTCGACATCTCGCTGTAGGGGCAAACCTATGAGAGACTCATGGAAAACATCCAGAAAATCTCGTACCACTGGAACTTTGGCGAGCACTTGAACCTTATTCTCCATTTCGAAGTAGATAAAGAATACTATCTTTCTATCTTACTGACCTTACAGTCTGAGTATAAGTCAAAATAATGCGAACGACGAAGGGTATACCTGCCAACGTAACGACCTGTCCTTCTGGGTTCTGAAGCTTGACCTCTCGGGTTGAACTGTTTATTTGAGCCTTATGCTCGGTTAGCCAATTCATTCGCAGTATAAGGTCGAACCCAGTTATTGCCATGATTATTGCGTAAACCTCTAATTTCACATCCCTTAGCATGGCCTGGAATGAGCATTTCTCCGTAGATGTCATATTTGATTCATGTGGCAGACGAATCCGTATAGACAGTCCGAACGAGCAGACGACATTGTCCTTTGTTACAATGAAGTCTTGGGATACAAATGAGTGTGTTTCTCCAGTATTAAAGAGAGTTTTAGCGGGATGTCCTTCTACCAAAAGTAGTCCTGAAGAGGTAAGGAGTATATATATATCATTTAACATAACATATACCTGATGTAGACATACATATGCATAAATTCTAATATATAGGTACTGATATCTGACATATCCCTAGCGTCTAAGATATATTCCTTTCACTACATCAGGGGCTAGTCCATACTGAAGGTCTAATGCATAGGTCTCCAAGGGCACTACTCGGCCCTATTGACCTCTCCTACAAGCTCTACCGCTACGACCTCTCTGGACCTGTCCTCGTACTGTCTGCCCCTATTGAACTGCTCCTGATCCTGTCCTTCCTACCGTCTGCGGACAGAAAGCTCTCATGTGTCTCTACTGTTGTCTCAGAAAGCAGTTCCCTGTAATGGGAACATATCTTCAAGCTACTGGCGCGGGCTGTGGTACTAAAGCTGGCCTGTGCTCCTACTATGGTGCTGGGGGTGCTGGCGGTGCTAGTGGGGGCCTATAAGGCTATCTGCACTACCTCTGCCTGTGATATCTCTCCTGTCGGTGAGGAGCAGCTCCTCTATCTCGTCCTTGACCTATTGGGACCTCGACCTATCCTCGGCGTTGTTGGGCCACCATGCACTAGTCTAACTTTAACGTCGTGGTGTAAGTCACTATGGTTTGGATGGTGGACTAAGAGATCATGATCAAGACCTGTCTTAAGTAATCTCGTAAGCCTCAGTAGAAGTGAGCAACCCTATATCTATTAGTGGCTGCTAGGTTCCCAACAATATGTACCAGTTGGATGAACTCTCTCTCGTAGTCTGGCACCGTTCAGTCACCCTGATGGATGTACAGGAACCTCTCCTGCAGTACAGCTCGGTCGGCATCCGAGATGAAGTGCTCCAAAAAAGCCTCCAAAAATTCTCCCCACAGGATAGTGCTCAATGGTCATCCTCTGAACGTCGAGTGGATGGTCGCTCTCCACCAGTCTCTAGCATATCCTTATAACAAGGTCACCACTAGTGACACTACAACTACTACTGGACACATCATTCCTACAACCAACTCCTCTACGCACTCAACCCACTCTTCTGCATGTATGGAATTCTTCCTGCCTCTAAAGATGGGAGGCCTGAGCCCCCGTAAAGGCGTCAGTAGGTCAGTAGGTACTAACAACTGCTGCGGTGGCTATGCCAAGGCTGTTTGGAACGCTACCAGGATTGCTGTCAATGTTTACCCCAAGTCAGTGTCAGCAAATGGCACAACTGCTGGGGTAACTGGGTCTGGAGGTGGGGTAGCGGGGACATATCCTCTGGAGGAAGATCTCCCATTATTGGACTCCGGTATTTGGAGAAGTAATAGGAAAGTATCAGTATTTTGCAAAAGTAGGGGAAATTTGGAAGAACTAGCAATGCGAAAACAAAGGTGTGTAGGTGTTCTATTGTATATTCTAGGATCCCTAAGTCTCTACCCTAGGGTCCACCAGGCGTCCGCTGCAAGGTTCGTCCCGAACTAAAGAATGAAGCGAGGGACAAAGGGATCCTGAGACTGCTCCACAAGGAGAGATCGTGATCGCTCTGATCCATTTGTAAGACCCCCTACTAACCACCCTCTGATACCATTTATAAGACCCCCCAACCTTTGCTTGGGTATGTCCGGAGGGGATCTTACTTACCGAAGACTTCCACCCAGTGCTCCTAAAGTGGTAACGACCCATACTACTAAGCACTAGTTGGCCTCCTTGCTCGGCTTGAATCACAACATTCACATCTCATCACATAGTTTTGTGGAAGCATTAACAAGAAACCACATCAAATATATATATATATATATATATATATATATATATATATATATATATATATATATATATATATATATATATATATATATATTTAAAATAGAATGCAAAAGGCCATAGCCACTGTTTATACATGAAGCTCGTAGCATATAAAAGTACTACAACTAACAGCTCCTCACTCTCTCAATCCTACTCGCTAGTACTCACATCTCGAAACTCCAGAGACGATGAGGGTGCCTCTGCTCAAGTAGTCATATCAGCTTGCGTATCGTCTCATGACAGCTGGTCACTACAATGCTCCATCTCCTGTTAATGGTTATTAAAATAACCATTAGTCACAGACCTAAGTGGAATCAAATCTCCTCCCCGAATCTATATCCTAGGGATGACTGCACGCACCCAACAAAATTAGATAGTCAAAGCAAGAGAAAGTTAGTACATCATTTATATATATATAAGATAGGAGCAACGATGAAAGGAGGTGCAATTCAGTATAACCGGAATAGCTGCAACAATATACATCAGTTATGATTAAAGCACCACTAACACATCAGCATAGTATGGATTCACAACCCGTATTTATACAGCATGCATTCACAACCATGCACACATTGCAGGAATTCACAACCGCATACACATCACAAGCATTCACAGCCGCGTACACATTGCATGTATTCACAGCCGCACACACATCAAAGGAATTCACAACCGTGCACATATCATAGGCATTCACAACCACACACAAGTCCCTATATCGGCATAGTTTGTACCACTTCTTTCCAAGCAGGGTAGCGAGCCCTGCGAGCCTCATCGATGTGGTTGTCGATGACAGTAGCCAGTCCTGCCACTTATAGGGGTGGTCGTACAGCACAACCCAAACCCCAACGTATAACCATGTTTACTCTTGTATGTGAGCTACATCCGACGATTCAACATTTTTTCTGACCAGTGGAGGAAAACTAATGGAGAAAAACATAGCGGTCGATCACCCGTGGTACCCATCTCCCCGTCACCTTGAGTCATCAAACTTTCCGCACTGGTATGATCGGTCTGCAGAAGTGACTGACCCGCCATAATTTACCACAAGCAATTTACAAGAAAAAAAGTAAAAATAGTTTTGCTAGCATGCACCAGGTCTATAACGGCTTGCCTACTATGCTTTAAATAATTTGGGCAAACGACACTTGGCTTGACTTTCGATAAGGAGCATGGGATCACTTATTTGGGGCTAATTTAAGAAGAATATCTCAAGTCCTATTATCCCCAACTAAGGCTTAACTTATCAAAATAACTACCTGTCAGAGCAGGACCCGTGCTTAAAATAGTAAATTGCAGATACAAAAGTGCGAAAATAGAAGCTTCTGTTAGTATAAGCTGCAAAATTGAAATGCTGTAATAAAATAGGACTAGTATGAACTTGGAGTAGTACTGAACTGAAAGAACTGAACTAAAAGTAAGTACTGAATGGAACTTGACTAGTATGAGACTGGAATAGTACTTAAATAAAAGAACTAAACTGAAAGGAAATAAGTAGGACCAGTACAAGAATGAAGTACTTGAAAAGAAATAACTAAACTAAAATAAATAAAGGAATTGGACCTGTGCAAGACTGGAATAAATCATAAAGAAAATGGTTAATAGTCCAATCACCACATTCAGGAGGCTTTAGTTCCATCTCCGTTCTTAAGAGGAAAGTTCAGTTCCATCTTCGTTCTCAAGAGGCATGTTCAGTTCCATCTCCGTTCTCAAGAGGCATGTTCATTTCTATCTCCGTTCTCGGGAAGCATGTTCAGTTTCATTTCATCTTTTAGGAGGTTTCTTTTGGGTCTCACCCATTGTTAATATCCGATAATAATTCAGTTGCGCCCTTTCTAATTATGGCTTAATCGGATTAGGGGGACTTAATAGGTGTTGTATATTTATTATTTATCGAGAATAATTAGCAACTCATTTGCTCGTATTCTCATTTTCTGAGTCTACTCAAAGTGATCAAGAGTTATTTTAAGAGTGAGGCACTCGGTGGTTTTGCAAAAACCTCAAAATACTCAGAGCTTCGGCACTTGCCTCGATCACTCTCATTAAAAAATTGAACTTATCATTTGATTTAGAAGGTGGTCGCGCGCTCCAATTTTTACTTTAGAAGAAATTGAGCGCATCAATTTCTAAGCATGACCCTAACATTCATGTTATGACATTGCCTAGGCATCCTAGTGCCCAATTATAAATAAGGCGATGGGCGCCGTTTTTAAAAAAATATGGGAATAGAATGTGGTTTATATATAAACCGCAGTCTACTCTATTAGCCGGAATAAACTACGGTTTATATATAAACTGCAGTCTATTCTAGGGCTCAGGGAATAGAATGCAGTTTATATATATGATATGTGTTCTTAACTTCTTATTAAATTCAATGTTTTATATCATTCTTTATCTTTATAACTTATAAGCAATATAAGTATTAACAAATATTTATTTGTGTAGGAGAAAAGTAAGGTTAATACAGAGAGAGCAAAAACACAAAAGTCCTTTCATAATACTTCCAGAATGGACTATTTTGGATTAGAAAAAAGAATGGTATTAGTTCGCTACATCTCTCTTGTATTTTTTTTATACATATTAGTTTTCTCAATAATTTAAATGATACTTTACTTTTATTTTATTGTCACTGTTGAACAAGGGGCAGCTGCACCAATTTCATGTGCAGAGTTATGGAAAGCCGATCATAAAAGAAATACCGGTGAATACATTAGTACAGATACAGCTGAGTTGGCATCTAAAATTGTAAGTTTAAATGTTTCATTTATTAATTTGTAAATTATCAATACTTCAATAGTAATATTGCTTGTGAAGTGTAAATGTATAATTTCTTATTTGTAATTCTGCATTAATTTATATTACTTATTTTAAGGATGAGTTGTCTAGCCAAGAGTCCCATAGTGCTGAAACAATATCACAGGGAAGAGATGCCATCCTTGCTTCTATTTTAGTCCAAGAACATCCAGGCAGAGTTATAGCTCGTGGCAAGTTTTCCACCATTACAAGTTTTTTCAAGAATGATAGACGGAGCCAGAGGACATCAGTAGCTTTCATTGAAGATGTCGAAACTATAGTTCAAGAAAGATTGAGTTAGCAACAAAAATTATGGAGCCAACAACAAGAGCAACATCAATTATGGAGCCAACAACAAGCGCATCATGCCGAGATAAGTAGTATAAAGAATCAAATGGAAGAACTTATGTGCATGTTTAGTGCTAGAGCTAGAACTGAAACTTCTCAAAACAAATTTCAGGCTTCTCAGGTATTATTAATTATTATGTTTATATATTTAATTATTTATACTTTTATGAAATGTTATGCTCTCTTTTTGTTGCGCATGCAATAAATAAGTTTTTTGTTTTTTTGTTTCTTAGCCGAAGCATGAAGCATAGCATGAAACCAGGTCATATGAACCTGAGACATCACATGAGTGTTTACCTTCACCAGTATTATAATATTATTTTAGACTTTTATGTAATCATGGAATTCAATAATCAATATTGATGTTCAAAATACTAATTCTTCTATTTCCACATGCTATTGAGACTACAAATGACTTCATTGTTATGTTACCTAGTTTCATAACTAGGAAGGTAAATGAAAATGAAACAATAACTCTAGTATTAAATTCAACAGTATTTGGGAGTGTTGAATCAACAAGTACATACTTCGAAGTATTAGAGTTGTATGATTTTCTAAATTTAAAAAAAATGGAGTTAACATCATATTTGCATGCATTGGGTGAGTACTGACTACTGAGTATTAAATATTACAAAATTAATTTTTTTTATTAATATATAAATTAATTTTTGAATTTACATGTTTTATTGCAGGTACATAGATTCTCAATTAAAGAAATTTACATACAATAGAGGTGTTTATTTTCGTAATCCAATAGCCATTTGTTATTTTGATGATCCCTATGCCAAGGCTAATTCAAAGGCAAGAGTTGATAATCTAAAAAATAGGCTATGTCAACTCCAATCGGAATCTTTATTATTTTTGCCCCATCATAGATTGTAAGTATGAAGTATCTCTATATCAATGATTATTACCATTTTTTATTCTAGTTAAGTTATTAATTTTTTTCATTTGTTTCACAGAGAACATTAGATGTTGACTATTATTGATTATGATAATAATACAGTTTATTGGTTTGGTCCCCTAAGTCATGACATTCATGATGATATTAAAAATGTCATTACAAAGTAAGTTTATTAATTAGTTATTTACTTATTTTCCTATTCGGAATTCACATTTGGCTATAAACTAATTTTTTTAGTATTTTATGAAGTGCATTTAAGGATTTAGCAAATGATCGGCATATAAATTTCCTCAAACCAAAGGTTTTAAAGTGGAATCCAGTAAGTTATAGACTTATAGCCAAAATGAGTTTATGTATTCTAAATTTCTAAATATTTAAAAATTTGTAATTAAAATACTTACCAATTGTTTAATTTTTTAGTGCTCAATAGAACCGAATAGTATTCAATGTGGGTAATATATCATGTGCAACATGATTGACAAAGTTGATGCTCTTAGAAATGTGTCAATGCCATCATTGGTAAGTTAAGTGCGTGTAGATTAGTAAGTGATAAATTGATAATAATTATGTTGAATTGATTTTAACAAAATTTTTATTGCAGATCTATAATGGAGTGACACAATTTTCGCGGGAGAAAATAGATAATATTAGAAATAAGATTTGTACTTATATAATCAATAATTGTGCTTGACAAACTTCATACTTGTAGTTTTGTATAGAAGTAGAACAAATGAAAATTATCTTCTTTACTCTTGTAAATGACAGCAATTCATTTGATAGTTCTTTAAATTGTTCATTGTGATGATTTCTTTAGCTTAAGAGTTAATATTAACAGGTTATTTCATTGTCTAGACCTAACTCTGCAATCTATATGTCGTGTTGGTGAAAGATGGAAGACCAAAACAACAACATTGTTGCTCCATCCATTGATAACAATGACCTTGATCCCAAAACCGATCCTAAAAAAAGCAAAGTCAAATGATCCTGGTTGGAAATATGGTCATTGGCCCGACATAAAAGATAAAAATACAGTTAAATGTAATTTGTATGATAGATTGATAAAAGGTGGTATCAAAAGGTTGAAGCAACACTTATGTGGCTGGTATGGATATGTGTCCAAGTATTTTAAGACTACTTCTGAAATAACAGCTGAGATGTATTCAGCTTTAAATAATAAAAAAGGACAATGTGCATTTGACTGTTGATGATGATAATGAGAGTGAACAAGAAGGAGAGACAACATGATCACATAATGTATCTCCGACATTATCTACTACTAAATCGTCATTTGTCAAAAGTTCTGGGACAAGTGCCAAAAATAGAAAAGTAAACCACTTACCACAAAAAGGGGCCCTATGGATGCTCATGTGATGTGTGCTCCTGAAGATGTAGTAGATGATAGACTTGCTAAAGGCATGTCACAAACTACTATCGAGAGATGTTTTAGGTCACTACAAGAAACAAAAAAGAATGGATATTTATGTTGTCAATTGGTTCTATGAGTGTGGAATTCCATTCAATGCTGCAAAGGCACGAAGTTTTGAAGTCATGCTTGAAGCAGTTGGATAGTATGGGTCTGGTTATAAAGGCCCTAGTTATCATGATTTGAGAGTCTCATTGTTATCGAATACAAAGGATAAAGGTAAGGAGATGAAGATAACTTATCAAGCATACTGTAGGAGATATGGTTGCACACTTATATCAAATGGTTGGGCAGACATGAGAGGGAGACATTTGATCAATTTCCTTGTCAATTGTCCAGAAGGATCCTATTTTATGGGTTCCGTAGATGCATCCAGTCATATTCGAGATGTCACAATGTTATTTGAGGTGCTTGATTGTAAGATTAGAGAGATAGAAGCTGAGTGTGTTGTTCAGGTAAATTTTCTAGTCTCACTAATTTTCATATTTCAAGTTAATAGTCTACAAGACTACAACTTTCAATATATATAAATTACAAAGTTATGTTGTATGTCTTGTATGCAGGTGGTGACTGACAATGCTTCCAATTACAAGATAGCTGGTAAAATTTAAATAGAGAGAAGACCAACATTATTTTGGACTCTGTGTGCAGCTCATTGTATTAATCTTATGCTAGAGGATATATGCAAGCTAAAACAGACAAAATTGTTATAAGAAAGGCAAGGATGATCACAAATTTCATCTACAGACACACTCGTTTACTTGATGAAATATGGACTACTATAGGTGGTGATCTAGTGCGGCATTCAGTGACTAGATTTGCAACATTAATCCTTACTTTACAAAGTGTGCTTAAGCATGAGGAGAGGCTGAGATTATTCTTTGTGTCGACTTCGTGGAATGCTGCTAATTTAGCAAAAACTGAAGCCAGAAAACAAGTTGTTGAAACAATACTTTCAACCATTTTTTGGAATGGAGTAAGAGATTTCCTAGAAGGAGGAAATCCATTGATTGTTATTTTGCGATTAGTAGATGGAGATGAAAGGTCGGCTATGCCTGAAGTATATGTGGCAATGGAAGAAGCTAAACAAAAGTTCAGAGATCATTTTGATAACAAAAAAGATTATTTAAAAAGATTATTGACATTATTGAAAATAGATGGACATATCAAATGGAGCAAAAGTTGTATAAGACAGCTTTGTTTCTAAATCCAAGCAAATATTTTGAATACGAGGAAAAACATAATGATGATGCTTGAAAATTTCAAGATGTTTTCAATGATGTTATTGCAAGACTAGTGCCCGATCAAGAATTGCAAGACATGATTGCATAGCAAGGTACTAACTACAATGCATCTCAAAATAGTTTTGGAAAGCCTTTGGCTATTAGGCAATGAACCACCTTAAATCCAAGTAAGTATTGATTAAGTTTTTATTTTTTTCTTAAATTATTTATATGTAAAATAATTTATATTTGTCTTAAATGAATAGTGGATTGGTGGGGTGCAAATGGAGGACCGAATGTTGATCTTACAATGGTAGCATTGCGCATACTTGGCTTATATTGTTCTTCTTCTAGTTGTGAGTGAAACTGAAGTACTTTTGAGTTTGTAAGTATACAAATATTCAATATAAAAATTACTATTTTTATATTGACTAATAAGTTTGCGATTATCTTGATTCAGATTCACACCAAGAAAGGAAATATATTGGAGCATCAAAGGATTAGTGATCTTATATACATCCAATATAATCGTCATCTACAAGCACGATTCCAAGAAAAAAATGAAAAGGGAAGAAATTACAACCCTTTAGTGCTCCATGAGCTAGATTTGAGTAGTGAGTGGATGATGAACAAACCAGAGGATGCACTAGTTTTTGAAGATGATAATCTCACATGTGAAGCTGTAGAGGGAGCTATTATAACTGAGGCTCAAAATTTACGAAGTGGAGCTGGAGCTAATCCTCAACTGTTGGATGAAGAGGATGAAGATTTCGATCATTTTTTATTTGCCAATGGTGATGAAAATAATGAACATAATTATGGGCAAAAGACAAGTACCTCATACCAACCAAGCACATACAATGCAAATGACGAATTACTAGTGATGATTCTAGTTGATCTTTTATGATTTTTTATTCTTTTTTAAAACATTATTCATGTTAATATGCTATTGTGCATTGGATGAAGACATTTTGGATTTTACCACAATACTATACTATGATTCTTTTGTGTTCCCTTTTCTGTTATTGCTTTCTATGAAGTTTGCATTCAACTACTGAAAGACATTGTTTTTTCTTACTGCTAAGTGCTAAGTACTAACCGCCCATATATCAGAAGCTATGTTTAGTTGCTTTCTTTGATGTCTGTATTGAACAATTGATTGTCATTGTTTTTTCTTACTGCTAACTGCCCATATATCAGAAGCTACAACTTTCTGCTATGAAGAAAAAATCCGTGTGGCTGTGTGTTTGTATTTGGTAGTTTGGTACTTAATAAACATTCTGTTTTAAGTTAAAAAAAGAGATTTAGACAGTGGTTATTATAATAACCACTGTCTAAAGTGTGACAGACAGGCTTTAAGACTACGGTTATTATAATAACCACCGTCTATAGACTCATATAGACTGCGTTTATTATAATAACCGCAGTCTATAGATTGCAGAATATATACTGCGGTTATTCTAATAATTGCAGTCTATATAATGCAATCTCTAGACTGTGGTTATTATAATAACCGTAGTCTTAAAGCATGCAAACTATAGATTGCGGTTATTATAATAACCACAGCCTATAGTCGATTTTTTTAAAATAAATTGAAGTAAATTGGCGCCTTGCGACTTGCTCGCCTTGTGGTCTCCTAGGCATCCACCTTGTCGCCTAAGCGTCCGCCTTGTCGCCTAAGTGTCAAGGCGCCCGAAGCTCACCGTGGTTCGCCTTAATGTCATGACAAGAATGGACCCTAGGCTCCAATAAATCAGAAATTCTTTAATTTTTATCTCAAGGTTCTCAAATTTTGATACAACATTTAGGGGAGCATAAAATGTGCCTAATAATTTTTTCAAAAACTTTTGAGCAATTTTGGGACTTAAATTTAGCCAAATAAAAATTATTTAGACTTTTGAAATATCAAATCAACTCCAAAAATTCTCAATACATTTCTGGAGGAAGATCTCATCAAGGGAAACAATTTTTATGTTCAACACTTTTTCTTTAGGAGCATAGATTTTTTTATAAAAAATATAAAAAATATAAAAAATTTGGTTAAACTTTGGTCTGCATATAACCAGATCAAAGCCCCATCCTGCAGCCAGGATTGCGTTTGACGGGCTATTAGCTAAATCTTCCCCCACAGCGGATCGACTGCGGATCCGCTGTGGGGGGCGCTGAAGTTGAGGCAGGGGGATTAGGAAATCACCGCCATCCATCTCATCCCTGAGATTAGACGACGACTGTTCCTTCCCATCAATAAAGAAGATGGTGAACAATGCTACTGTTGGATCCCTAGTTTGGATTTGGGATAGGTTCACTGAGTTAGGATATCTTTGACCCACCTTGTATAGTCAGGTTCATTTGTTGTGTCCTAGAGTCTAGGATTTGTCCTTAGAACATCTTCCTGTGGACCAGCCATCCTCCAGACTGCCAGAGAAACTCAAGACTTAGAGATATTTTCAGCTCAAGGAAATGTGTTCGACGTTCGTCGATCTCAGCTCAACGAACCATATTCTTTGGTCGACGAATTCTGGTCGACTATTTGAACTCTTCTCAGTCAGAGACTTCTCAGATTCTAAGTGCACAATCATTCTTCAGTCGACGAATTTGGATCTCTGTTCGACGAATGATGATTGTCTGTTCGACGAATGATGATTGTCAGTTCGACGAAGATTGTAGCAGAATTGACAAATTCCCCTTGAAGACTAATTGCTATTGTTTGGTCGACGAACTCATCAACTCAGCTCGACGAACTGTGAATGCAGCTCGACGATTTCCATTATTCGTTCAACGATTCCAGACTTGGTCTTCTCCAGTTTTCCGTCCCTTTTCTTGGCGATGATTCCTGAGTAATTAATGCTCAATCTTCTCGGAATGTTACCGTTAGAACGAGCATTGATCATGGATTATTACATACCATTTTTCCACGGGACAGTTAGGGAATTCATTCATTGTCGCTTCCTTCCCAGGCCGACTGCATTTACTGCTCAAGGATTCTAATTTCGAACGTGTTCTTCAGTCAGTTTTAAGAAAAAGAAGAAAAGATTAAGCAGTTCTGCTAATACACACTTCACATTCAAGAAGTCTTACAGAAATCAAAAAGTTTTACACACACTGCAATCAGCCTAGGACAAAGAACATCATCATCAAGAAGAAGAAGAACATACAACTTCCATCAAGAGTCTTCTTCTTTCAACCCTACATGACAGCTTCAGAAGGATAACAATAACTCTATCTATCAAAAAAGTTCCTGAAGCAATCTCTGGTCAAGGCAATCAAGTTTTTGAAGACCTGTCACCCTGAAGCAGAGCTCCAGATTTCCTGATCCATTCAAGATCTCAGGGGAAGCAATCTGCTGAAATCAATCCACTAGTCTTCTCAGTTGTTATTGAGAAAGAGAGGACACCATCACCTTTTTCCATCCTTTGTACAAGGTTTTAAGTCCCTTCAAAATTATTCCTGGTTGCAAGGCTCCTACCAAAAGACTTGAGTTTTTGGTTTTTGAGCACATGAACAAAAGCTCATTGGTGTCAGGCACCTGATCAAAAATCTGAGTGGATTCCTACCAGGGTGGTAGAAGAGTGGATGTACCCAGGTTGGGGAACCACTATAATTTCTTGTGTCGTGTGGTTGCCCTTTTTCTTTTGTTTTGGCTGTGTTCTTTGATTTGTTAGGTTGCTGTGCTTATTACTTTGATTGCTAACCTGTTCACCTAGGATTACAACAAAAGTTGTAAAGATTTTGTAGAGACCACAATACTCTATTCACCCCCCTCTAGAGTATTTCAGATCTAACCTTCACTTTCAATTGGTATCAGAGGCAGGTTGGTTAAACTACCACACCTTAGGAGGTTGGTTATTGTTGGTTGCACAGGCTAACACCTAAACCATAAAGATCCCTCCTGTTAGATCTGATTGTTTTGTTTCTGTTATTAGATTTATTTCTTCACAGAATGGCTCAAAACAAAGATTATGCAAGCATCAGACCTCTAGTATGAAATCTTAACAGATTTGCCATTTGGAAGGCAAGAATCAAATTGTATTTGAACTCTATTGATGAAGATATCTACTATTCTATTTTGACAGGTCCCCCCCAACTCTTCACGTTCTCTACAACATCTTCAAGCACAACAGCAGTGCCACCACCTGAGTGGACTGAAGCCTAGAGGAAAGCCAAAATTGCAGATACAAAAGCAATGAACATCTTGGCTCAGACTATGTCAGATGATATATTTCAGAAGGTGGCTGAGTGCACCTCAGCCAAGGCCATTTGGGACTCCCTCAACCAAATGGTAGCTGGTTCAGCTGATGAAAGGAAAGATAGGACATCAAATCTCATATCCCTGTATGAGAATTTTAAGAAGGATGAGGCTGAATCAGTTGCTGAAATGTATAATAGGTTGAGCTCAATCATCAATGAGCTTAAAACCTTGGATAAAGATATCACCCTTACAGAGGTGAATGACAAAATCTTGATGTGCTTCCCTAGCTCTTGGGACTTAAGAATCTGTCCTATCAAAGAAGCCAGAAGCCTAAATGAGATATCAACTGAATCTCTGCTAGGCAAACTAAAATCTTATGACCAGTTGATTAAATCAAGAGAAGCAGCTGAACAGAAATCAACAACTCCAATGAGAAAAGATCACAGTATAGCTTTCAAGGCATCAGAGGAAAGTGAGACCTCAACATCCAATGAAGAACTAATGAGCCTCTTTGCAAAAAGATTTTATAATATGGCTAGAAAGGACTTCAGAAGAAAATCATCTAGGCAGGATGATAAGCCCAAATATGACAAGACACCAACTAAGGAGGTTGTGTGCTTTGGATGTAGAAAGCCTGGACATTACATCTCTGAATGTCTAGAAAGCCAGAAGAAGGAGAAAAGCAGAGAAAAAGACTCTAGGAGAAAACACAGCAGCAGGCCCTCCTCCAGCAAGTACAAAAAGAGAGACAAAGGCTTTGTTGCTGAAACATGGAGTGATACTGAAGAAGAATCATCCTACTCCAGCTCAAGTGAAGAAGAGGAAGAAGCAAGAAACAAGGAGGTTTGCCTTATGGCAATTGATGCCTCCAAGAGCAGTTCAGGATCAAAATATGAATCTGAAGATGAGGCAGCCTCAGAGTCAGAGGCAGATCAGGTTCTTTCAAGTTTTGATTTTAATTCTGATTCATTTAAAATTGAATTCAAGACTATGTGTTTAGATTTAATTAGTTCAGAGAAAGAAATAAAAACCCTTAGAGAAAAACTAGGAAACCTTAAATCTGTTAACTCAGAAAATCTTAAACTAAAAGATCAACTAACTTCAGCAAATGAGCAGATAATTAAACTAAAATCTGATTTATGTGAGGCTAAACAACTTCAGCAATCTCTCAATGGAAAAAGTCTCAAGCTGATGGACATAACAAACACAGAAAATGCCAGATTAAATGGCAAGCTGGGCTTGGGTGCATCATCAGGTTTGCCCCCCATAATTAAGAAAAATATCCTTGCAACACCCATTAAATTTGTTTCTACCAAGGGAAAAGAGAAGATAATAGACAAACCAATGTCTGAAAACAATTCAAAACCCATAGACAAGAGCAATAAAAATCAGAAAATAGCTAATAAAAACAAGATTCAGCAGCATTCGTCGAACTCAGATCGACGAAATGTGGCCCGTTCGTCGAACCTAGATCGACGAACGCTGAACGCAAACTTCAATAATAACAATTCGTCTAACTGCGATCGACGAACTTTGTATGGTTCGTCGAGCAGAGGTTAACGAACATGGGGCACAAAAAATGACTATTGTCATTCTCTGAGCAGAGATCGACGATCTTAGCCCTATTCGTCGAACTTTGGTCGACGAACTTATAGAAACTCGTCGAACCCAGAAGGACCAAACATAAATCATTTCTCTTACAAAAATTCTAAGCCAGCTAATAAACCATTCAGTCCAGTAGTTGATTGGGTTATTCCACCTAGGAGATATCACCCCTTAGGTTATAAATCTCAACCTACTTTATCAGTTATATCCAGCTTTTCAGTTCAACAAAATAAAGGACCCAAGGTAACCTGGGTCAAGAAAAATTAATTTTTGTTTTTCATTACAGGTGAAGAGATGTCCAAGGGTGAGTCAGACCTGGTACTTGGATAGTGGTTGCTCCAAGCATATGACAGGCAACAAGGACAATCTATCTAATTACAACTCCAAGCTAGGACCAAAGGTGATCTTTGGTGATTCAAATAGTGGCCAGTCTGAAGGATATGAAGCAGTAAAGATTGGAACAGTTACCTTCAAGAGAGTAACATATGTAAGAGGACTCAAACATAACCTAATATACACAATCCAATTATGTGATGAAGGTTATCAGGTACACTTTAACTCTATCTCCTGTTCTATTGTTAATAATGAAAATAAAACTGTTTTAATTGGAACTAGACAAGGTAACATATATCTAGTAGATTTTATTTCTGCCAATACTGATGTTTGTTTACTCAATATCACTAGTAACCAAAATGAGTTGTGGCATAAAAGATTAGGTCATTTAAACTTTTAAAATATAGCTAGGTTATCTAAAGATAACCTTGTTAGAGGCTTACCTTCTGGTCCCTACAAGAAGGAAAACCTTTGCAGGGCTTGTCAATTAGGCAAGAAAACTAAAACTAGTTTCAAATCTATTAATAAGAGTGATTCAACTAAGATTTTGTATTTGCTTCATGTGGACCTATTTGGACCCATTGCAGTACAAAACCTAGGTGGGAAGTCTTACACTTTAGTAATTATTGATGACTTCTCCAGATTCAGTTGGGTGGCCTTTCTGAGAACTAAGTCAGATACATTAAAGGTTCTTACAGATTTTCTCAGGACCATACAGATTGTGTTCTCTACTCATGTTGCATTGATCAGAAGTGATCATGGCACAGAGTTTGAGTCTTTTCTTATGCATGAGTTCTGTGAGAAGGAAGGTATCAGGCAGTGCTTCTCAGCCCCTAGAACTCCCCAACAAAATGGTGTAGCTGAAAGGAAAAATAGGACACTCATTGAAGCTGCGGGCACATTATTAGCAGATGCTTACATGCCTCTATCCTTTTGGGCAGAAGCTGTAAACACTGCTAACTATGTCCTGAATAGAAGCCTCATACATAAGATGAAAAATGAGACCCCATATTAATTGCGTAAAGGAAAGAAACCTAAAATCACATATTTTAAAGTTTTTGGTTGTATATGTTATATTCACACAAACAACAAAAGATACATTAGAAAGTTTGAGAATAAGGCTGAAGAAGGGATTTTTCTAGGATACTCCCAAGTAAGCAAGGCCTATAGGGTTTTTAATAAGTCCTCTCTTAAAATTGAAGAGTCAGTCCATGTATCTTTTGATGAAACTAACATGTCTTATAAGGAGAAAGAGATTTCTACCATAAGTACTTTGCAGGTTCCACAATTGTGTGAGTTTATGGATGGACTAAACCTTACCCAAGAGGTGTCAACACATCCTTCTCCACAGGTTGTTGAAGACAGTGAAGAAGAAAATCAAGTGGAAGTGGCTGAACTTCCCTCAATAGCTAATAACATTCCTCAAGAGGAATTAATTATAAAAGCTATTGCTGAACAAACTCCACCCACTGATCTTGTCACACTTAGAGATCACCCCAGATCTCAAGTGAATGGAGACATTTCAGCAGGTGTACAGACAAGGCATCAACTCAACCAAGACTTAATGCATGCCTGTTTTCTCTCTCAGATTGAACCTCTCTCCATCCATGAAGCTGAGCAAGATCCCCACTGGATCATTGCAATGCAAGAGGAACTAAATCAGTTTGAGAGATGTAGAGTTTGGGATTTGGTTCCAAGACCTCATAACTACCCAGTTATTGGAACCAAATGGGTCTACAGAAACAAGCTGGATGCTCAAGGAAACATTGTGAGAAACAAGGTTGGGTTTGTTGCTCATGGCTACAGGCAAGAGGAAGGAATTGACTATGACCAAACTTTTGCTCCTGTTGCAAGGTTAGAGGCCATAAGAATATTCCTTGCCTATGCAGCTCACAGGAGATTCAAAATTTTCCAAATGGATGTCAAGAGTGCATTTTTGAATGGAGTGCTTCAAGAAGAGGTTTATGTGGAACAACCTCCAGTTTTTATCTCTCTAACTCAACCCTCTTTTGTGTTTAAATTGCATAAACCTCTCTATGGTTTAAAGCAAGCTCCAAGAGCTTAGTATGAGACATTAGCAAGCTTTATTTTAGAGCATAAATTTACAAGAGGAACCATAGATAAAACTCTTTTCACTAGACATCATAAGGACCAAATCTTATTAGTGCAAATATATGTGGATGACATCATATTTGGGGTCTACTGATCCCAAATTATGTAAGAGGTTTGCTGACCTCATGCATTCCAAATTTGAGATGTGTAGCATGGGTGAGCTTTCCTACTTCCTTGGTCTCGAAGTGAAGCAGCTCCCTGATGGTATCTTCCTCTCCCAAGCTCAGTATGCTAAAGAGCTTATTAAGAAGTTTGGGATGGGTGATGCTTCAGGAATGAAGACACCTATGGCTACCAATGCTGTTGTGGATTCTGATGCAGCAGGGAAACCTGTAGATCATAAGCATTATAGGGCAATTGTTGGCTCCCTATTATACCTAACAGCTAGCAGGCCTGATATCATGTTTGCCACATGCCTTTGTGCTAAGTTCCAAGTGAACCCCAAAGAATCTCAACTTATTTTCTTAAAAAGAATTTTGAGATATATAAAGAGTTGTCCTAATCTAGGACTCTGGTATCCTGTAGAGTCAGAGTTTGAGTTAACTGGATACTCAGATTCTGACTATACTGGATGTAGAGTGGACATGAAAAGTACCTCTGGAACTTATCAGTTCCTGGGTATGAGACTTGTCTTTTGGTTTTGTAAAAAGCAAACATCTGTGTCTACATCAACTGCAGAAGCAGAATATATGGCTGCTGGCAGCTGCTGTTCACAAATGTTATGGATACAAAACCAACTCCTAGACTATGGTGTCAACTTAAATAATTCGACATTATTTTGTGATAACACTAGTGCTATTGCTATAGCACATAATCCAGTTCACCATAGTAGGACTAAACATATTGATATAAGACATTATTTCATTAGAGATAATGTAGACAAAGAGAAAATTAACCTAATCCATATTCCTACTGATTTACAGAGAGCAAACATTTTCAACAAACCCTTGGATGAGAAAAATCATCTATTCTTTATAAATCAACTAGGAATGATCAATGGAGAAGAGTTAAATTAGTTTCTGTCTGCATTCGACGAATTCTCCAGAGTTCGTCGAATGGAGTTCGACGAATTAAGGAAAGTTTGAGAGATGCTCGTCGAACGGAGATCGATGAATTCTCTTTGTGGAAACAATTTTCGTCGACCGGAGATCGACGAACTTTTCTTCAGAAGATATTTCGTCGAACGGAGTTCGACGAACTATTTTCGTTTCTTCTGGATGAGATAGATGAATTATTTATCTATAATTTATTTCGTCGACCTCAGTTCGGAGAACTGTTTTTTTCTCGTGGAACGGAGTTTGTCGATTCATATTCAGGAAAACCCTATATCTAGGTTTTCGTCGACCTCCATCCAGCGCTTTCAGTTCCTGTTACACTTGATCGCTGTTTGTTTCTCTTGCAGGTAATCAATGGCGGTTGCAACGAGCACCCTGGCTATAATGAAATTCGATACAGGCTTTGATATGGACTTTGATTCATTTCAACATTCTGATCCTATATTTCTTTACATTCTGGAACTTCTAGAAGAGCTGGGCCTTAAGGATTTTATGACCAAGAGAATCAAACTGCATGCAACGGAGATTAAAGAATGGGTATATACTTCTTCTAGTTCTGAGGACAACACCTTGACAGGGAATATCGGGGGTAATGTTGTTTCTTTATCCCCCGCCGTTATTTCTGAGATTTTTCAGTTGGTCAATGGAGAAGAAGATTTGGATATAGATTTTGATGAGTATAGTTGATAATACGGTTTGCAGTCAATTTTATTAGGGTATTTTCAGGGTTTTAAAGCAAATCATGTCTTGTAAAGTGCTTATTTTGATTCCCCTTTGTATATATTTTTTCACTAATGCGTTTTTCTGCTTTTTGCAGGTTTTCACGGCTTTCAGCCAAATTTTGGTGTGACACGCCCCAAGGTCACGCCCTACCTGGGCATGTACCTAGGGCGTGTAACCCAGAGGAATGAAGCAATTGGTCCGAAACTGCATTCCATGGAAACTTAGTGTACACGCCCTCTGTCACGCCCATGACACATCCGACACGGGCGTGTTCTAGAGGCGTGTCCCCAAGTTCTGAGGAATCGCCGCAACGCGCTCGTTTTTCCCGCTCCACCGTCGCACCGAATGTGTCACGCCCCCGGGTCACGTCCGACCCTGAGCGTGACATATGGGCGTGTACTTCAACAACCACGCCCGTCAACTCCAGCAATTAATTTCAGCACGAAAAAGTCGCACCGACCGTGTCACGCCCCAGGTACATGCTCGACCAGGGCGTGTCAGGGGGGCGTAACCCATCCTAAAAAAATCTATAAATTGAGCCCTTCCCCAAGGGTTCAAGATCACTTTTGGATGAGAGGGGGATGTTCTGCCCCTTTGTTTAATGTTCCTTTTTATGCTTTTTCTCTCTCGCTTACTTTGTATTTTTCTTAATCCTAGTTTAGTTAAGCTCTTGTAATAGCTTTTGTTAATGCTTTTGTTGCTAATGATAGGGCCAGAATAGGATTTTCAATTCCATGCACTTGTAATATCATTCATTTTCATGCTGTAAGCTCGCTTTAATTTTAATAAAAGTGCTCTTGTTTTCTTCTCTTTACTACTTTGTGTCTTTATGCTTTACTACTCATCCCCCCTCTTCCACCTCACCATGATTAAATAATCCTCCATGTACTCGATCTTGATGATCCGAGGTTCGAGTGATTAGATTATGATGCTTTGAATCTTACCTTTTCTTTTTATGGTTTAGCATTGAATTACTCTTGATTTATCACGGGTTGGAGGTATATCATCGATATATACTCTCCACCTTTGCTTTCATTCTGGGCTAGCCGAGAGGCCGAAAGTTTGAAATGAGCACTCAAGAGTAAAGGGACTTGTTCGCACCCCTCGAGAGAGGCAGACATTTAGATCTCCCGGATTGGAGTAAAATCCAATAGATGGGTTCGCAGCACAAAGCTGGTTTTAGGCCTCCGATTCGGACGAAAGTTCAGTCAGACCTTCCTAAACTCAGATGGGCATGACTTCGAGAGAAGCATGTTCTTGCTTTTAGAACCTCCGAGGTCAAGGTCTCTTGCCTTATTAATTTAAAAAGTTTATTATTGCATCTTTTGATCAACTTAAGCCGAGGTGATTCTCGATCTAGTACTATCGCTTAATTATCATTTAGCTTTTCTCTAATTTGCAAGTAAACTATTCTCACTTCTCTAATTTAGTAAGCAACCCCAAAACAACTTTTAATTGATAAGATAATAGTAACTCCCTGAAGTAGAAGTACTCAATTCGCCCCGGGTAATACGACCTTGATATTGAACTTAATATCCTATACTATATGCGACAAGGTATACTTGCCTTCATCGAATATAGAATCGGAGAACATCTCACAACTACACTTCCACCTTCTCCTCCCCTAACTTTGTCTTCTCCATGCATAACCCCTTCTTCGCTCAAATAATTTTATATCAAGTTTTTGGCGCCGTTGCCAGGGACAAATGTTTTGATATTTTGAAAAAAGGATAGCTATTAATTTTATCATTTTTCCTTTTCTCTCGCTCTCGTAATGGTTTTATCTCTCTCTATAACGCCCCGAAACTCAAAAGAGCGACATGGGACTTTTTGGACTAGTTTTGGGTTCTGGCTGCAGGCACATGGCCTGGGACACGGGCGTATCCCAGGGCGTGTAAAGCTTGTGTCGACACTCAGCCGGGAAGTCGAAATTTTGCTCTCGACATTGTGTCGAGACTGGGTACACGGCCTGCGAAACGGGCGTGTCGCAGGGCGTGTCGACCCGTGTTGACACTTAGCCCGCGAAGTCGACACTCTGCGCTCGACGGAGTGTCGAGACATGGCACACGGCCTGCGACACGGGCGTGTCGCAGGGAGTGTCGACCTGTGTCGACACTCGTCCCGGGAAGTCGACATTTTGCTCGACGATGTGTCGAGACAAGGCACACGGCCTAGGACACGGGCGTGTCCAAGGACGTGTCGTTAGGTCGACGATCTTCGCTCGACGAAGTGTCGAGTGTCGAGATCGTGTACACGGCCTAGAGCCCAGGCATGTTGAGGTGACATGGGCAAGGACACGGGCGTGTCCTAGAACTCGTGCAGTGCTCGGGTTGTTTTCGGGGAAAATCGATGGGGGTACACGGCCGGCCACACAGCCGTGTCAGGTATAACACGGGAGTGTCAGGTCAAACACGGGTGTGTTCGATGCCCGTGTGTTGTTCCAGGCGCGTCAATTTTGACGGCGAATGAGGCACACGACCCTGGACACGGGTGTTTGCCAGGCCGTATGCGATCCAGATTGGACATTTCAGTCCCGAATCAAAGCCGTTCGTTTCTTTAATTGATGATCCAACGACTTGGGGTTGTTCCTGATGGGATATACCCGGGATTGGGCCTTAGAAACCCTCACTTTTCATGAGTTCTTATCTTTCTAAAGCTTAGAGAGAGAGGAGAGCCAAGGAAGGGAGAAGAAGTTAGATCCGGCCAATGGAGGAGCTTCGAAGCTCCAAATCGCGAGCCGACTCCGGATCCACGGAGGCGAAGAGAGTGCGGTGCTTTTCATCCGCTTACTTTTCCATGATGCCAAAGAATATCACAAGGGTAACGATTCTCTTCTTGAGCATGAGTAGCTCTCCTTCTTTGCATAGGAAGCCCGCTCTCGCGAGTTTGCGGTGAGTTGGAGGCGTTGCTTCGGGTAGATATGTGAAGTCCCCGTTGTTTAGAGTACGTAAGTGAGAACGGACATAGGCATGATGTGTGAAGCCTACCTGGACATGTTGGTCTGGATCGGTGATGTTGTATTGCATAAATGTCGGAGAAGACTCCGTGCTATTGGTTATTTTTCGGGTTTTCTACAAGGTAGATTGCAATAGGGAGCCTTGGGGATTAACACTAAGGTGCACCCGGAAAACTAGGCGGATGCGTGATCTTGCCAACATGGAGGCCTGAGAGCCAACTTGAACATAACCGAGTTATGTGAAATTGTGTGACGAAAATGGGACTCAGGATAAGTTTGACCGGCGCATATGGCTTAAATTGTCGTTGCGACGTGAGCACGGGTTAGATGGAACCGTACCCATTTCTATGTCGTTCTGGTTAAAGAGACCTAAGGTTACGTGGCACTTGCCATTGGCATAGATGAGAGTCTTCGGCGGTCTATGGCTTAAATTGTCGCGAACCATGCCGGGAAGACAAATTGCTCATATGTTTGACCGTCAAAGTGGCGGTGGTGGGTCCGGAATGTCTATGGCTTTAACTGACGTGACATCGATCGGTTCACCGAGAATGTGCCCTGAGTGCACGGGGTGTGTGGCCGTTTGAGCCTACGCCCGTGATGAAATGAATATTATAATATTGCTCGCTTGTGCTAATAAAATTGCAGGGAAGGAGCATCGCCGCCCCGAGTTGGGGGCGGGATCGTTATAATTTGGTCAGCATTACTGACCGTTGCCTTTTTGTTTGCCACCGTGCGGTGGTTATGTTGCTTGCAGGTGCTGTTGGACCAAGCAGTCAGTAGCAGACTAAAGTCCAAATTGCGAAGCCGGCCCTTGAAGGCCTATTTGGAGTGTTTACTGCTTTATTCATGTATGACCGGCCTGCGTGCCGTGGTTTGAAAATCATGTAACATTAAGTAAACCATTTTGTAAGGCCTTAAGGCCAGTACTAGTGTATGTACTTCATTCCTGGTTGGCTATTCTAGTGGACATTCATGCTTTAGTGCTGGGTTCTTTATTTCAACTTATAAACTGCTTCCGCTAGAATGCTCTATGTAGGACGTTATGATTAGTTGGATGGTTTCCACTGAGTAACAACCCAGTCTGTCTGTAGTATATAGCGTCGGGCCCCGGCCGGACCTACTGCTATATGCTATGCGACGGATAGGGGGTGTTACAATTTGGTATCAGACTACAGGTTTTGGTCGGGCTTAAAATGAATTCGTGGACGAATTCTTTTTAAGGGGTGGTGAGCACATTGTGTGCGTCATTGTTATAACGGTAAAAGAACCCAAGAATGTCAACTTAGAAATGAAAATACACGTGTTTGAGGAACCTGCGTGTTCCTATAATTCCTGTTCGTAATTTTATTGGGTCACTTAACAGTGTTTTGTACCACTATAGGTGACCGGACGCGGTGCTGGACCGCCAGAATGTCCGGTTTCTGAGGAGCATAGTGCACCCGGTGAGGTATTTGAGACTCCTCCTTCGTATGAAACCATTAGAAGGATCGTAGAAGCAGTGTTTGCTGTGACAGGTGCAAAGCTTGGAGGGAATGTACAACCCTGCGCCCCTGTTGTGGCTTCAACGCCGGTGGGCGTGATGCAGCAGATGACCTTTGGTAGACCATCGGCGCAGCAGCTGAATATGCATTTAGTGCAAGGAGCGCACACAGTTGAGGAATATTTGCAAGCATTTCTTATGATAAGTCGCTACCCATGATTTGAGTTGGATAACGAGCAAGCTACAGTCGATAGATTTTATAATGGCCTGTGTGCCGAGTTACGAGTTCTACTGCTAGGACCAAAGTTATTGGGATTCCAAGCCTTGGTGGAATCAGCTAGATCTTTGGAGGCAGATTTGAGGAAGACCCTCACGATGCCAGCCACCATGGTATCGAACTATACAAACCCCATAAGAGTTGCATCCGGCAGAATGCTGGAGAATGGGGCTATGAAATCGACTAGCAAAGCTACTTACACTTGTCATACTTGTGGAAAGAAAGGGAACTTTGCCCGAGACTGTTGGAATGGTGCTCGGAAGGGTAAGAAAGCTATGTCAGGAGCAGTCAAGGACGTTAGTGCAAAGGAAACGACATTCAAAGTGCCGAACACCTCAAAGTCTGGATATCAAAAATGGTATAATAAGCGTAGGACTTCGGGTCAAGCTCCTTCTGGTGCTTCTGGGGTGACTACGGGTCGAACCCCGAGCGCATGTTTCACTTGTGGAAAACCGGGGCACTTTGCCCGAGAATGCTGGAGCGGACATCCCAAGTCCGAGAGAAAGCATGCCGTCGTAAGGGCAGGTATGGTTTAAATATAGTTTTTCCTTAAATACTTGTCGCCCTTGTGCATGTTAGCGTAGAACTACTTGTGCTAAGCTTTGTTACGACTTTACTTTATCTGCGAGAGCATCGTTCATTTAGGGAGCTTCGCATTCCTTTATGTAGGAATTGTTTTTACGCGTCAGAGTACCTCCTTCGATGGTAAGAGAAAAATTGGATGCGTTATGGTCCAATGGCGCTCAATGCGCGCGGGTAGTATCTGTTGCGTTTAGGGGTGGTCAGGGAGCCAAGACTTTGACTTCCAAGTATCGTTACTACCGCTAGGGGAGTTCGACGTAATATTTGGCATGGACTGGATCTCGGAGCAGCAAGCCTATATCGATTGCGGTAGAAAGGAAGTCAAGCTGGGAGCGAGTCGTGAGACGACCTTTACGAGCTCGAAGAGGTCGAGCAAGACGTTGGTGTCTGCTTTTCAGGTGGTGAAGGAGGTTCGTGCTGGTGTAGAGCTGTTCTGTACACTAGTGGAGGTTGTAAAGCCGAAGCCCGCATTGGTTAATATTTCAGTATATGGCGTAGGGCCCCGGCCGGACCTACTGCTATATGCTATGCGACAGATAGGGGGTGTTACAATTTGGTACCAGACTACTGGTTTTGGTCGGGCTTAAAATGAATTCGTGGGCGAATTCTTTTTAAGGGGTGGTGAGCACATTGTGTGCGTCATTGTTATAACGGTAAAAGAACTCATGAATGTCCACTTAGAAATGAAAATACAAGTGTTTGAGGAACCTGCGTGTTCCTATAATTGCTGTTCGTAATTTTATTTGGTCGCTTAACGGTATTTTGTACCACTATAGGTGACCAGAAGCCGTGCTGGACCGCCAGAATGTCTGATTTCTGAGGAGCATAGTGCACCCGGTGAGGTGTTTGAGACTCCTCCTTCGTATGAAACTGTTAGAAGGATCGTAGAAGCGGTGTTCGCTGTGACGGGTGCACAACTTGGAGGGAATGTACAACCCTGCGCCCCTGTTGTGGCTTCAACGCCGGTGGGCGTGATGCAACAGATGACCTTTGGTAGACCATCGGGGCTGCAGCTGAATATGCATTTAGTGCAGGGAGCGCACACAGTTGAGGAATATTTGCAAGCATTTCTTATGATAAGTCACTACCCATGCTTTGAGTTGGATAACGAGCAAGCTACAGTCGATAGATTTTATAATGTACTGCGTGCCGAGTTACGAGTTCTACTACTAGGACCAAAGTTATTGGGATTCCGAGCCTTGGTGGAATCAGCTAGATCTTTGGAGGCAGATTTGAGGAAGACCCTCACGATGCCAGCGACCATGGTATCGAACTATACAAACCCTATAAGAGCTGCATCCGGTAGAATGCTGGATAAATGGGCTATGAAATCGACTAGCAAAGCTACTTACACTTGTCATACTTGTGGAAAGAAAGGGCACTTTGCCCGAGACTATTGCAATGTTGCTCGGAAGGGTAAGAAAGCTATGTCAGGAGTAGTCAAGGACGTTAGTGCAAAGGAAACGACATTCAAAGTGCCGAACACCTCAAAGTCTGGATATGAAAAATGGTATAAGAAGCGTAGGACTTCGGGTCAAGCTCCTTCTAGTGCTTCTGGGGTGACTATGGGTCGAACCCCGAGCGCATGTTTCACTTGTGGAAAACCGGGGAACTTTGCCCGAGAATGCTGGAGCGGACGTCACAAGTCTGAGAGAAAGCACGCCGTCGTAAGGGCAGGTATGGTTTAAATATAGTTTTTCCTTAAATACTTGTCGCCCTTGTGCATGTTAGCTTATAACTACTTGTGCTACGCTTTGTTACGACTTTACTTTATCTGCGAGAGCACCGTTCGTTTAGGGAGCTTCGCATTCCTTTATGTAGGAATTGTTTTTACGAGTCGGAGTACCTCCTTCGATGGTAAGAGACAAATTGGATGCGTTATGGTCCAATGACGCTCAATGCGCGCGGGTAGTATCTGTTGCGTTTAGGGGTGGTCAGGGAGCCAAGACTTTGACTTCCAAGTATCGTTACTACCGCTAGGGGAGTTTGACGTAATATTTGGCATGGACTGGCTCTCGGAGCAGCAAGCCTATATCGATTGCGGTAGCAAGGAATTCAAGCTGGGAGCGAGTCGTGAGACGACCTTTACGGGCTCGAAGAGGTCGAGCAAGACGTTAGTGTCTGCTTTTCAGGTGGTGAAGGCGGTTCGTGCTGGTGTAGAGCTGTTCTGTACACTAGTGGAGGTTTTAAAGCCGAAGCCCGCATTGGTTAATATTTCAGTGGTATCGGAGTACCCTGATGTGTTCCCTAGAGATCTTCCTGGAGCCTGAAAGATGTGGTACCTAAACACCTAGAGGGGGGGGGGGGGGGTGAATAGGTGACCTAAACCTTTTTGCAATTTTGTTGGCAGCTCAACAGTTATTTCACAGATTATTACAACTAACAGCAATTACAGAAATAAACAGTAATTCCACAGCACAGCACAGCACAGAAGACACACTAATTTATAGTGGTTCCCCAATCTTTGGGTACATCCACTTTCCCCCTTCGCCTATCTAGCAGTGTACTAGATTCGGCCAAACTTCTCCACTAACTCAGAACCCAACTAGGTTCCTACCTCAGGCCCAAAGCCTTACACTCAGCCAAAAGGCCTACACTCAGCCACCCAGGCCTACACTCAGCCAATTAAGGCCTACACTCAGAGTTCTTCAACTCCTACACTCAGGCAAGCAAGCCCTACCCTCAGCCTTTATAATATAGGCTTACAATTCTCTCAGATCCAATGGATCCTACAAGTTAAAATAGAAATACAATTGCTAACTCTACAACTCAGAAAGTAAGAGAGGAGTTGAGAGTTTCTTGAAGAGTTCTTGGAAGAACTCAGTTAGATCCAAACTGACTTAGCTTCCTTCAAAGCTTCTTGATTAGAACTGAATTAGTCTGAATCTTCTGCAGTTGTTCCTTGACCTCTGCTTCTTGAAATCCAGATGACTCTGAATTCTTCTTCTCAGCCTTAGTTCCAAAGACTGAATTCTTGGTTGGAGCTCTCTCTCTCCAACTTCTTAGATCTGCCGATGCACAGCAAGATCTTCTTGTGCTGATACTCAATATACCACTTTTACAAAGATCTGAACTCTCTCTGTCAAAAACTTTTTCAACTACTTCTATATCACTTCTTCAATCTTGATCAATCTCTGTCTGTAAACTATGGGTGCCTATTTATAGGCATCCTTCATGGTAACCGGCTGGTCCGGTTCATAACAGACTTCTGATATCTCTGACAGTTGATGTAGACCGGCTGGATCGGCAGCTGTCTTGTCAACCAGTCACTTCTTGAAATTCTCTAACTGTCAGATAGTGTCGAGACTTTCTGTTCTTAAGTGTCGACACTTATAGACCAAGTGTCGACACATGTTGTGTAAGTGTCGACACAAGTCTACAAGGTGTCGACACAATTCCTTGTATGTCTCGACACAGATTCTTCTGCATGTGTCGACACTGAAATTGAGTGTCGACACAAATACTTGTACTTCATTCTTTAACAGTATCCTTCTAAGTGTCGACACATGTTCTTTGTGTCGACACATCTTTATGTGTAGAAACTGTCAAGTGTCGACACTGCTTCTTGGTGTCGACACAAGTCTTCACTTTTGTTTCTTCAGCTGAGTGTCGACACATTCCTTTAGTGTCGACACTTGTACTTAGAATATTTTGTAACTTTTCTGTTCTTTGCTAAGTGTCGACACAGCTCCTTGTGTCGACACTTTCTTCAAGTGTAGAGTCTTCAATTAAGTGTCGACACATTGTGCTGGGTGTCGACACTTTCTTCAAGTGTTGACTCTTCTGGTTGTGTGTCGACACTTTGTGCTGAGTGTCGACACTTTCTTCAAATACTGACTCTTCAGCATAGTGTCGACACATTGTGTTGAGTGTCGACACTTACTTCAAATACTGACTCTTCAGCATAGTGTCGACACATTGTGTTGAGTGTCGACACTTTTACTTAGACTCTGCAGACTTTTGCTGAGTGTCGACACAGCTCCAAGTGTCGACACTTTCTGGTTAGACACAGCTCTTCTAGGTGTCGACACTTCTGCTAAGTGTCGACACAGCTTTTCTGCATACTTCTTCACTGAGTGTCGACACAGCTCCAAGTGTCGACACTTTCTGACTGGTGTCGACTCTTCTTCCCAGGTGTCGACACAATGACTCCAAGTGTCGACACTGCTTGTCTGGGTGTCGACACAAGCTTTCTCAAGTGTCGACACTTTCCCTCTGGGTGTCGACACATGGACTTAGAAACTTTTAGCTTCAGTCCAGTGTATTCCTAACCTGCACAAGTAACTCAAACAAACATCAAATACATTATGATGCATATCATTGAGTTAGGTGAGGCTTCTTTAAATCAGGTACATTTGACCAATGTACCCAACAATCTCCCCCTATTTGGAGAAGTCATAACCCTTAGTCAATGATATACACCACTTATAATTAAAAATTATAAAATGATGTAAAACAGGTATATGTCAACAGAGTTAAACTTAAACATGTAATAAAGCACACATGTATACTCATTCAGCATTACAGAACAAACAAGAATTAGACACATTCATCTGAACAATCATGAAATTTATTTAACAAAAATTGTTCAAACATTGTTGTTAATACATTTTCAATGATTTACACAGAATGTTTGATGTAACAGATTACAACATTCTTCAGTTTAATCTTAGTCTAATTCTGCTCTAGTTCTTTTATGACTATGCCTTTTCCAGCTTGCACTTTGGCCTTTACAGCAGCAGCAGCAGCAGGCTCAGCTTCAGCAGTCTTCTTCCCTTTGGAGTCCTTCTTCTTCTGTTCTTCAGCCTTGATTTTTTGCCTCTCAAAATAATGATAGGGCTTAGGAAAGTACTTGCTAGGCTCCACAACTGTAGGAGGTAGCTTTCCTAACTTAGCCTTCCTTCTATGCTGGACAATGGCTTCCTGCCTACTCTCATGCTTCCTCCATTCTGCCTCTGAGAACCACTTATTCCTCTCATGTGCATTGTCCTTGGCTGCTTTCCAGGCTGTGAGAATGATGTTCCTAGAAGTAGGGCTCCATTGTTCAAAATCTGGTTTTTGCTCAGCCAGTTCCCTGAACTTCTTCTTTGACAGCCTAGTCTCTTCTTCTTTGTCCAAAGCCTCTTGCATAGCTGCTGTAATAGGTTGAACAACCTTTTCCAGAACAATATTAGGCTTACCAGCAGTTGGACTATACATTGTGCTTACATCAGCATGAACCATTTCAAAATCTGGAGGTGGATAGATCACCTGAGCTACTTCCTGTTGCTCACCTCCAAGATATGCACTTTGAATACCAGATTCAGCTACATTGTCATCATCACACAGAGGAGGATAGCCCAGTGTAGCTCTGATGGAATTAGAAATCCATTTGGCATGGTCAGAGCTAGCTTTGACTAACACCCTCTCCCCCTTTATGACTTCTTGTTCAATATGGTCTCTGACATCATCCTTTTGGAATCTTATCTGACTGTCCAAGTACCTGATTCCTTCCTTAAAATAAGGTCTAAGCTTGGTAAGCTGTTCAGAAATGACCTTCTGTGAATCTTTAATTGCAGTCTTTACAGCAGCAATTTCTTCCTGAAATACTTTATCAAAGTCAGCCTTGGCAGCAGCAGAGGATGTTGAAGGTTCATCAGACTTATTCTTGAGTTCAGTGACTATTGCATTGTGAGAAGCTGTCAGATTATCATTCATTCTCAATTGATTTTCCAGCACATAGCCTTGTTTCTGTGCTATATCATCTACTTGAGACTTTATTTTCTCCTGGTGAGTTGCCAAATAGACTACTGCATTACCACCCTTGTGGAAGCAGTCAGTCATTTCCTTCTTATTCAGATTCATTTCAAACCTTATTGATTTGATATCTTGAGCTAGATCAAATTGTAGGGACTTTTGGCTTTCATCAATATATGTCTCTATGGCCCTCCTTTGCTCAGCTAGCTTAACTTGCATTGCTACCATTAGGCTACTGTAATCTGTTGATGGAGCTTGTTGGACTAGTGAGTGTTGAGCAACAGTTTGTAGAGCCTTCTTGTAGCTCTGGCTCCTTCTTTTGAAAACAAAGTATTGTTTCTTCTTAGCTTGCTCAGTTTCATCATCCTCAGACTCTGATGTACTTGCAATATTCACCCTATCCTTAGGGCTTTCAGGCCTTGCAGTCTGCACACCAGGTGCTTGCTCAGTTTCCAGCCTAATAGGCTCTTCCACAACTTCCATGTTCTCCCCCTCAATAGCAGCACTCTTCTCTTCATCAGCAGCAGTCTTGTCCATGTCAAAATCTTCTTGATCTAAATTCAGAAATAGATCTTCCATTGTATATGCTGGGGGTGACTGTGCAGGAGATGTACTGGTTTCATCAAGTACTTTATCAGGAACTTGTGGCACAACAGCAGATGTGTCCTGAAGAACAACATCTGGTTTTGTACTTGCTTGCTGAATGTGCTGATGGACATCAGACAAATCAGAATCCATTACAGAAAAATCTAATGTATTAAGGTTAGAAAGTACCTCTTGGATAATAAGTGTAGCCTGCTCACTCTCCAGTATAGATGGTTCTTCTACACCTGGCAGCTCCCCCTGGCTTGGATCCCTAGGGATGGGGCTAGTGTGAGGCAGCTCCCCCTGAATCTCAGCCACATCTTGACCAGCTGGGGTCTTTTCTACTATCACCTCCTCTTGCTCATCAGGTGTAAACACCACCTGTTCTTCACTCTCAGAACTGCTTGAGGACACTTGGGCCACAACAGCAGTTTTTCTCTTCTTCCTTGGAGGGGAATCTTTCTTAGAAGCTTGTTTCTCAGGGGTGGTCAATTCCTTTGACAGCACCCTTTCCCACCTGGAGAATATCCTTGAATCCATTCTCCTCATGTGATTGATTTTAGTTCCAGCAGCAGTGCTCATTACCTCTGGAATTGATCCAGCCAGGTAGAGACTTAGTATCCTGCCCAGATTGGGCTTCTTCAGACTTTCCTTCACTTTCTCAAATACAATCATAGACCAATCTGTTCTTAGGTTGAAGATAATTCTGGTCATGACATTGAACATGGAGGCTGACACCCTGTCATGCCCTCCAGTTTTACTGAGAATGACCTTGCCTACTATCTCTGACAGAAATTTCCCTTGAATGTTCATGCCTTTTCTGTTAAAGACAGAACCTATTTTCATCTTAGAATCAAGACCACACCAGACCAAAGCTTCCCTGGTCTTGGATGTAGAAATTTCTTCTTCTTCTTGAGTCTTAGGTAGCTGAAGTACCTTTCTCAGACTTTTGGGTGATACCTTGACCTTGGTTCCATGCACTCTGGATTTGATTCTATATCCAGAGTCATCCACAGTTGCTCCAGTAAGAAATTCAAGCACCTCTTTCTTCCAAATCTTGGATGGTTCTGAAACCAAGTATTCCAATCCTGAATCGGTGACTAGGGTTACCACCGACTTGATTTCTTGATCGCCATCGTCAAAAGCACCTCGCACGAGCTCATACCCTTCGTTAACATTCTCCTCGAGCTTGGGAGCCATTAGGGTTTGAAGATTTAGTCTTGAGAAGAGAGAAATGTCGACACAAGAGTTTTGGTCTCGAAACTTTTGAAAGCGTGTCGACAAACAAAGACAGAATCCTATTTATACCTTTCTGGTTTGAAGACGAACAGGCGGGATGGATTACTAAAGATGTGTCGACACTGCCAATAAGTGTCGACACTGACTTATAATGTCTCGACACACATGTGTCGACACAAGTTTAGTCAACAGATTTTATGTGTCGACACTTGGTTAAGTGTCGACACCACACTACTCGACATGTAGTCGAGACTTTACTTAGAAAATTCTGAGTAAAACTTAAGTGTCGACACCTTATTGAATGTGTCGACACCAACTCGACATGTGTCGACACTAGCATTCTGAAGTGTCGACACCAACTTCCTAGATGTGTCGACACCATTTTCCTGAAGTGTCGACACTTACTATTCTGTGTCGACATAGACTTGTCTATGTGTCGACACCTTTTTACTTAGCCAATTTTTAGTTCTGTAAACTTAGTCTAAGTTTATCATACCTAGTTCAATTTTGAACCTATTGAACTTAGCTTCTTCTAAGGGCTTAGTAAACATATCTGCTATCTGATTATCAGTTCTAACATATTCAAGTGCAATATCATTTCTTTCTACATGCTCTCTAAGAAAGTGATATTTAATCTCAATATGTTTAGTTCTACTATGTGATACAGGATTGTTAGCTATTGAAATAGCACTAGTAGAATCACAGTAAAGTGGAGTTCTACTTACCTGAAATCCATAGTCTTCTAACTGATGTTGAATCCACAGAAGTTGAGCACAGCAACTTCCTGCAGCTACATATTCTGACTCAGCTGTGGAAATAGCCACACTAGTCTGCTTTTTACTGCTCCATGAAATTATTCTTCCACCTAGGAATTGACAGGATCCAGTAGTGCTCTTTCTATCTTCTTTGCATCCTGCAAAGTCTGCATCTGAATAGCCTGTTAGATCAAAATCTCCATTCCTAGGGTACCAGAGGCCTAGATAGGGAGTGCCCTTTAGATATCTCAAGATTCTCTTGACTGCAGTCAAGTGAGACTCTTTGGGGCAGGCTTGATACCTGGCACAAACACATGTAGCATACATAATGTCAGGCCTACTTGCAGTCAAGTATAGTAGGGAGCCAACTATCCCTCTATACAAGGTTTCATCTACAGGTTTCCCTGCATCATCCTTGCTTAGAGACATACTTGACCCCATAGGAGTCTTCATGGTACTGGATGAATCCATACCATACTTCCTTATGAGTTCTAGGGTGAACTTAGACTGACATATGGATAGACCACTTCCAGTCTGTTTAACTTGGAGACCCAAGAAAAACTTCAGTTCTCCCATACTACTCATCTCAAATTGACTTTGCATAAGCTTTGCAAACTTTTTGCAAAGGCTACTTTCAGTAGACCCAAATATAATGTCATCTACATATATTTGGACAAGTATTACTTTGCCTCTAGATTCCCTAAGGAATAGAGTCTTATCTATTTTCCCCCTTGAGAACTTGTTCTCAATGAGGAAACTAGATAGGGTTTCATACCAAGCTCTAGGTGCTTGTTTTAACCCATATAATGCTTTCCTAAGTCTATACACATAATGAGGTAAAGTTGAATCAACAAAACCTGCAGGCTGCTCCACATAGACTTCTTCTTTCAAATTACCATTTAGGAATGCTGACTTGACATCCATTTGGTATACCTTGAATCCTTGATAGGTTGCATAGGCCAAGAACATCCTTATGGCCTCCAGTCTGGCTACTGGGGCAAAGGTTTGATCAAAATCAATACCTTCTTCTTGCCTATATCCTTTTGCAACCAGTCTTGCCTTATTCTTAATGATGACACCTTGTTCATCTAACTTATTTCTGTAGATCCACTTAGTTCCTATAACATTGTGGTCTTTAGGCTTTGGAACCAGCTCCCAAACCTTGCACCTTTTGAACTGATTAAGTTCTTCTTGCATAGCTTCAGTCCACTGTGGATCTTGTATAGCTTCTTCAAATTTCTTTGGTTCTATTTGAGACAGAAAACTTGAATATACTACAGCATTCTGATTTCTGCTCCTTGTCTGAACACCTTGTCTTGGATCTCCAATAATTAGCTCTACTGGATGATCTCTTAAATGCCTGTTGGCTGGAGGCATCCTTGCTTCTGGTTGAACTTCTACAGCATCTTCATCATGCTGAGTTCCTTGTACTTCTTCAGTTCCTGGTACATGTAGTTCTCCCCCTGGACATAAGCCATCTTCTTCTACTTGCTGTCTTGCAGCAGGTACATCTTCTATGGTTAGCTTGTCCATCTTCTTAGTAAGACCTGTGGGGCTGCACACACTACTAGACAACTCATTGTTAATTAGTTGTGTTTCATCAAAAACTACATGCACAGACTCCTCTACAACTTGTGTAGTCAAGTTGTAGACTCTATAAGCCTTACTATTATTGCTGTACCCAACAAATACTCCCTCTTGGGATTTGGCAGCAAACTTAGTTAAGTAAGACTTTCCATTGTTAAGTATGAAGCATTTGCAACCAAAAATCCTGAAATAGGATAGGTTTGGTTTCCTGCCTTTCACAACTTCATAGGGGGTCTTGTTTAACCTTTTAGTGATGGTAGCCCTATTTATCACATGGCATGCAGTGTTAACTGCTTCAGCCCAGAAATATTCTGGCAGTGATGAATCACTTAATAGGGTTCTACCAGCCTCTATCAAGGTCCTATTTTTCCTTTCAGCAATGCCATTTTGCTGAGGTGTTCTAGGTGAAGAGAATTCTTGAAATATCCCATAGTCTTCACACAGCTTTGTCATGCTTTCAGACTGAAACTCTGTACCATGGTCACTTCTAATTTTGACCACTGTACAGTTCAATTCATTCTGAATTTGCTTAACAAAACTATAGAAGACACTAGGTGTCTCAGATTTCTGCTTTAAGAAGAACACCCAGGAAAACCTTGAGTAGTCATCAACCACTACAAAGGTGTAGACCTTCCTACCTAAGCTGTGAACTGGCATTGGACCAAATAGATCCATATGCAAGAGGTATAAACACCTCACAGCATCTTTGTTGTCTAAGCTTCTAAAGGTGGATTTAGTCTGCTTGCCCTTTTGACAAGCTGAGCAAATGCCATCTTTGACACACTTAACTTGAGGACCATTCCTCACTAACTCTTTACTAAAGAGTTTGCCAATAGTCTTGTAATTAAGATGGGCAAGCCTCTTGTGCCATTTGACACATTGAGAGACTGTCTCATCAGCTACAAGACAAACTGGAGAACTATTGTTCTCAACCATAATGTCTAAACAATAGACATTTCTCTTTCTATATCCTGTCAAAATGATCTCTTGATCACTTGACCTCTTGATATGACAACCATTTTTAACAAATGAGATGTCATACCCTACATCACTTAATTGACTTATACTTATAAGATTGTGTTTCAAACCTTTAACATAAGCCACTTGAGTAATGGTAACAAGGTTAGAAGAAATGTTACCAAACCCTTTGATGATTCCTTTTTCAGAACCACCAAAGGTCACCTTTGGACCATTTTTGATTGGGATGTAGTCCTTCAGTAGTCCCCTAGTTCCAGTCATGTGTCTGGAACATCCACTATCCAAGTACCATGTAGGGGTATGGCCACTTGGATTCACCTGCAAAACAAATTAATGAACCTTAGAACCCAAAGTAAACTTGGGTCCTTGGTGATTGTTAGTTTGCAACTTGACATAGCTACCTACTGGCTTTCCATCAGGTAACTTGCTACTCAACTTGGCACTAGCATTGTGCCAACAATCCAAGGCAAAGTGGCCAACCTTGCCACAGCACCAGCATTCAAACTTGTTGTACCTTTGCTTAGGATACAACCTTTGCTGTCTTGACTACAGCAGGCTTGTTGAATGTTGGGGCTTTGCCCTTGGACTTGAACTTGGACTGTACAGTCCCTGCAGGTCTAACAAAACCTAGCCCAGCTTTGCCTTTTTGATGAACAAATTCATCAATTAATGGTAATACTGATTTAGGTTTTGAAAACCTGGCAGCAAGTTCTTTTTCCTTCTGGAGATTGATCTCCAGTCTCTTAATTTGATCATTCTTAAATGTAATAGTACCCATCTGAATCACAGTAATGTGTTTCAGCCTGGCTACTTCATTCAGTTTTTGATCATACTGCTTCTCAAAATCTGTTGCAGCTGCCTTGAGATCAGCAATCTCCTTTGCCTGACTTTTGGCTAGGATCTTGCTTTTCTTATAGGCTTGCAACAGTACTTGGTATTCATCTAAGAGCTGATGAATATCTCCCTCAGATTCAGAAACACTTCCATCACTTGATGAAGATGAATCTGACTCTGAACTAGAACTGAAATCTGAACTTTGAGTTGGACTTTGTACCTGACTAGGTCCTGGCTGCTCCAGGATTTTGGTACTTTCAGTCAATGCCATCAGTCCTTGGCACTGAACCTCTTCTTGTTCATAGATTGATTCCATGATCTGCATAAACTCTTCTTCTTCTTCAGCAAATAGCCCTATATAGGCTTCAGCATCTGTCTCAGTGTCTGAAGAAGAAATGTCTGAAAGAGTCTTCTCATTCTTTGCAACAAAGGACTTCTCCTTCTTTCCTTTGAAGTGAGTCTTCTTTTTGTCACTGGATTCTTTTCTTCTCTCAGGACAATCTGCAATAACATGACCCTGTCTATTGCAGCAGTAACATACTATCTTAGACCCAGTTGCCTTACTAGTCTTTGTCTTTTTCTTATCCTTCTTTGAAGGCTTCTTCTCCTGATACTGGACTTCTTTCCCTTTGGAATATGAAGGTCTGGACCTCCACTGTTTCTTCTTAAGGAATTTCTGAAAATGTCTGGTGAATGCAGCAAAATCTTCATCACTTTCACTGCTTGTAGATTTAGTGCTAACAGACTCATCAGATTCTGATTCAACTACCTCTGGAGGAGGAGTTGATGACTTAGTCCTGTTCTTTCTAGGTACTTCTGACTTAAAGGCAACAGTCCTTTCCCTGTGTTCAGTCCTTGTTGACTTTTCCTCCTCTTTTCTTACTGACAATTGCATCTCATAAGATAACAACTTGCCAAACAGTGTGGGAGGAGGAATTTCTCCCAACTTTGCCATTTCTCTGATGGCACAGATCTTAGTGTCCCAATCTTTGGTTAGGGACCTTAAGAACTTATCATTTAATTCATAGTTAGTGAACTCTCTTCCATAGGACATGAGTTCATTAACAATTCTATAAAACTTCTTGTAGCATTCAGTGATGCTATCTCCTCTTCCTTGCCTAAAGCTCTCATATTCTTGATTAAGCAAGGACTTCCTATCTTGTCTTACTTCTTCAGAACCTTCCATGTAGACAATGAGGGTATCCCACATTTCTTTTGCTGTTTTACAGTGAATAAGGTTCTGGAAGGTGGCATCATCAATTGCACTAACTATGATGTTCTGTGCCCTTTTGTCCATTGTATCTAGGACAATCTCATCCTTGGTCATCTCAGAAAAATCCTTTGGAGTTCTCTGTGTAGCATCCAAGACTGAAATCTTCATGGGCACATAAGGCCCTTCTTTGACTGTGATGTAGATCCTAGGGTCAGAGGCCTCCATGAACAGCCTTACCCTTTCTTTCCAGATTCCAAAAATCTCCTTTCTGCATATGGGCAGTTTCATTGAACCCAATTCCTTGTGATTCTCTGAAGACCCCATGTTTCTTGATTTTCTTGAAACTGTTTCCTGACTTATACTGAATCTGCCAAACTGGATCTCCTCAGACAGTTAGTCCTTTTTGAGGAACCTCCCTCTGATACCACTTGAAAGATATGGTACCTAAACACCTAGAGGGGGGGGGGGGGGGAATAGGTGACCTAAACCTTTTTGCAATTTTGTTGGCAGCTCAACAGTTATTTCACAGATTATTACAACTAACAGCAATTACAGAAATAAATAGTAATTCCACAGCACAGCACAGCACAGAAGACACACTAATTTATAGTGGTTCCCCAATCTTTGGGTACATCCACTTTCCCCCTTCGCCTATCTAGCAGTGTACTAGATTCGGCCAAACTTCTCCACTAACTCAGAACCCAACTAGGTTCCTACCTCAGGCCCAAAGCCTTACACTCAGCCAAAAGGCCTACACTCAGCCACCCAGGCCTACACTCAGCCAATTAAGGCCTACACTCAGAGTTCTTCAACTCCTACACTCAGGCAAGCAAGCCCTACCCTCAGCCTTTATAATATAGGCTTACAATTCTCTCAGATCCAATGGATCCTACAAGTTAAAATAGAAATACAATTGCTAACTCTACAACTCAGAAAGTAAGAGAGGAGTTGAGAGTTTCTTGAAGAGTTCTTGGAAGAACTCAGTTAGATCCAAACTGACTTAGCTTCCTTCAAAGCTTCTTGATTAGAACTGAATTAGTCTGAATCTTCTGCAGTTGTTCCTTGACCTCTGCTTCTTGAAATCCAGATGACTCTGAATTCTTCTTCTCAGCCTTAGTTCCAAAGACTGAATTCTTGGTTGGAGCTCTCTCTCTCCAACTTCTTAGATCTGCCGATGCACAGCAAGATCTTCTTGTGCTGATACTCAATATACCACTTTTACAAAGATCTGAACTCTCTCTGTCAAAAACTTTTTCAACTACTTCTATATCACTTCTTCAATCTTGATCAATCTCTGTCTGTAAACTATGGGTGCCTATTTATAGGCATCCTTCATGGTAACCGGCTGGTCCGGTTCATAACAGACTTCTGATATCTCTGACAGTTGATGTAGACCGGCTGGATCGGCAGCTGTCTTGTCAACCAGTCACTTCTTGAAATTCTCTAACTGTCAGATAGTGTCGAGACTTTCTGTTCTTAAGTGTCGACACTTATAGACCAAGTGTCGACACATGTTGTGTAAGTGTCGACACAAGTCTACAAGGTGTCGACACAATTCCTTGTATGTCTCGACACAGATTCTTCTGCATGTGTCGACACTGAAATTGAGTGTCGACACAAATACTTGTACTTCATTCTTTAACAGTATCCTTCTAAGTGTCGACACATGTTCTTTGTGTCGACACATCTTTATGTGTAGAAACTGTCAAGTGTCGACACTGCTTCTTGGTGTCGACACAAGTCTTCACTTTTGTTTCTTCAGCTGAGTGTCGACACATTCCTTTAGTGTCGACACTTGTACTTAGAATATTTTGTAACTTTTCTGTTCTTTGCTAAGTGTCGACACAGCTCCTTGTGTCGACACTTTCTTCAAGTGTAGAGTCTTCAATTAAGTGTCGACACATTGTGCTGGGTGTCGACACTTTCTTCAAGTGTTGACTCTTCTGGTTGTGTGTCGACACTTTGTGCTGAGTGTCGACACTTTCTTCAAATACTGACTCTTCAGCATAGTGTCGACACATTGTGTTGAGTGTCGACACTTACTTCAAATACTGACTCTTCAGCATAGTGTCGACACATTGTGTTGAGTGTCGACACTTTTACTTAGACTCTGCAGACTTTTGCTGAGTGTCGACACAGCTCCAAGTGTCGACACTTTCTGGTGTAGACACAGCTCTTCTAGGTGTCGACACTTCTGCTAAGTGTCGACACAGCTTTTCTGCATACTTCTTCACTGAGTGTCGACACAGCTCCAAGTGTCGACACTTTCTGACTGGTGTCGACTCTTCTTCCCAGGTGTCGACACAATGACTCCAAGTGTCGACACTGCTTGTCTGGGTGTCGACACAAGCTTTCTCAAGTGTCGACACTTTCCCTCTGGGTGTCGACACATGGACTTAGAAACTTTTAGCTTCAGTCCAGTGTATTCCTAACCTGCACAAGTAACTCAAACAAACATCAAATACATTATGATGCATATCATTGAGTTAGGTGAGGCTTCTTCAAATCAGGTACATTTGACCAATGTACCCAACAGAGCCCCACCTCGACGGGAGATAGATTTCATGTTTGAGCTAGTACCAGGTGCAAAGCCTGTGTCACGCTCTCCATATCGGCTAGCTCCTAAGGAAATGTCAGAGCTGAAGGTGAAACTTCTAAAAGTTGTTGGAGCAAGGGTATGTGTAAGATATGGTACCTAAACACCTAGAGGGGGGGGGGGTGAATAGGTGACCTAATCCTTTTTCTAACTTTGTTGGCAGTCAAACAGTTATATCACAGATTTCTAACAAGTCAATTTCAGCAATCAACAATAATCAAACAAACACAGATCATCCACAGCACAAACACAGCACAGCACACAGTGATTTATAGTGGTTCCCCAAGATTTGGGTACATCCACTTTCCCCCTTCGCCTATCTAGCAGTGTACTAGATTCAGCCTAACTTCTCCACTGTCTCAGAACCCAAATTGGTTCCTACCTCAGGCCCAAAGCCTTACACTCAGCTTTATCCCAAAGCCTACACTCAGCCAATCAAGGCCTACACTCAGAGATCTATATCTCCTACACTCAGGCTAACATGCCCTACCCTCAACCTTTATAAATATAGGCTTACAATCACTCAGATCCAATGGATCTTACAAGTTACAAATGTAATACAGATAATGACTCTACAACTCAGAATTACAGGAGGGGAGTTGAGAGATTCTTGATGAGTTCTTGGAAGAACTCAGCTGGATTCACCCTGACTTAGCTTTCTTCAAAGCTTCTTGAGTAGAACTGAATAAGGCTGAATCCTCTGCAGTTGTTCCTTGACCTCTGCCACTTAAGACCAGAACTGAATCTGAATCCTTCTTCTCAGCCTAGTTCCCGAGGCTGATTACTTGGAAGGAGCCCTCTCTCTCCAACTTCTTAGATCTGCAAGATCTTCTTGTGTTTATTCTCTGTGTACCACTTTACAGATTACTTGAATAATCTGAACAATTACTTTGATTATTCTCACTTCTACTACAACAATAGTTTCTGTAAACTGTGGGTGCCTATTTATAGGCTTTCTTCATAGTAACCGGCTGGTCCGGTTCATAACTGACTTCTGACATCTCTGACAGTTGCTGTAGACCGGCTGGATCGGCAGCTGTCATGTCAACCAGTCACTTCTTGAAAATCTCTATCTTTCTGATAGTGTCGAGACTTTCTGTCTATAAGTGTCGACACAAGTCTACAAGATGTCGACACATTTCCTTGTATGTCTCGACACAGATTCTTCTGCATGTGTCGACACTGAAATTGAGTGTCGACACAAGTACTTGTTCTTCTATCTTTTGCTGAATTCTTCTATGTGTCGACACATCTCCTTTGTGTCGACACAACTTCTTGTGTTGAATCTGTCAAGTGTCGACACTGCTTCTTGGTGTCGACACATAGTCTTTTATGTTGATTCTTGCTGAGTGTCGACACAGCTCCTTGTGTCGACACATCTTCTTGTGTTGAGACTTCAGCTGAGTGTCGACACATTCCTTTAGTGTCGACACTTGTACTTAGAATAATCTGCTGTTCTTTCTGTTCTTTGCTAAGTGTCGACACAGCTCCTTGTGTCGACACTTTCTTCAAGTGTTGAGTCTTTAGCTGAGTGTCGACACATTGTGCTGGGTGTCGACACTTACTTCAAATGTTGACTCTTTAGCTAAGTGTCGACACATTGTGCTGGGTGTCGACACTTACTTCAAGTGTTGATTCTTCTGGTAGTGTGTCGAAACTTGTGCTGAGTGTCGACACATTCTTCAAATGCTGACTCTTCTGCATAGTGTCGACATATTGTGTTGAGTGTCGACACTTGTACTTAGACTCTGTAGACTTTTGCTGAGTGTCGACACAGCTCCTTGTGTCGACACCTTCTGGTGTAGACACAGCTTCACTGGGTGTCGACACAGCTCCTTGTGTCGACACTTTCTGTCTGCACTTTTCTTTACTGAGTGTCGACACAGTTCCAAGTGTCGACACTTTCTGACTGGTGTCGACTCTGCATCCCAGGTGTCGACACAATGACTCCAAGTGTCGACACTGCTTGTCTGGGTGTCGACACAAGCTTTCTCAAGTGTCGACACTTTCCCTCTGGGTGTCGACACATGGACTTAGAAACTTTTTGCTTCAGTCCAGTGATTTCTTAACCTGCACAAATAACTCAAACATACATCAAATATATTTTGATGTATATCATTGAGTTGGGTGAGGCTTCTTCAAATCAGGTACATTTGACCAATGTACCCAACAATCTCCCCCTATTTGGAGAAGTCATAACCCTTAGTCAATGATATACACCATTCATAATTTAAAAATTACAAAATGATATAAAGCAGATTATAATCAGCAGGGTTAACATGAATATGTAAAACTTCACACATATACACATTTGCAGAACAAATAAGAAACAGACACATTTCAGAACAATCATACTATATTTATCATATATTGTTCCAATATTGTTCCTTATACATTTTCAATGGTGTACAACACTATTTTTCACTTAAAAGATTACAATAAGCATCAAGTTTAATTCCTAATCTATTTCTGATCAGGTTCTTTAATAACAATTCCTTTGCCAGATTTGACTTTAGCCTTGACAGCAGCAGCAGTAGGCTCAGCATCAGCAGGCTTCTTGCCTTTTGAGTCCTTCTTCTTTTGTTCTTCAGCCTTGATTTTCTGCCTCTCAAAATAATGATAGGGCTTAGGAAAGTACTTGCTGGGCTCCACAGCTATAGGAGGTAGCTTTCCCATCTTAGCCTTCCTTCTGTGCTGAACAATGGCTTCTTGCCTGATTTCATGCTTCCTCCATTCTGCTTCAGAGAACCACTTGTTTCTATCAGTAGTGTTGTCTTTAGCAGCTTTCCAGGCAGTTAGAATGATATTTCTAGAGGTAGGGCTCCATTGTTCAAAATCTGGCTTTAGTTCAGCTTGTTCCCTAAACCTCTTCTTTGACAACCTTGCCTCTTCTTCTTTGTCCAAAGCCTCTTGCATAGCTGCAGTAATAGGTTGAACAACCTTTTCCAGAACAACATTAGACTTGCCCTCAGTTGGGCTGTACATTGTCTGCACTGCTGCATGAATCATTTCAAAATCTGGAGGTGGATAAATGACTTGAGCTACTTCTTGTGGCTCACCTCCAAAATATGCAGGGTTCAGTCCAGATTCAACAACTTCATTGTCATCACATAGGGGAGGATATCCAAGTGTAGCCCTGATTGAATTTGATATCCATTTTGCATGCTCAGAACTTGCCTTGACTAACACTCTCTCCCCCTTTATGACTTCTTGAGCAACATGATCTCTTACATCATCCTTCTGGAATCGGATTTGACCATCCAAGTACCTGATTGCATCTTTAAAGTAAGGTCTAAGCTTTGTAAGTTGTTCAGAGATTGCTTTCTGGGAATCTTGTATAGCAGTTTTGACAGCAGTAATCTCAGCTTGAAAGATTTTAGCAAAATCAGCCTTTGCAGCATCAGCAGATGTAGATGGGTCAGCAGACTTATTCTTTAATTCAGTGACTATAGCATTGTGGGAGGCAGTTAAAGTATCATTCATTCTTAACTGATTTTCCAGCACATACCCTTGATTTAATGCTATATCATCTACTTGAGTCTTGATCTTCTCCTGGTGAGTTGCCAAATACACCACAGCATTTCCACCCTTGTGGAAGCATTCAGTCATTTCCTTCTTGTTCAGGTTCATCTCAAACCTTATTGATTTTATATCTTGAGCTAAATCAAATTGTAAAGACTTTTGGCCTTCATCAATATACTTCTCTATGGCTCTCCTGTGCTCATCCAGCTTGATTTTCATGGCTACCATTAAGGCACTGTAATCAGTTGATGGAGCTTGTGTGACTAAGGATTGTTGAGCAACAGTTTGTAGAGCCTTCTTGTAGCTTTGACTTCTTCTTTTGAATACAAACAATTTCTTTTTCTTGGACCTAGCACTTTCCTCATCCTCAGAGGCAGAGGTGCTGGCAATATGAACTCTATTCTTAGGGCTCTCAGGCCTTTCAGTTTGCACAGCAGGTGCTTGCTCAGTTTCCAGCCTAATAGGCTCTTCTAGAATTTCCATGTGCTCCCCCTCAGCAGCAGCAGTCTTATCTTCAGCAGCAGCAACCTTGTCCATATCAAAGTCCTCTTGATCTAGATTTAAGAATAAATCCTCCATTGTATATTCAGGTTGAGATGGAGCTGGAGACAGTCGTTGCTCTTCAATCACTGATTCAGGTACCACTCCTTGTTCAGCAGATTTGTCTTCTAAAATAACATCTGGAACTTGACTGTCTAGCTGAGTTTGCTGATGGACATCAAACAAATTAGCATCTTCTATAATATAGTCTAAAGTTTTTAAGTCAGTGAGTACCTCTTGGATAATGATGGTGGCCTGCTCACTGTCCAGAGTAGATGGTTCTTCTACTGCTGGAAGCTCCCCCTGGCTGTGATCCCTATGGATGGGGCTAGCATGAGGCAGCTCCCCCTGGATCTCAGCAGTCTCTTGAGGAGCAGGAGACTTGACTACTGTCTCTTCCTCCTGATCATCAGGTGTGAACACCACCTGTTCTTCACTCTCAGAACTGCTTGAGGACTCTTGTGCCACTTGCACAGTCTTTCTCTTCTTCTTAGGAGGAATTTCTTTTGCAGATACTGGCTTTTCTGGGGTTGCCACTTCCTTGGACAACACTCTTTCCCACCTTGAAAAGATCCTCATATCCATCTTTCTCATGTGGTTGATTTTGCTACCTGCAGCAGTGCTCATTACCTCTGGTATTGTACCAGCCAGGTAGAGACTAAGTATTCTTCCCAGATTGGGCTTCTTCAGACTTTCCTTTATCTTCTCATAGATAACCATTGACCAATCTGTTTTTAGGTTGAAGATAATTCTGGTCATGACATTGAATATGGAGGCTGACACCCTGTCATGCCCTCCAGTCTTACTGAGAATGACCTTGCCCACTATCTCTGACAGAAATTTTCCTTGACTGTTCATGCCTTTCCTGTTAAAGACAGAACCTATCTTCATCTTAGAATCAAGACCACACCAGATCAAAGCTTCCCTGGTCTTGGATGTAGAAACTTCTTCTTCTTCTTGAGTCTTAGGTAGCTGAAGTACCTTTCTCAGACTTTTGGGTGATACCTTGACCTTGGTTCCATGCACTCTGGATTTGATTCTGTATCCAGAGTCATCCACAGTTGCTCCAGTAAGGAATTCAAGCACTTCCTTCTTCCATATCTTGGTTGGTTCTGAAACCAAGTATTCTAGTCCTGAATCGCTGACTAGGGTAACCACTGACTTGATATCTTGATCGCCATCGTCGAATGCGCCGCGCACAAGTTCGTAGCCTTCGTTGACGTTTTCCTCGAGCTTGGGAGCCATTAGGGTTTGAGAATTTGTCTTTAGAAAAGAGAAATGTCGACACAGCAGTTTTGGTCTCGAAACTCTGAAAGCGTGTCGACAAACAAAGACAAAGCCCAATTTATACCTGTCTGATTTTTGAAGATGAACAGGCGGGACAGCTAGCTTAACATGTGTCGACACTGGCAATAAGTGTCGACACTGACTTATAATGTCTCGACACATATGTGTCGACACAACAGTTTTAGTCAACAGATAATATGTGTCGACACATGTTTATGTGTCGACACCACTCTACTCGACTAATCGTCGAGACTTTACTTTAGAAAATTCTGAGTAAAACTTAAGTGTCGACACCACATTGGATGTGTCGACACCTACTCGACATGTGTCGACACTAACATTCTGAAGTGTCGACACCAATCATCCTAGATGTGTCGACACCTTTTTCCTGAAGTGTCGACACTTTTATTCTGTGTCGACATAGACTTGTCTATGTGTCGACACCTTTTGACTTAGCTAATTTTCTATTCTGTAAACTTAGTCTAAGTTTATCATTCCTAGTTCAATTTTGAATCTATTGAACTTAGCTTCTTCTAGGGGCTTAGTGAACATGTCAGCTATCTGATTATCAGTTTTAACATATTCAAGTGCAATATCATTTCTTTCTGCATGTTCTCTAAGAAAGTGATACTTAATCTCAATATGTTTTGTTCTACTATGAGATACAGGGTTGTTAGCTATTGAAATAGCACTTGTAGAATCACAGAAGAGTGGAGTTCTACTTACCTGAAATCCATAGTCCACTAGCTGATGTTGAATCCATAGAAGTTGAGCACAGCAACTTCCTGCAGCCACATACTCTGACTCAGCTGTGGAGATAGCCACACTGGTTTGCTTCTTGCTGCTCCATGAAATTAGTCTTCCTCCTAGGAATTGACAGGTTCCAGTAGTACTTTTTCTATCCTCTTTGCATCTTGCAAAGTCTGCATCTGAATAACCTGTTAGATCAAAATCTCCATTCCTAGGGTACTAGAGGCCTAGATAGGGAGTGCCCTTTAGATATCTCAAAATTCTCTTGACTGCAGTCAAGTGAGACTCTTTAGGACAGGCTTGATACCTGGCACAAACACATGTAGCATACATAATGTCAGGCCTACTTGCAGTCAAGTATAGTAAGGAGCCAACTATCCCTCTATACAAGGTTTCATCTACAGGTTTCCCTGCATCATCCTTGCTAAGAGACATACTTGACCCCATAGGAGTCTTCATGGTACTGGATGAATCCATACCATATTTCCTTATGAGTTCTAGGGTGAACTTGGACTGACATATGGACAAGCCACTTTCAGTCTGTTTAACTTGGAGACCCAAGAAAAACTTTAGCTCTCCCATACTACTCATCTCAAATTGACTTTGCATAAGCTTTGCAAACTTTTTGCAAAGGCTACTTTCAGTAGACCCAAATATAATGTCATCTACATATATTTGGACAAGTATGACTTTGCCTCTAGATTCCCTAAGGAATAGAGTCTTATCTATTTTCCCCCTTGTGAACTTGTTCTCAATGAGGAAACTAGATAGAGTTTCATACCAAGCTCTAGGAGCTTGTTTTAACCCATACAATGCTTTCCTAAGTCTATAGACATAATGAGGTTGAGTTGGATCAACAAAACCTGAAGGCTGCTCCACATAGACTTCTTCCTTAAGATTACCATTTAAGAATGCTGACTTGACATCCATCTGGTAAACCTTGAATCCTTGATAGGTTGCATAGGCCAAGAACATCCTTATGGCCTCCAGTCTGGCTACTGGGGCAAAGGTTTGATCAAAATCAATACCTTCTTCTTGCCTATATCCTTTTGCAACCAGTCTTGCTTTATTCTTAATGATGACCCCTTGTTCATCTAACTTATTTCTGTAGATCCACTTAGTTCCTATAACATTGTGGTCTTTAGGTTTAGGAACCAGTTCCCAAACCTTGCACCTTTTGAACTGATTAAGTTCTTCTTGCATAGCTTCAGTCCACTGTGGATCTTGTATAGCTTCTTCAAATTTCTTAGGTTCTATTTGAGACAGAAAACTAGAATATACTGCAGCATTCTGATTTCTGCTCCTTGTCTGAACTCCTTGTCTTGGATCTCCAATAATCAGCTCTACTGGATGATCTCTTAGATGCCTGTTGGCTGGTGGCATCCTAACTTCAGGTTGAACTTCTTCAGCATCTGCATCATGCTGTACTTCTTGTATTTCTTCAGCTATTGGCACATGTAGTTCTCCCCCTGGACAACTGCTATTGCCTTCTACTTGCTGTCTTGCAGCAGGCATCTCTTCTATAGTAAGCTTGTCCAATTTCTTTGTCAAACCTGTGGGGCTGCATACATTGCTAAACAACTCATTGTTAATTAGTTTTGTCTCATCAAAAACTACATGCACTGATTCCTCAACAACTTGTGTAGTCAAGTTGTATACTCTATAAGCCTTACTATTATTGCTGTACCCAACAAAAATTTCCTCTTGGGACTTGGCAGCAAACTTAGTTATGTAAGACTTTCCATTGTTAAGTATGAAGCATTTACAACCAAAGATCCTAAAATAGGATAGGTTTGGTTTCCTGCCTTTCACTACTTCATAGGGGGTCTTGTTTAGTCTTTTAGTGATGGTAGCCCTATTTATCACATGGCATGCAGTGTTAACTGCTTCAGCCCAGAAATACTCAGGCAGTGATGTATCACTAAGTAGGGTTCTACCAGCCTCTATCAAGGTTCTATTCTTCCTCTCAGCAATACCATTTTGCTGAGGTGTTCTAGGTGAAGAGAATTCTTGAAATATCCCAAAGTCTCCACATAGTTTTGTCATGCTTTCAGATTGAAACTCAGTACCATGGTCACTTCTAATTTTGACCACAATACTATTTAGTTCATTCTGAATTTGCTTGACAAAGCTGTAGAAGACACTAGGTGTTTCAGATTTCTGCCTTAAGAAGAACACCCAGGAAAACCTTGAGTAGTCATCAACAACTACAAAGGTATAGACCTTCCTACCTAAGCTGTGAACTGGCATTGGACCAAAGAGATCCATATGCAAGAGGTATAAACATCTCACAGCATCTTTGTTATCTATGCTTCTAAAGGTGGATTTAGTCTGCTTGCCCTTTTGACAAGCTGAGCAAATGCCATCTTTAACACACTTAACTTGAGGACCATTCCTCACTAACTCTTTGCTAAAGAGTTTGCTAATAGTCTTGTAGTTAAGATGAGCTAGCCTCTTGTGCCACTTGACACAATGAGAGACTGTCTCATCAACTACAAGACAAACAGGAGAACCATTGTTCTCAATCATAATGTCTAGACATTAGACATTCCTCTTTCTATATCCTGTCAAAATGATCTCTTGATCACTTGACCTCTTGATATGACAACCATTTTTAACAAATGAGATGCCATACCCTACATCACTTAACTGACTTATACTTATAAGGTTGTGTTTCAACCCTTTAACATAAGCCACTTGAGTAATGGTAACAAGGTTTGAAGAAATGTTACCAAACCCTTTGATGATTCCTTTTTCAGAACCACCAAAGGTCACTTTAGGACCATTTTTGATTGGAATATAGTCCTTCAGTAGTCCCCTTGTTCCAGTCATATGTCTGGAACATCCACTATCCAAGTACCATGTTGGGGTATGGCCACTTGGATTCACCTGCAAAACAAATTAATGAACCTTAGAACCCAAAGTAAACTTGGGTCCTTGGTAATTGTTAGTTTGCAACATGACACAGCTACCTACTGGCATTCCACCAGGTAACTTGCTACTCAACTTGGCACTGGCATTGTGCCAACAATCCATTGCAAAATGGCCAATCTTGCCACAGCACCAGCATTCAAACTTGTTGTACCTTTGCTTAGGTACAACCTTTGCAGTCTTGACTACAACAGGCTTGTTGAATGTTGGGGCTTTGCCCTTGGACTTAAACTTTGACAGCTCAGTCCCTGCAGGTCTAACAAAACCCAGTCCAGCTTGCATGAACAAATTCATCAATCAAAGGTAGTACTGATTTAGGTTTTGAAAACCTAGCAACTAGCTCTCTCTCTTTCGGAAGATTTGTCTCCAGTTTCTTAATTTGATCATTCTTAAATGTGATAGTACCCATCTGAATCACTGTAATGTGTTTCAGCCTAGCTTCCTCATTCAGTTTTTGATCAAATTGCTTCTCAAATTTTGTTGCAGCAGCCTTGAGATCAGCAATCTCCTTTGCCTGACTTTTGGCAAGGGACTTGCTTTTCTTATAAGCCTGTAACAGCACCTTATATTCATCTATGAGCTGATGAATATCATCCTCAGACTCAGAACCACTTCCATCATTTGATGAAGATGATTCTGATTCTGAACTAGAACAAGAAACTGAACTTAGAGTTGGACTTTGTACCTGACTAGGTCCTGGCTGCTCCAGGATTTTGGTACTCTCAGTCAATGCCATCAGTCCTTGGCACTGGCAGTCTTCTTGTTCATAAATTGACTCCAAGATCTGCATAAATTCTTCTTCTTCTTCTTCAGCAAATAGCCCTATGTAGGCTTCAGCATCAGTATCAGTGTCTGAAGAAGAAATATCTGAAAGAGTCTTCTCATTCTTGGCAACAAAAGACTTCTCTTTCTTCCCTTTGAGGTGAGTCTTTTTCCTGTCACTGGATTCTTTTCTTTTCTCAGGACAATCAGCAATGACATGACTCTGTCTATTGCAGCAGTAGCACACAATCTTTGATCCAGTTGCCTTGCTTGTCTTTGTCTTTTTCCTGTCCTTCTTTGAAGGCTTTTTCTCCTGATTCAAGACTTCTTTTCCCTTGTAAGTAGATGGTCTGGCCCTCCACTATTTCTTCTTCAGGAATTTTTGAAAGTGTCTAGTGAAGGCAGCAAATTCTTCATCACTTTCACTGCTTGTAGACTTTGTACTGACAGACTCTTCTGACTCAGATTCAACTACCTCTGGAGGTGGAGTTGATGACTTAGTCCTGCATTTTCTGGGAACTTCTGTCTTGAAAGCAACAGTCCTTTCCTTGTGCTCAGTCCTAGTAGATTTCTCCTCCTCTTTCCTCACTATCAGCTGCATCTCATATGACAATAACTTGCCAAACAGTGTAGGAGGAGGAATTTCTCCCAACTTTGCCATTTCTCTTATGGCACAGATCTTGGTGTCCCAATCTTTGGTTAGGGACCTTAAGAACTTGTCATTTAGTTCATAGTTAGTGAACTCTCTTCCATAAGACATCAGTTCATTAACTATTCTGTAAAATTTCTTATAGCACTCAGTGATGCTATCACCCTTTTCCTTGCCTAAAGCTTTCATACTCCTGATTAAGCAAGGACTTCCTATCTCGCCTAACTTCTTCAGAACCTTCCATATAGACAATGAGAGTATCCCACATCTCTTTTGCTGTTTTACAGTGAATTAAGTTCTGAAAGGTGGCATCATCAATGACACTCACTATTATGTTTTGTGCCCTCTTGTCCATGGTTGCTAGGACAATCTCATCCTTGGTCATCTCAGAGAAATCCTTTGGAGTCCTCTGATTTGCATCCAATACTGAAATCTTCATTGGCACATAAGGCCCTTCCTTAACTGTAATGTAGATTCTTGGGTCTGAGGCCTCCATAAATAGCCTTACCCTTTCTTTCCAGATCCCAAAAATTTCCTTTCTGCAAATAGGTAATTTCATGGAACCTAATTCTTTATGATTTTCAAAAGAACCCATGGTTCTTGATTTTCTTGAAGCTGTTTTCTGACTTAGACTGTTTCTGCCAAACAGGATCTCCTTAGACTGTTAGTCCTTGTTTTGAGGAACCTCCCTCTGATACCACTTGTAAGATATGGTACCTAAACACCTAGAGGGGGGGGGGGTGAATAGGTGACCTAATCCTTTTTCTAACTTTGTTGGCAGTCAAACAGTTATATCACAGATTTCTAACAAGTCAATTTCAGCAATCAACAATAATCAAACAAACACAGATCATCCACAGCACAAACACAGCACAACACACAGTGATTTATAGTGGTTCCCCAAGATTTGGTTACATCCACTTTCCCCCTTCGCCTATCTAGCAGTGTACTAGATTCAGCCTAACTTCTCCACTGTCTCAGAACCCAAATTGGTTCCTACCTCAGGCCCAAAGCCTTACACTCAGCTTTATCCCAAAGCCTACACTCAGCCAATCAAGGCCTACACTCAGAGATCTATATCTCCTACACTCAGGCTAACATGCCCTACCCTCAGCCTTTATAAATATAGGCTTACAATCACTCAGATCCAATGGATCTTACAAGTTACAAATGTAATACAGATAATGACTCTACAACTCAGAATTACAGGAGGGGAGTTGAGAGATTCTTGATGAGTTCTTGGAAGAACTCAGCTGGATTCACCCTGACTTAGCTTTCTTCAAAGCTTCTTGAGTAGAACTGAATAAGGCTGAATCCTCTGCAGTTGTTCCTTGACCTCTGCCACTTAAGACCCAGAACTGAATCTGAATCCTTCTTCTCAGCCTAGTTCCCGAGGCTGATTACTTGGAAGGAGCCCTCTCTCTCCAACTTCTTAGATCTGCAAGATCTTCTTGTGTTTATTCTCTGTGTACCACTTTACAGATTACTTGAATAATCTGAACAATTACTTTGATTATTCTCACTTCTACTACAACAACAGTTTCTGTAAACTGTGGGTGCCTATTTATAGGCTTTCTTCATAGTAACCGGCTGGTCCGGTTCATAACTGACTTCTGACATCTCTGACAGTTGCTGTAGACCGGCTGGATCGGCAGCTGTCATGTCAACCAGTCACTTCTTGAAAATCTCTATCTGTCTGATAGTGTCGAGACTTTCTGTCTATAAGTGTCGACACAAGTCTACAAGATGTCGACACATTTCCTTGTATGTCTCGACACAGATTCTTCTGCATGTGTCGACACTGAAATTGAGTGTCGACACAAGTACTTGTTCTTCTATCTTTTGCTGAATTCTTCTATGTGTCGACACATCTCCTTTGTGTCGACACAACTTCTTGTGTTGAATCTGTCAAGTGTCGACACTGCTTCTTGGTGTCGACACATAGTCTTTTATGTTGATTCTTGCTGAGTGTCGACACAGCTCCTTGTGTCGACACATCTTCTTGTGTTGAGACTTCAGCTGAGTGTCGACACATTCCTTTAGTGTCGACACTTGTACTTAGAATAATCTGCTGTTCTTTCTGTTCTTTGCTAAGTGTCGACACAGCTCCTTGTGTCGACACTTTCTTCAAGTGTTGAGTCTTTAGCTGAGTGTCGACACATTGTGCTGGGTGTCGACACTTACTTCAAATGTTGACTCTTTAGCTAAGTGTCGACACATTGTGCTGGGTGTCGACACTTACTTCAAGTGTTGATTCTTCTGGTAGTGTGTCGAAACTTGTGCTGAGTGTCGACACATTCTTCAAATGCTGACTCTTCTGCATAGTGTCGACATATTGTGTTGAGTGTCGACACTTGTACTTAGACTCTGTAGACTTTTGCTGAGTGTCGACACAGCTCCTTGTGTCGACACCTTCTGGTGTAGACACAGCTTCACTGGGTGTCGACACAGCTCCTTGTGTCGACACTTTCTGTCTGCACTTTTCTTTACTGAGTGTCGACACAGTTCCAAGTGTCGACACTTTCTGACTGGTGTCGACTCTGCATCCCAGGTGTCGACACAATGACTCCAAGTGTCGACACTGCTTGTCTGGGTGTCGACACAAGCTTTCTCAAGTGTCGACACTTTCCCTCTGGGTGTCGACACATGGACTTAGAAACTTTTTGCTTCAGTCCAGTGATTTCTTAACCTGCACAAATAACTCAAACATACATCAAATACATTATGATGTATATCATTGAGTTGGGTGAGGCTTCTTCAAATCAGGTACATTTGACCAATGTACCCAACAGTATGTGCATCCAAGTCCTTCGCCTTGAAGCGCACCAACCCTCTTTATTAAGAAGAAGGACAGAAGCTTGAGGCTATGTATTAATTATCGGGAGCTCAACAAGTTGACGAAAAAGAACCAGTACCCAATCCCAAGGATCTATGATCTTTGTGATCAGTTGGTCGGGCCAACGGAGTACTCTAAATTAGATAAGGGAGAGTGATATCCCTAAGATAACGTTCAGTACAGGATACAGGCGCTACGAGTTTACGGTCATGCCGTTTGGGCTGACTAATGCGCCGTCAGTGTTCATGGATTTGATGAACAGGACCTTCCGGGAGTACTTGTACCATTTTGTGATCGTCTTCATCGATGATATTCTAGTGTACTCGCAGAGTAAGGAAGATCACTTCAAGCATCTTCTTTTGGTTTTGGAGACGCTAAGGAGGAATCAGTTGTATGCCAAGTTCTCGAAGTGCGAGTTTTGGTCATCTTCAGTGGCGTCCTCGGTCTTATAGTGAGTGAGGAAGGTATTGCAGTGGATCCGGCGAAGATTGTTGCGATGCGGGAGTGGCCTGAGCTTTATATGGTAGCAGGAGTTCGGAGCTTTCTGGGGCTTGCCGGCTATTACAGGCGCTTCGTAGAGAACTTCTCGCGGATAGCGTTACCCCTCACTACTTTGACGAGGAAGGAGCAGAAGTTCTTTTGGACGCCGGAGTGCGTGCGAGCTTTTGAGGAGTTGAAATGTCAGTTGACCACGGCGCCTGTGCTGACTTCGCCGAGTGGGACCGAAGGCTATGAGATTTAATAGCGATTCTTCGGGCAGCGGTTTGGGTTGCGTGCTACTGCAACACGAAAGTGTAATAGCTTATGGCACGAGACAGCCAAAAGTGCACGAGAGGAACTATCCGGTCCATGACTTGCTGTTAGCGGCCGTGAGTTTAGCCTTGAAGCTGTGGAGGCATTATTTGTACGGTGTGAAGATGGATATCTACGCCGGTCACAAGAGCGTGAAGTATCTAATTGGTCAGAAGGATCTAAATTTGCGGCAGCGTAGATGGATGGAGTTCTTGGGAGACTATACATTCAAGATCCACTACGTGCCTTGTAAAGGGAATGAGGTTGCTGACGCGTTGAGTCGCCGAGCCCCAGCTCAAGCCAATTGGCTATCGATGCATGATGAGCGGTTGGTGCGGGAGTGGGAGGCGTTGAAGATTGTTTGTATGGATAGGCAATCAAGTGCTGAAGTAGTACTGAGTTGGACTGAAGTCCAATATGACCTGGCTGATCGGATTCAGCAGGCTTTGGATATGGATGTCCATATGAAGCAGTTCATGGTAGAAGCTCTAGATGGGTCAAATTCCCAGTTCGTTGTGGAGGACGGATTACAATGGAAAGACGGACGTCTGTGCGTCCCAAGTGTGGGCAATTTGCGGGTGGAATTTTTGTACGAGGCACACCATACCAAGTACTCGATTCACCCGGGGAGCACGAAGATGTACCGCGATGTAAAGAAACTATTTTGGTGGCCGGGTTTGAAGAAAGATGTGGCGCTATACGTAGCGAAGTGCCAAACTTACGCCTTGGTGAAGGCGGAGTGCCAAATGCCGGGAGGTTTTCTTAAGTCCTTGCCTATTCCGGAGTGGAAATTCGATGACATCTCTATGGACTTTGTGCACGGTTTGCCAAGGTTGAAAAAGGGGAAAACGACGCCATTCGGGTGGTCGTAGATCAGTTAACGAAGGTGTCGCATTTCATTCCGCAGAGGAAGGATGATCCGGTGGAGACGTTGGCAAAACTATATGTGGATAATATAGTACGGCTTCACGATGTGCCCCGCAGCATCGTGAGTGACCGAGAAGGGCGGTTCACGTCCAATGGTAGGAGACTTGTGCAGCAAATGTTGGGGACAAAGTTAAAATTCAGCACAGCCTTTCATCCGCAAACGGATGGGCAGACCGAGATGGTCAATAGAACTATGGAAAGCATGTTCCACATGTGTGTCTTGGACTTTGGAAAGTAATGGGAAGACCATCTTTATATGGTAGAAGATGTCGCACGCCGTTATCCTGGCTGGAAACAGGTGAGTCAAGTTATGTAAGCGATTCGAAGTGGAGGATGTTACTTTGTTGGTGCGAAGCATTCAGGAGAGGTTGCTTATTGCTCAGGACCGGCAAGAGAAGTACTATAATGCCAAGCACAGGAACGTGGAGTTCACCGTGGGCGACTATGTGTACTTAAAGATCAAGCCGTCCAAGGGTGTCTCGCGGGTGCGGTGATTGAAAAAGGCTAAGCCCGAGGTACCTTGGGCCGTTTGAGGTTCTGGAGCGGGTTGGTGAAGCGGCCTATCAATTGAAGCTTTCAGTGGAGCTTAGTGGTCTACATGATGTATCCCATATTTCGGTGCTACAGAAGGCGGTGCTAGAGCCTACGCGAGTGATCGCGGTCGATCAAGCACCGGTTGATAGTGAGTTGACGACAAAAGTAAAGCCCGTACGGATTGAGGAGCTCTCTTAGGAGCGAGAGCAGATTATGTTTGATGAGTATCCGGAGTTGTTCCGCTCAGGTACAAATTTTGGTTTTGTACATGTCTTTCCTTTATATATAATTTCATGGACGAAATTATTTTAAGAGGGGGAGAGTTGTAACGCCCCGAAACTCAAAAGAGCGACGGGGGACGTTTTGGGCCAGTTTTGGGTTCTGGCTGCAGGCACACGGCCTGGGACACGGGCGTGTCCCAGGGCGTGTCAAGCTTGTGTCGACACTCAGACGGGAAGTCGACATTTTGCTCTCGACATTGTGTCGAGACTAGGCACACGGCCTGTGACACGGGCGTCTCGTAGGGCGTGTAGACCCGTGTCGACACTTAGCCCGCGAAGTCGACACTCTGCGCTCGATGGAGTGTCGAGACATGGCACACGGCCTGCGACACGGGCATGTCGCAGGGCGTGTCGACTCGTGTCGATACTCATCCCGGGAAGTCAACATTTTGCTCGACGATGTGTCGAGACAAGGAACACGGCCTAGGACACGGGCGTGTCCAAGGCCGTGTCGTTAGGTCGACGATCTTCGCTCGACGAAGTGTCGAGTGTCGATACCGTGTACACAGCCTGGAGCCCAGGCGTGTTGAGGTGACACGGGCAAGGACACGGGCGTGTCCTAGAACCCATGCAGTGCTCGGGTTATTTTCGGGGAAAATCGATGGGGGTACACGGCCGGCCACACGGCCGTGTCAGGTGGAACACGGGCATGTCAGGTCGAACACGGGCGTGTTCGATGCCTGTGTGTTGTTCCAGGCGCGTCGATTTTGACGGTGAATGAGGCACACGGCCCTGGAAACGGGCGTGTGCCAGGCCGTGTTCGATCCAAATTGGACATTTCAGTCTCGAATCAAAGTCGTTCGTTTCTTTAATTAATGATCCAACGGCTGGGGGTTGTTCCTGATGGGATATACCCGGGATTGGGCCTTAGAAACCCTCACTTTTCATGAGTTCTTATATTTCTAAAGCTTAGAGAGAGAGGAGAGCCAAGGAAGGGAGAAGAAGCTAGATCCGGCCATTGGAGGAGCTTCAAAGCTCCAAATTGCGAGCCGACTCCGGATCCACGGAGGCGAAGAGAGTGCGGTGCTTTTCATTCGCTTACTTTTCCATGTCGCAAAAGAATAACGCAAGGGTAACGATTCTCTTCTTGAGCATGAGTAGCTCTCCTTCTTTGCATAGGAAGCCTGCTCTCGCGAGTTTGCGGTAAGTTGGAGGCGTTCCTTTGGGTAGATATGTGAAGTCCCCATTGTTTAGAGTCCGTAAGAGAGAACGAACATAAGCATGATGTGTGAAGCCTACCCGGACATGTTGGTCTGGATCGGTGATGTTGCATTGCATAAATGCCGGAGAAGACTCCGTGCTATTGGTTATTTTTCGGGTTTTCTACAAGGTAGATTGCAACATGGAGCCTTGGGGATTAACCCTAAGGTGCACCCGGAAAACTGGGCGGATGCGTGATCTTGCCAACACGGAGGCCTGAGAGCCAACTTGAACATAACCGAGTTATGTGAAATTGTGTGACGAAAATGGGACTCGGGAGAAGTTTGACCTGTGCATATGGCTTAAATTGTCGTTGCGACGTGAGCACGGGTTAGATGGAACCGTACCCATTTCTATGTCGTTCTGGTTAAGGAGAGCTAAGGTTACGTGGCACTTGCCGTTGGCATAGATGAGAGTCTTCGACGGTCTATGGCTTAAATTGTCGTGACCCATGCCGGGAAGACAAATTGCTCATATGTTTGGCCGTCAAAGTGGCGGTGGTGGGTCCGGAATGTCTATGGCTTTAACTGACGTGACATCGACTGGTTCACCGAGAATGTACCCTGAGTGCACGGGGTGTGTGGCCGTTTGAGCCTACGCCTGTGATGAAATGAATATTATAATATTGCTCGCTTGTACTAATAAAATTGCAGGGAAGGAGCATCGCCGCCCCGAGTTGTGGGCGGGATCGTTATAATTTGGTCAGCATTGCTGACCGTTGCCTTTTTGATTTCCACCGTGCGGTGGTTATGTTGCTTGCAGGTGCTGCTGGACCAAGCAGTCAATAGCGGGCTAAAGCCCAAATTGCGAAGCCGGCCCTTGAAGGCCTATTTGGAGTGTTTACTGCTTTATTCATGTATGACCGGCCTGCGTGCCGTGGTTTGAAAATCATGTAACATTAAGTAAACCATTTTGTAAGGCCTCAAGGCCAGTACTGGTGTATGTACTTCATTCCTGGTTGGCTATTCTAGTGGACATTCATGCTTTAGTGCTGGGTTCTTTATTTCAACTTATAAACTGCTTCCGCTAGAATGCTCTGTGTTGGACGTTATGATTAGTTGGATGGTTTCCATTTAGTAACCACCCAGTCTGTCTGTAGTATATGGCGTCGGGCCCCGGCCGGACCTACTGATATATGCTATGCGATGGATAGGGGGTGTTACACTCCCCCCATCTTTCTCTCTTTTTACGTGTATGACCCGAGAAAGCTCATCGATTATTCCTTTTGATCCTGAGATAGAGCGCACTGCTTTGCGTCGCCTCCGTTCTCGTGACCAGGAATCTCATTTAGGCATCGAAGAGTCGATCGGGGACACTACCATAGAAACGATGGATCCTAGTCCACCCAACCCAGTTACCCAAATGAGGCCCAACAAAGGACTATGTCCTATTATGTGAGGCCGAACCTAGAGGGTACACAATCAAGTATTGTTCGCCCCATAGTGGCGAACAATAACTTTGAGATCAAATCCAGCATCATCCAAATGGTGCAACAGTCGGTAACCTTCGATGGTCTCCCGGATGAGGATCCAAATTGTCACAGTGCAATTTTTCTCGAAATCTATGATACTTTTAAAATCAATGGAGTCTCAGATGACGCTATTCGATTACGTCTCTTCCCTTTCTCTTTGCGGTCAAAGGCCAAGCAGTGGCCGAGCTCTCTTCCTAGAGGGTCCATCACCACGTGGGCCGAGATGGCAGGGAAATTTCTTACCAAGTATTTCCCGCCTGCGAAGAGCGCCAAATTGCGCACGGATATTGCATCCTTCATGCAAATAGACTCGGAGACTCTCTACGATACATGGGAGCGCTTCAAGGAGCTATTGCAAAGGTGCCCACACCACATGCTTCCAATTTGGCAACAAGTGCAAATATTTTATAATGGCTTAAATTCCTTAACAAGGCAAATGATCGACGCGGCCGCTGGGGGAACACTAAATAACAAAATCCCAGAGGCCGCTCAGGAACTTTTTGAGGAAATGGCTATGAATTCATATCAATGGAATGCGCCCCGTGTGCGGGCTAACAAACCAGCAGGAGTCTTTGAAATTGACGCTACTTCGAATCTTGCCCTCCAAGTTGAGCGGTTAACAAAGCAGGTGGCGGAGATGACTGCTTCCTCCGCCACTCCTCCTTGGTTTAATAATTATAATATCTCCGCTTTTACAGAAGAGCATGTTGACTTCATGGGAAATGCTCCTCGGCCCTCCTATAACCCGAACAACGCACCGTACAATAACACTTACAATGCGTGTTATAGGAGCCATCCGAATTTCTCATGGAGCAACCAAGGAAATGCTCAACGCATAACCCTCCTCATAATCATAGCCAAACATTTAATCTAGCTCCCCCCTTAAATTTAAATCCATCTGGTTTCCACCCGCAACAGGCAAAGCCCTCTTCATTAGAGGAGGTCTTTGCCAAATACGTTGCTACAAATGAAACAAATATCAGGAATATTGCCGGGTCCATCAAAAACTTGGAAAACCAAGTGGGACAGCTAGCCAAGATAATCTCCGATCGGCAACAAGGAGCTTTGCCAGGCAATACCGAGCAAAATCCAAGAGAAAGTGCAAACTCCATTACCCTCTGCAGTGGAAAAGAAGTTGCTATACCAAGCGAACCTATGGTACCTCTCCCTTCTCCACTCTCTCCTCCTGTTATTTTAGCTTCAAATTTGCCTACTACGCCTACGCCACACGCGTCTAATTCAAAATTACCATATCCGTCTAAACTTAAAAATGAACACGCTGAAGAAAGTTACAAAAAATTTTTAGAAATTCTAAAAAAAATTCATATAAACGTGCCGTTCTGCGAGGCTCTCTCAAATGCCGAAATACACAAAATATCTCAAGGATCTCCTATCAAATAAGAAAAAGCTCGAGGATATTTCGCATATTTCCTTAAATGCAGAATGCTCCACGGTTGTTCTCAACAAATTACCCCGCAAAGTGAATGACCCGGGAAGGTTCTCCATCCCGTGCCTATTCGGTAATTCGTTGGTTAAACATGCATTGACGGACTTGGGAGAAAGCATAAATCTCATGCCCTTTTCGCTTTTTAAAAAATTAGGTCTAGGATCTCCGAACCCCACTCGTATGAGCATACAGCTAGCCGATTGTTCTGTGAAATATCCGATAGTGATTGTTGAGGATGTCTTGGTCAAGGTGGACAAATTCATCTTTCCGGTGGATTTTGTCATCCTAGACATCAAAGAGGTTGTCGATGTACCCCTGATACTCGACCGCCCCTTCCTTGCCACCTCTCGCGCTATTATTGATGTTAGTGATGGAAAGCTCCTCCTTCGGGTTGGAGATGATAAAATCACTTTCAGCATTAATCCCTCCATGCGCAACACCCTAGAGCAAGATGATTCCTGCTTTTATCTAGAGGAATTCTTCAAAAATGAATTTTTTGTGCCTTTTGAATTAGTTTCTTCATCATTTGATGAATCTCTTATCATTGAGCTCTTCTGCTTAGAGGAAGTCTCTCGCACTACCCTCCCCGAATCACTTCCCATGGACACCACAAAATTCAAAACCTCTTACGAGGAACCACCCATATTGGAGCTTAAGAAACTTCCCCCTCATCTGCAGTATCTTTTCCTCGAAAATGACTCTAAGCTACCGGTTATTATCTCCTCGGATCTGAGCAACTCAGAAATTTCTGAGTTGACCCTAGTTTTGCAAAATCACCGCCATGAAATTGCGTGGCAGTTATCCGATATTAAGGGGATTAGCCCATCATTCTGTACACACAAGATTTTCTTAGATAATAACTTTCGTAGTACTATCCAGCCCCAACGATGTTTAAATCCAAACATGAAGGACGTCGTGAAGGCTGAGGTTATTAAACTTCTAGATGCGGGAATTATCTATCCCATCTCTGATAGTACTTGGGTAACCCTAGTACAGGTCGTGCCAAAGAAAGGCAGGGTCACGGTAGTGGCTAATGAAAATAATGAATTAATTCCAACTCGTACCATTACGGGTTGGTGGATGTGCATTGATTACCGCAAACTCAATGATGCCACCCGAAAAGACCACTTCCCGCTTCCCTTTATCGACCAAATTTTAGAACGACTTTCCGGTCACTCCTTCTACTGCTTTCTCAACGATCTCTCGGGGTACCTCCAAATCCCTATTTCTCCTGAAGACCAGGAGAAGACTACCTTTACCTGTCCCTTTGGCAACTTCGCTTATAGACGGATGCCATTTGGTTTATGTAATGCGCCGGCTACATTTCATCGATGTATGATGGCGATATTCGATGAATTGGTATAAGAAGTGATGGAGGTTTTTATGGACGACTTCTCGGTGTTTGGAAATTCTTTTGCAAATTGTTTAAAAAATCTAGAGTGCGTGTTGATTCGTTGTGAGGAAACTAACTTAGCCCTCAACTGGGTGAAATGCCATTTTATGGTCCGAGAGGGATTGGTCCTCGGCCATAAGATTTCAGGCAAGGGGATCGAGGTCGACCGGGCCAAGATCGAAATTATTGAAAAACTCCCCCCTCCAACGAATATTAAAGACATTCGTAGTTTTCTTGGGCACGCGGGATTTTATCGGCGTTTTATCCAAAATTTCTCCAAAATAACGAAGCTGATAACCCATCTCCTCGAGAAAGAGTCACCTTTCATTTTTAACAACGATTGTCTTCTTGCTTTCAATTTAATAAAAGAAAAATTAGTTAACTCTCCAATTATAGTTGCTCCGGATTGGTCGCTCCCTTTCGAAATCATGTGCAATGCTAGTGATACTGCGGTGGGCGCGGTCTTAGGCCAGCGGGTGGATAAATTCTTCCACCCGATTTATTATGCAAGCAAGACACTCACGTCTACACAGGCCAACTACACCACCACCGAGAAAGAACTCCTAGCAATTGTTTTTGCTTTTGATAAGTTTAGGTCTTATATCACCCTCTCCAAAGTAATCGTCTTTACGGATCACTCAACTCTTCGTTTTTTATTTAGCAAAGCGGACGCAAAGCCCCGCCTTTTGCGATGGATCCTCCTCTTGCAGGAGTTTGATTTAGAAATCCGGGACAAAAGATGGGCCGAAAATTTGGCGGCCGACCATTTATCTCGTTTAGAAAACCCTGCCAGCGAAATATTAGTGGAAGCCGACGTTAACGATAAATTCCCTGAAGAGCGCCTCTTGGCTCTCGAAAATTCAAAAGATTATCCCATGCCCTGGTTCGCCGACCTTGCCAATTATTTAGTGGCTCGGGTCTTGCCAAAGGAATTCTCAAGCCAGAAAAAGAAGAAATTCTTTTCTGATTTAAAGAATTACTTTTGGGAAGACCCTTTCTTATTCAGAATCTGTACAGATCAGGTAGTGCAGCGTTGCGTTTCGAGTGAGGAAGGAGTGCAAATTTTGGGACATTGCCATGAAGGACCAACAGGTGGTCATTATCAAGCGAACCGCACTGCAAGAAAGGTGCTGGAGGCGGGTTTCTATTGGCCCACGCTATTCAAGGATGCTCACACCCTAGTGAGTACTTGCGATAGTTGCCAGCGGGCGGGAAATATCTCACGGCGGGACGAGATGCCTCAAAATATTTTCCTCGAATGTGAAATCTTCGATCTTTGGGGCATCGACTTCATTGGCCCCCTTCCCCCCTCTTATCAAAATAAATACATTCTCGTAGCTGTCGACTATGTATCAAGGTGGACGGAAGCGCAAGATCTCCCCACCAACGATGCACGAGTCGTTGTAAAATTTCTAAAAAAATTATTCTCTCGATTTGGCACGCCACGTGCTATAATTAGTGATAGGGGAACCCATTTCTGCAACAGCCAGTTTGCCAAAATTTTGGCAAAATATGGAGTAACGCACAAACTTTCCACCTCCTATCACCCCCAGACGAGCGGTCAAGTCGAGGTTGTTAATCGAGAATTGAAACGTATTTTAGAGAAAACCGTATCCTTAAACAGGAAGGATTGGGCACTAAAACTAGATGATGCCCTATGGGCCTATCGAACGACATATAAGACCGCCATCAGCTGCACGCCGTATCGATTGGTTTATGGTAAGGCTTGCCACCTTCCAGTTGAGTTAGAGCACCGTGCATTTTGGGCCCTCAAAACATTAAATCTAAAGCCCACCCTAACCGCCGAACACCGTAAATTTCAGCTCAATGAACTCGATGAATGGCGAGCGAACGCTTATGAGAGTAATAGGCTTTATAAAGAGCGAACAAAGTTCTACCATGAAAAAACTATTAAATTTCCTAAATCTTTTTTGCCGGGCGATCTCGTCCTTCTTTATAACTCTCGGCTTCGCCTCTTTCCAGGAAAATTAAAATCGCGATGGTCCGGCCCCTTTATTGTTAAAGAGGCTTGGCCGTATGGGACGGTTCTCATTTCGCACCCGAATAAGGGTGAATTCAAGGTAAATGGTTAGCGATTAAAACTCTATTTGCCTAACGATTTACTTCCTACTGCGACGGAACAATTACTGCTATCAAACTCATGAACTATTTCGTTTCTCCTTCATTTGGACTGTAATAATTTAAGACTTTTATTGTTGGACAATATTCTTTTGGTCGAGCTCAAACAACCTTTATAAACAAAGGGCGCTCTTGGGAGGCAACCCAAATCTTTTATCTGTTTTCTTTATTTTACACTTTTTGCCCGGACGGCTCCACAAGTTACGACTTCTAAAATCACTGCCGCCAATGCTGCTAAATCCATCACAAAGTCCACCAGAAGACCTTTCCTGAAGATTCAAGGCACAAGCATGGGGGAGCGGCATCACCCAGCTTTCGCTGCAAAATAAAACCAGGGAAGTACCTGTTTTTCAATTCTATCTTTCATTTCTGTACTTTAATTTTCTCTCGTTCTCCAACCTCCTTCTCCATTGAGGACAATGTAGATTTTAAGTTTGGGAGAGGACTTCCTCCTTTTTTTTGCTTTTTGTAAATATCTTTTACTTTTTGTAAATATTCTTCAAAAATCCAAAAATCCAATTCCAAAAATCCAAAAAATTTATATAGCTGCATTTTTGTATTTCAATAGTACCCCATGTTTGTGTTTTGTTTTTCTCAAAATTCTTTATAAACAACGGAGTTAATTATAATTTTTCTAATCATTTTTTTAATCATATTTCACAAGTAAAATGTTGGGCATGCTGTGTTTCTAATTCACGATAGTATGTTAAGGTGAAATATTTCTCTAAAACGCGCATTTCTATTATGGTTTTCCGTTCTTTATTTTTTTTACTTTCTCTTAAATTCATCATCCACTATTTTCCTTTTCGTTTTAAGATAATTTTTATAAGGACAACTTTTGAATAACGTAGTAGATATGAACGATCCAAGTCACATATTATTTCTATTTTCAAGATAATTTCATCAATCTTCTTTTATTATCTCAGACTTGCTTTTTGAAAATTTTCAAATCTATGTTTTAAATAAATTTAAAAAGCGTGAAAATGATTTAGGCCGTTTTTGTTTACGTTTGAGCTTTCCTGCCAACCTAAAATCTTTTACCACTAGTTAGTCACTTTTGAGCCTTTTTTCCAATTTTGTTTGATAACTCCACATAGCATTTCATTTTCACCAAAGCCAAAATTCCTACCTATCTAATCACGCTAATATTTTTGAGTTTCATTCAAAAATTTTCATAATCATGATAGGAAATTTTGTGTTATCTTTGGAGAAATTGTACTCAAAAGCAATGTTTGATTTTATTTGGCAATTCAAAATGAAAGAAAAAAAATTTATGGCCATGTTTTGAAAAAAAGAAAAGAAAACAAATGAAGAAAAAAATAATAAAGAAGAAAAAGAAAAAATATATATATTTTTTGTTTAAAATAAATTTTTTTTTTGAAACTCTTTGTTTTGGTTTAGTGTGATTTTAAGCATCCATGTTTATCTTTGAATTTTACTCCTATTCATGATCCTAAACCAAACGTTTCGGTCCTATTAAGTCTGTTTGATTCACGCCTTTTTAAATCTTATTTAACAGCTACGAAAAGAAGAAAAGTAAATCAGTTTTAGTTCTGGATTTAAACTTAGATTTTTGTTATTCAATTGATATAATTATAATGCGTTGCTTGGATCTAGTAACAACTCAATACGTTCTTTTCATTTTCGTTGCCTTGCTTAAATCTATTTAAAGAATCGAGTCAAATTTCTGGATGATTTATTTTCGTTAAGTAAAGTTTATAAGAGTTAAACCATACCAAAATAATTATTTTGAATTTACGTTTTACATTCTCCCTACTTGGAATTTCGCATAGTACTTGTGTAAGCATGATTAAAACTTTTTGAATTAGTCACTTTTTATGATTAGCTAGTTTTTTATATCTTTGCTTGGGGACAAGCAAAACTTAAGCTTGGGGACAAGCAAAACTTAAGCTTGGGGGAATTTGATAATACAATTTGCAGTCAATTTTATTAGGGTATTTTCAGGGTTTTAAAGCAAATCATGTCTTGTAAAGTGCTTATTTTGATTCCCCTTTGTATATATTTTTTCGCTAATGCGTTTTTCTGCTTTTTGCAGGTTTTCACGACTTTCAGCCGAATTTTGCTGTGACACGCCCCAAGGTCACGCCCTACCCGGGCGTGTACCTAGGGCGTGTAACCCAGAGGAATGAAGCAATTGCTCTGAAACTGCATTCCGTGGAAACTTAGTGTACACGCCCTGACGTAGGGAGTCGCCGGATTAAAATACCGTACGGATTTTCTTACAACTCAAGCCCACGTAACACGTTCTAACGCGTCCTAACACAAACATTCTAGCTGCACGATTCACCGTCATCCCGCACAAACACGCGGAGGGGAGTGGACTAAAAGCGACGATCTAATTAAAGTCCAATCCTTTCCCACCGAATATCGAAAGCAAAGGTCGCCACACCTTTTTGAGAGGAAGATCAATAACTATATGCCAAGATCTTCCTCAAGCAAAAGGATCCACCCGATCCGGCTTCCTGCAAGGTTTCGAGAATAAACGCAAGAAGGTTTTTGATTAAATCCAAAAGATCGTATTCAAGATCGCGGATAAAAAGCCATTGCATCCATTCCAAATCTCACAAGAAATCACAAAGAAAAGATGTAGATATTACCCTTCCCAAGATGGGGTGAAGATCACACAAGGAAAGTGGAAGAGTCACACGTCCACGCACCACCGGCGTCACACCGAGCGACAACCTTCTTCTTCACCGGAGTCAAACCGAGAAGCATCTGCCTCCGCGTTTCACAAGCCTTGGATCACCCAAGCGATTGGCTAACAAAGGAGGAGAAGGAGGATGAGAGGGGGCGGCAATCCCAAAGGGAGGTGGCCGAAATTCTCAAGAGAGGATTAATTTGGGTTCTCAAATAACATGCCTTCATTTCTCATCAAATAAGCCTATATATAGGCAAGTCCCAAAACAAGCAAAATAAATCTAGCCATCCAATTTATCATCTATTGGATGGCTATGAGCACACCAAAAATTAAACATGTCCAAAATAAAAGACAACATGAAATAATGATAACATTAAACTAGGAAAATAAAGGTGCAAATAAGGAAAGGGCTTAAGCCCGCCGCGAACGAAGATTGTAGCCACCAAGGTCACGAGTCGCGGTAGAAGGTCGTTGAGCATCTTTATGTTGCGCCGCATCAACTTGATCACGAGCAACTTGATCATCATCCACAGCAACTTGATCACGAGCACTCTTAGCATCAACGGGCAAGGGGATGGGAGACGAGCCGGCATCAATCCTCCCCCCCTTAAAGTCACTCAGCACCGATGAGTGGGCTGCAAGGTAGCGGCGGAGGAGGTCCTCATCCAAGCGAAAGAGATCCGACTCAATAACCCAGGAGTCGTCGGAGGGCGGACGATCACGCCACCGAACGAGGAAGCGGCGATGGCCGCCATCAGCTGGAGAAGTGTAGCCATCTGCAAGTACCTGAGCTGGGACAAGAAATGTACGGGGAAATCTAGGAAACATATCAGTATGTGGAAGCAAAGTAGAAGACTTACCACCCGGCGCTAGGCCTGTAGGTGCAATGGAAGAATGACTCACGGAACTACCACTCACCAACCCAGAAGAGACATTTGTGGAGGAAGAAATATTGGGGGAAAAAGAAGGCGTAGAAGTCAACTCAGTTGGAATGGAAACATACGGCGTTAAATCCGAAACATTGAAAATGGGTGAAATACCCCAATCCGTCGGCAAATCCAAAACAAATGCGTTATCTCCTAGCCTCTTAATAATTCGAAACGGGCCGGCTCGCTTTGGTGCCAACTTCTTAACGGTGCCAGAAGGCAGCCGCGTGGGAATAAGGCGCACTAAAACAAGATCGCCAACTTGGAAGTTAGACTCCCTCCGATGTAAATTCGCTTGGGATCGATACGACTCATACGTGGTAGCAAAAGTTGTTTGTATTTGGGCGTGTAAGTCATGTATGTGCTCGGCAAAAGATTGTGCAAATTGACTTGTATGATAAGATGGAGGTAACAGAATCAAGTCAATAGGCACATTCGCAAGGTACCCGTGCACTACTTCATTTGGTGACATACCCGTAGACCGATTGGTAGAGTTGTTGTAGGATAATTGGGCTTGGGGGAGGAGCAAATCCCAAGTGCCTTTGTGGTCACCCACAAGACAACGCAACAAGTTTCCCAAACTCCTATTTACCACTTCCGTCTGCCCATCAGTTTGTGGGTGATAGGCGGCGGAAAACAACAACTTCGTTCCCATTAATGTCCAAAGCATCTTCCAAAAAAAAACTTGTGAATTTAACATCGCGATCCGAGACAATGGTCTTAGGAACACCGCAGTGACTCACCACCTCTTTAAAATATAATTTTGCAATGTGAGACGCGTCATTAGTCTTACTACAGGGTATAAAATAAGCCATCTTAGAGAACCTATCAACCACCACAAAAATGGAATCGTGTCGTCGCTGGGTTGGAGGAAGTCCCAAAATAAAGTCCATACTCACGTCCTCCCAAGGTCTAGATGGAATAGGCAACGAAGTGTATAGTCCCACATTAGTCTTTCCCCCTTTAGACACTTGACAAACCCAACAGCTACTCACGATTTTCCCAACTAAAACGTGAAGTTTAGGCCAATAGAATTTCTCCTCGACTAAGGCTATCGTTTTATCCCGCCCAAAATGGCTGCTCAACCCGCCACTATGTAGTTCCCATACTATGTGATGGCATAGGGAGGTACGGGGAATACATAGCTTAGCGTGCCGAAATAAATAACCGTCTCTCAATACATATGCTGACACTATCATTGGTGAGTCATCGTGTGCCGCTAGATACTCCTCTCCAAAATCAGGATACATGGCATATTCATCCTTTATTCTCTCAAATCCGACAACCTTTACTTCCATGATCGACAATAAAAGTGTCACTCTACTAAGCGCGTCGGCCACACGATTTTCAGTGCCCTTAAGGTGTTTTAAGGTGAACGAAAACTCTTGCAGATAAGATACCCATTTTGCATGACGGGGGCTGATTTTAGATTGCCCATTAATGTGCCTAAGTGCATCATGGTCAGAGAGAATCACGAACTCCTTGGAAAGGAGGTAGTGTCTCCACTGGTGTAGGCATCTAATGATGGCATAGAACTCTCTATCGTAATTGGAATAATTAAGTTTTGCACCCGCCAATTTCTCGCTAAAATAACTTATTGGATGTCCCTCTTGGCTTAAGACACCTCCTGCTCCTACTCCGGATGCGTCACATGTCAATTCAAATACTTTATTAAAATCTGGTAAGCGCAAAATAGGAGCCTCAGTCATCATCTTCTTAATGTGTTGGAATGCCTGGGTAGCTGCTGGCGTCCATTTAAACTCACCCCTTTTCATGCATTCCGTCACGGGAGCCATAATAGTACTAAAATCCCGAATAAATCGTCTATAAAATGTGGCTAACCCGTGGAAACTCCTAATGTCTCTCAAGCTTGTGGGTTCGGGCCAATCCAGAATTGCTTTCACCTTACTGGGGTCTACCTTTATTCCCTCAGATCCAACCAGGTAGCCCAAAAATTCCACTTCCTTTAGATAAAATATACACTTCTTTAAATTTAAATATAATTTTTCGTCCCGAAGTGTAGATAGAATAATCCGTAGGTGAGACACATGTGAGTCAAAAGTGGTGCTATAAATCAATAGGTCATCAAAGTACACCACCACAAATCGTCCCATGTATGGTTGGAATACGTGGGTCATCATTCGTGAGAATGTGCTTGGAGCATTTGACAACCCAAATGGCATGATCAACCACTCGTAGAGCCCGTCCTTAGATTTAAATGCAGTTTTCCATTCATCCCCATCACGTATCCGAATCTGATGGTAACCACTCCGCAAATCCAATTTCGTGAAGATCGAGGCACCAGACAACATATCCAAAAGATCGTCCAATCTAGGGATGGGAAACCTATACTTGATAGTGATCTTATTTAGGGCTCTACTGTCTACACACATATGCCATGTACCATCCTTTTTTGGAGCCAACAAAGCCGGTACCGCACACGGACTCTTGCTGTTCCTAATGAACCCCTTCGCCAGTAAATCCGAAATTTGGGCTTGGAGCTCCTCATGGGCTGTGGGGTGCAACCTATAATGGGGCTGATTAGGCAATGAGGCACCCGACATAAAGTCAATGGCATGTTGGATATCACGTAGAGGAGGAAACGTAGGGGGCAACTCGTCCGGGTGGACATCCTTATACTCTTCCAGCAATTTTTTTAATTCTTTGGGTAAATATTCTAAAACCCCATTTTCTTTATTATTATTCAAAAGAACCAATGCATAAATAATCCCATCCACAAAGGGGTCCCTCTCAAATTTTCTTCTACCCATTAGGCTTACTAATTTCTTCTCGACTGGGATTGAAGTATCCGTACTCGGGCTATTGGGTTCCTTTGGGGCCGTGGGTTTTAACGTGACTACCTTCCCATTATATTTGAACTCATAAGTGTTTGCCCTCCCGTAGTGGGTGACATCACGGTCATAGAGCCAAGGGCGGCCTAATAACACATGACAAGCATCCATAGGGATGACATCACACCACACCTCATCCGTATATGACTTGAGTGTAAGTGGAACTAGGCAACGCTTGGTGATCGGGATGGTTATCTTGTTGACCCAAGCCACTTGGTAAGGGGTAGGATGAGGCTCGGTAGCCAAATACATCCGCATAACGGCGTTCTCGGAAACGACGTTCATGCAGCTGCCGCTATCAATGATGAGCTTACAATATTTTTCCCCACTCTTAAAGATGAGGGAGAAAATAATGGACCTCTTCCAATCGTCAAGCGGGCGAGGGGTCATCAGAATACAACGCATAACGCTAAGTAGGTGCCCATCCTCCATATCACTAGGCACACCATCCGTCTCATAACCCTCATCTGCCTCAATCACTAAATTTGCAAAGTCACTAGTGGACTCATCTAGAAGAGCTAAAGTAGCCTTGGCCTTGGTGGGGCACTCATAGGAATAGTGGCCTTGAATGCCGCAAGAGTAACACGTGGTGTTAGCCCTGCTCACCTTGCCAATAGGGATTCTCTCACTATTAGGCTGCCTAGGGTTTCTCGCAGTCACGACAATTGGTTTGGACTCCCCAACCTTCGCCTTACCCTTATCATAATAAGTGGAGGAAAGGGCACCTATGGGGGCCTTTCCCTTTTGTTGGGAGTAACAGGATTGGGTTTTCATGGCCAGATGTTTTTCAATGTCCAAGGCGGCATTGAAAGTAGTATTAATATCAGTGTGGCCATATCGAAGAAGTTTCTTCTGAATGTCCGGATTAAGTCCCTTACGGAACCTAGAAAGCGTAACCTCTGGCATCTCTTGGATCTCACACCGCACCATCTTATCCTTTAACTCACCCATGTAATTAGCCACCGATTTTGGACCTTGCCGAAGGGTGGCAAGATCGTCGAACATTTGAGTTCGGTGGTAAGCGGGCACGTATTGGTCGGTGAGCAAATTTTTCATAACCGTCCAACCAACTAGGGGTACACCATGACCGGTCCCTAAACGTCGCTCCTCATTTAAACAAAAGGTCTTGGCCCTACCGTTTAATTTCATACGAGCTACTTGAACCTTTTGATCATCGGTAAGGTGATACCAATCAAAATAGCATTCTATGTCAAACACCCATGTAAGGAAGACTTGGGGGTCTCCCATACCATCGTAAGAGGGGGCTTACATACGAATCGCTTTTGTTATATCGAACTCTCTTTCCGGATTGGGAACTTGACGGGCTGCTCTGGGGAAGTACCCATCATGTTTCGCAACATGCACCGGGGGTGGTCGGGGGACTTGTCCACGGTTAGGTGGTGGTGGTGTTTGAGTAGCTTGGTTCGCCAAACATTGTGTTAGCAAACCCCTCAACTCTCCTAATTCTTACCTAAGCTCAGTGATAGCCGTAGGATTAGTTTCCTCATCAGGGTGTTCAGCCATAGTGGAGGTAGACGGGTTCGTGTACTCCGTACCGTGCCGAGTACGTATAACACCCTAAAAACCAAAGGCTAGAGCGCAGTTTTCTCTTTGTTTTTTTTGAATTTTGAAATTTGAAATTTTGAATTTTGAAATTTTGAAATTTGAAATTTGAAATTCGAAATTTGAAATTTGAAATTCGAAATTTGAATTTTGAATTTTTTTTTTGAAATTTCAAATTTAAAATTTGAAATTTTGAAATTTAGAATTTGAAATTTTGAAATTTGAAATTTGAAATTCGAAATTTGAGATTTGAAATTCGAAATTTGAAATTTGAAATTCGAAATTTGAATTTTGAAATTTTTTTGAAATTTGAAATTTAAAATTTGAAATTTTGAAATTTAGAATTTGAAATTTGAAATTCGAAATTTGAATTCTGAAATTTGAAATTTGAAATTAGAATTTTGAAATTTAGAATTTGAAATTTGAAATTTTGAAATTTGAAATTCGAAATTCGAAATTTGAATTTTGATTTTTTTTTTGAAATTCGAAATTTAAAGTTTGAATTTTGAGCGGGGGAGGAGTGCAAATTAAGAAACTGACGAGAACCTCCCTCTCATACCAAATTGACGTAGGGAGTCGCCAGATTAAAATAGCGTACGGATTTTCTTACAACTCAAGCCCACGTAACACGTTCTAACGCATCCTAACACAAACATTCTAGCCGCACGATTCACTGTCATCCCGCACAAACACGCGGAGGGGAGTGGTCTAAAAGCGACGATCTAATTAAAGTAAAATCCTTTCCCACCGAATATCGAAAGTAAAGGTCGCCACACCTTTTTTAGAGGAAGATCAATAACTATATGCCAAGATCTTCCTCAAGCAAAATGATCCACCCGATCCGACTTCTTGCAAGGTCTCGAGAATAAACGCAAGAAGGTTTTTGATTAAATCCAAAAGATCGTATTCAAGATCGCGGATAAAAATCCATTGCATCCATTCCAAATCTCACAAGAAATCACAAAGAAAAGATGTAGATATTACCCTTCCCAAGATGGGGTGAAGATCACACAAGAAAAGTGGAAGAGTCACACGTCCACGCACCAGCGACGTCACACCGAGCGGCAACCTTCTTCTTCGCCGAAGTCACACCGAGAAGCATCCGCCTCCGTATTTCACAAGCCTTGGATCACCCAAGCGATTGGCTAACAAAGGAGGAGAAGGAGGATGAGAGGGGGCGACAATCCCAAAGGGAGGTGGCCGAAATTCTCAAGAGTGGATTAATTTGGGTTCTCAAATAGCATGCCTTCATTTCTCATCAAATAAGCCTATATATAGGCAAGTCCCAAAACAAGCAAAATAAATCTAGCCATCCAATTTATCATCTATTGGATGGCTATGAGCACACCAAAAATTTAACATGTCCAAAATAAAAGACAACATGAAATAATGATAACATTAAACTAGGAAAATAAAGGTGCAAATAAGGAAAGGGCTTAAGCCCGCCGCGAACGAAGATTGTAGCCACCAAGGTCACGAGTCGCGGTAGAAGGTCGACGAGCATCTTTATGTTGCGCCGCTTCAACTTGATCACCAGCAACTTGATCATCATCCACAGCAACTTGATCACGAGCACTCTTAGCATCAACGGGCAAGGGGATGGGAGACGAGCCGGCATCACGCCCTCTGTCACGCTCGTGTCACATCCGACACGTGTGTGTTCTAGAGGCGTGTCCCCAAATTTCGAGGAATCACCGCAACTCGCTCATTTTTCCCGCTCCACCATCACACCGAATGTGTCACGCCCCCGGGTCACGCCCGACCTGGGCGTGACATATGGGCGTGTACTTCAACAACCACACCCGTCAACTCCAGCAATTAATTTCAGCACGAAAAAGTCGCACCGACCGTATCACGCACCAGGTACACGCCCGACCAGGGCGTGTCAGGGGGGCGTGACCCATCCCGAAAAAAAGCTATAAATTGAGTTCTTCCCCAATGGTTCAGGATCACTTTTGGCTGAGAGGGGGAGATTCTGCCCCTTTGTTTAATGTTCCTTTTTATGCTTTTTCTCTCTCGCTTACTTTGTATTTTTCTTAATCATAGTTTAGTTAAGCTTTTGTAATAGCTTTTGTTAATTCTTTAGTTGCTAATGATAGGGCCAGAATAGGATTTTCAATTCCATGCACTTGTAATCTCGTTCATTTTCATGCTGTAAGCTCGCTTTAATTTTAATAAAAGTGCTCTTGTTTTCTTCTCTTTACTACTTTGTGTCTTTATGCTTTACTACTCATCCCCCCTCTTCTACCTCACCATGATTAACTAATCCTCCATGTACTTGATCTTGATGATCCGAGGTTCGAGTGATTAGATTATTATGCTTTGAATCTTACCTTTTCGTTTTAGGGTTTAGCCTTGAATTTCTCTTGATTTATCACGGGTTGGAGGTATATCATCGGTATATACTCTCCACCTTTGCTTTCATTCTGGGCTAGCCGAGAGGCCGAAAGTTTGAAATGAGCACTTAAGAGTAAAGGGACTTGTTCGCATCCCTCGAGAGAGGCAGACGTTCAGATCTCTCGGATTGGAGTAAAATCTAATAGAGGGGTTCACAGCATAAAGCGGGTTTAAGGCCTCCGATTCGGACGAGAGTTCAGTTAGACCTTCCTAAACTCAGATGGGCATGACTTTGAGAGAAGCATGTTCTTGCTTTTAGAACCTCCGCGGTCAAGGTCTCTTGCCTTATTAATTTAAAAAGTTTATTATTGCATCTTTTGATCAACTTAAGCCGAGATGATTCTCGATCGAGTACTATCGCTTAATTATCATTTAGCTTTTCTCTAATTTGCAAGTAAACCATTCTCACTTCTCTAATTTAGTAAGAAACCCCAAAACAACTTTTAATTGATAAGATAATAGTACTCCCTGAAGTAGAAGTACTCAATTCGCCCCGGGTAATACGACCTTGATATTGAACTTAATATCCTATACTATATGCGACAAGGTATACTTGCCTTCATCGAATATAGAATCGGAGAACATCTCACAACTACACTTCCACCTTCTCCTCCCTTAACTTTGTCTTCTCCACGCATAACCCCTTCTCCGCTCAAATAATTTTATATCAAGTTTTTGGCGCCGTTGCCGGGGACAAATGTTTTGATATTTTGAAAAAAGGATAACTATTAATTTATCATTTTTCCTTTTCTCTCGCTCTCGTAATGGTTTTATCTCTCTCTGTAACGCCCCGAAACTCAAAATAGCGACGGGGGACGTTTTGGGCCAGTTTTGGGTTCTGGCTGCAGGCACACGGCCTGGGACACGGGCGTATCCCAGGGCGTGTCAAGCTTGTGTCGACACTCAGCCGGGAAGTCGACATTTTGCTCTCGACATTGTGTAGAGACTGGGCACACGGCCTGCGACACGGGCGTGTCGCAGGGCGTGTCGACCTGTGTCGACACTTAGCCCGCGAAGTCGACACTCTGCGTTCGACGGAGTGTCGAGACATGGCACACGGCCTGCGATACGGGCGTGTCGACCTGTGTCGACACTCGTCCCGGGAAGTCGACATTTTGCAAGACGATGTGTCGAGACAAGGTACACGGCCTAGGACACGGGCGTGTCCAAGGACGTGTCGTCAGGTCGACGATCTTCGCTCGACGAAGTGTTGAGTGTCGAGACCGTGTACACGGCTTGGAGCCCAGGCGTGTTGAGGTGACATGGGCAAGGACACGGGCGTGTCCTAGAACCCGTGCAGTGCTCGGGTTGTTTTCAGGGAAAATCGATGGGGGTACACGGCCGGCCACACGGCCATGTCAGGTGGAACACGTTCATGTCAGGTCAAACACGAGCGTGTTGGATGCCCGTGTGTTGTTCCAGGTGCGTCGATTTTGACGGCGAATGAGGCACACGGCCCTGGACACGGGCGTGTGCCAGGCCGAGTGCGATCCAGATTGGACATTTCAGTCCCAAATCAAAGCCGTTCGTTTCTTTAATTGATGATCCAACGGCTGGGGGTTGTTCCTGATGGGATATACCCGGGATTGGGCCTTAGAAACCCTCACTTTTCATGAGTTCTTATCTTTATAAATCTTAGAGAGAGAGAGGAGAGCCAAGGAAGGGAGAAGAAGCTAGATCCGGCCAATGGAGGAGCTTCGAAGATCCAAATCACGAGCCGACTACGGATCCACGGAGGCGAAGAGAGTGCGGTGCTTTTCATCCGCTTACTTTTCCATGGCGCCAAAGAATAACGCAAGGGCAACGATTCTCTTCTTGAGCATGAGTAGCTCTCCTTCTTTGCATAGGAAGCCCGCTCTCGCGAGTTTGCGGTGAGTTGGAGGCGTTCCTTCGGGTAGATATGTGAAGTCCCCGTTGTTTAGAGTCCGTAAGCGAGAACGTACATAGGCATGATGTGTGAAGCCTACCCGGACATGTTGGTTTGGATCGGTGATGTTGCATTGCATAAATACCGGAGAAGACTCCGTGCTATTGGTTGTTTTTCGGGTTTTCTACAAGGTATATTGCAACAGGGAGCCTTGGGGATTAACCCTAAGGTGCACCCGGAAAACTGGGCGGATGCGTGATCTTGCCAACATGGAGGCCTGAGATCCAAATTGAACATAACCGAGTTATGTGAAATTGTGTGACGAAAATGGGACTCACAATAAGTTTGACTTATAGCCTTATAGCCAAAATGAGTTTATGTATTCTAAATTTCTAAATATTTAAAAATTTGTAATTAAAATACTTACCAATTGTTTACTTTTTTTAGTGCCCAATAGAACCGAATAGTATTCAATGTGGGTAATATATCATGTGCAACATGATTGACAAAGTTGATGCTCTTAGAAATGTGTCAATGCCATCATTGGTAAGTTAAGTGCGTGTAGATTAGTAAGTGATAAATTGATAATAATTATGTTGAATTGATTTTAACAAAATTTTTATTGCAGATCTATAATGGAGTGACACAATTTTCGCGGGAGAAAATAGATAATATTAGAAATAAGATTTGTACTTATATAATCAATAATTGTGCTTGACAAACTTCATACTTGTAGTGTTGGGTACATTGGTCAAATGTACCTGATTTGAAGAAGCCTTCCCTAACTCAATGATATGCATCATAATGTATTTGATGTTTGTTTGAGTTACTTGTGCAGGTTAGGTATACACTGGACTGAAGCTAAAAGTTTCTAAGTCCATGTGTCGACACCCAGAAGAAAAGTGTCGACACTTGAGAAAGCTTGTGTCGACACCCAGACAAGCAGTGTCGACACTTGGAGTCATTGTGTCGACACTTGGGATGAAGAGTCGACACCAGACAGAAAGTGTCGACACTTGGAGCTGTGTCGACACTCAGTGAAGAAGTATGCAGAAAAGCAGTGTCGACACTTAGCAGAAGTGTCGACACCTAGAAGAGCTAAGTCTACACCAGAAAGTGTCGACACTTGGAGATGTGTCGACACTCAGCAAAATTCTGCAGAGTCTAAGTACAAGTGTCGACACTCAGCACAATGTGTCGACACACAACCAGGAGAGTCAACACTTGAAGAAAGTGTCGACACTCAGCACAATGTGTCGACACTTAGTTGAAGACTCTACACTTGAAGAAAGTGTCGACACAAGGAGCTGTGTCGACACTTAGCAAAGAACAGAAAAGTTACAAAATGTTCTAAGTACAAGTGTCGACACTAAAGGAATGTGTCGACACTCAGCTGAAGAAACAATAGTGAAGACTTGTGTCGACACCAAGGAGCAGTGTCGACACTTGACAGTTTCAACACATGAAGATGTGTCGACACAAAGAACATGTGTCGACACTTAAAAGAATACAGTTAAAGAATGAAGAACAAGACTTGTGTCGACACTCAATTTCAGTATCGACACATGCAGAAGAATCTGTGTCGAGACATACAAGGAATTGTGTCGACACCTTGTAGACTTGTGTCGACACTTACACAACATGTGTCGACACTTAGTCTATAAGTGTCGACACTTAAGAACAGAAATTCTCGACACTATCTGACAGTTAGGAAATTTCAAGAAGTGACTGGTTGACATGACAGCTGCCGATCCAGCCGGTCTACAGCAACTGTCAGAGAAATCAGAAGTCTGTTATGAACCGGATCAGCCGGTTACCATGAAGGAAGCCTATAAATAGGCACCCATTGTTTATAGAAAGTGTGTGATTGATTGTTGTTGGTTACACATAGTTGTGAAGAATATTTAAAGTAGTTGATCAGATTAAATCAAGAAGTGATACACAGAGGATCAACACAAGAAGATCTGTCAGTCCAACTGCAGATCTAAGAAGTTGGAGAGAGAGAGCTCCAATCAAGAATTCAGCCTTTGGAACTAAGGCTGAGAAGAAGGATTCAGAAACATCTGGATCTCAAGAAGCAGAGGTCAAGGAACAACTGCAGAAGATTCAGACTAATTCAGTTCTAACTCAAGAAGCTTTGAAGGAAGCTAAGTCAGTTTGGATCTAACTGAGTTCTTCCAAGAACTCTTCAAGAAACTCTCAACTCCTCTCTTATTTTCTGAGTTGTAGAGTTAGCAATTGTATTTCTATTTTAACTTGTAGGATCCATTGGATCTGAGAGAATTGTAAGCCTATATTATAAAGGCTGAGGGTAGGGCTTGATTGCCTGAGTGTAGGAGTTGAAGAACTCTGAGTGTAGGCCTTAATTGGCTGAGTGTAGACCTGGGTGGCTGAGTGTAGGCCTTAGTGGCTGAGTGTAAGGCTTTGGGCCTGAGGTGTAGGAACCTTGTTGGGTTCTGAGATAGTGGAGAAGTTTGGCCGAATCTAGTACACTGCTAGATAGGCGAAGGGGGAAAGTGGATGTACCCAAAGATTGGGGAACCACTATAAATTAGTGTGTCTTCTGTGCTGTGGATTGACTGTTTGATTTCTGTAATTGCTGTTAGCTGTAGTAATCTGTGAAATAACTGTTGTGCTGCCAACAAAGTTTTAAAAAGGTTTAGGTCACCTATTCACCCCCCCCCTCTAGGTGTTTAGGTACCATATCTTTCAAGTGGTATCAGAGCCAGGTTCCTCAAAAAGGACTAACTGTCTGAGGAGATCCAGTTTGGCAGATTTAGGATAAGTCAAAACACAGTTTCAAGAAAATCAAGAAACATGGGTTCTTCAGAGAATCACAAGGAATTGGGTTCAATGAAACTGCCCATATGCAGAAAAGAGATTTTTGGAATCTGGAAAGAAAGGGTAAGGCTGTTCATGGAAGCCTCTGACCCTAGGATCTACATCACAGTCAAAGAGGGGCCCTATGTGCCCATGAAGATCTCAGTATTGGATGCAAATCAGAGGACTCCTAAGGATTTCTCTGAGATGAACAAGGATGAAATTGTCCTAGCCACTATGGACAAAAGGGCACAAAACATAATAGTAAGTGCCATAGATGATGCAACTTTTCAGAACCTAATTCATTGTAAAACAGCAAAAGAAATGTGGGATACCCTCATTGTCTATATGGAAGGTTCTGAAGAAGTTAGGTAAGATAGAAAGTCCTTGCTTAATCAAGAGTATGAGAGCTTTAGGCAAGGAAGAGGAGATAGCATCACTGAATGCTACAAAAAGTTTTATAGAATTGTTAATGAACTCATGTCCTATGGAAGAGAGTTCACAAACTATGAATTGAATGATAAGTTCTTAAGGTCCCTAACCAAAGATTGGGACACTAAGATCTGTGCCATCAGAGAAATGGCAAAGTTGGGAGAAATTCCTCCTCCCACACTGTTTGGCAAATTGCTGTCTTATGAGATGCAGCTGTCAGTGAGAAAAGAGGAGGAAAAATCAACAAGGACTGAGCACAGGGAAAGGACTGTTGCCTTCAAGTCAGAAGTACCTAGAAAGGGCAGGACTAAGTCAACAACACCTCCTCCAGAGGTAGTTGAATCTGAATCAGATGAGTCTATTAGCACAAAGTCTACAAGCAGTGAAAGTGATGAAGACTTTGCTGCATTCACCAGACATTTTCAGAAATTCCTAAAGAAGAAACAGTGGAGGTCCAGACCTTCATTTTCCAAAGGGAAAGAAGTTCAGTATCAGGAAAAGAAGCCTTCAAAGAAGGACAAGAAAAAGACAAAGACTAGCAAGGCAACTGGGTCTAAGATAGTATGTTACTGCTGCAATAGACAGGGGCATGTTATTGCAGATTGTCCTGAGAGAAGAAAAGAATCCAGTGACAGAAAGAAGACTCACTTCAAAGGAAAGAAGGAGAAGTCCTTTGTTGCAAAGAATGAGAAGACTCTTTCAGACATTTCTTCTTCAGACACTGAGACAGATGCTGAAGCCTACATAGGGCTATTTGCTGAAGAAGAAGAAGAGTTTATGCAGATCATGGAATCAATCTATGAACAAGAAGAGAGTCAGTGCCAAGGACTGATGGCATTGACTGAAAGTACCAAAATTCTGGAGCAGCCAGGACCTAGTCAGGTACAAAGTCCAACTCAAAGTTCAGATTTCAGTTCTAGCTCAGAGTCAGATTCATCTTCATCAAATGATGGAAGTGTTTCTGAATCTGAGGGAGATATTCATCAGCTCTTAGATGAATATAAAGTACTGTTGCAAGCCTATAAGAAAGGCAAGTCCCTTGCCAAAAGTCAGGCAAAGGAAATTGCAGATCTAAAGGCAGCTGCAACAGACTTTGAGAAGGAATTTGATCAAAGCTCAATGAGGTAGCCAGGCTGAAACACATTACTGTGATTCAGATGGGAACTATCACTTATAAAAATGATCAAATTAAGTTACTGGAGATCAATCTCCAGAAGGAAAAAGAGCTAGTTGCTAGGTTTTCAAAACCTAAATCAGTGCTACCCTTGATTGATAAATTTGTTCATCATAAAGGAAAGGCTGGATTGGGTTTTATTAAACCAGCTAGAACTGTTCAGGATCAGTCCAAGTTCAAGGGCAAAGCCCCAACATTCAACAAGCCTGCTGTAGTCAAAACAGCAAAGGTTGTACCTAAGCAAAGGTACAACAAGTTTGAATGCTGGTGTTGTGGCAAGGTTGGCCATTTTGCCTTGGATTGTTGGCACAATGCCAGTGCCAAGTTGAGTAGCAAGTTACCTGGTGGAAAGCCAGCAGGTAGCTATGTCAAATTGCAAACTAACAATCACCAAGGACCCAAGTTTACTTTGGGTTCTAAGGTTCATTAATTTGTTTTGCAGGTGAATCCAAGTGGCCATACCCCAACATGGTACTTGGATAGTGGATGTTCCAGACACATGACTGGAACTAGGGGACTACTGAAGGACTACATTCCAATCAAAAATGGTCCTAAAGTGACCTTTGGTGGTTCTGAAAAAGGAATCATCAAAGGGTTTGGTAACATCTCTTCAAACCTTGTTACCATTACTCAAGTGGCTTATGTTAAAGGGTTGAAACACAACCTCATTAGTATAAGTCAGTTAAGTGATGTAGGGTATGACATCTCATTTGTTAAAAATGGTTGTCATATCAAGAGGTCAAGTGATCAAGAGATCATTTTGACAGGATATAGAAAGAGAAATGTCTATTGTTTAGACATTATGATTGAGAACAATGGTTCTCCTGTCTGTCTTGTAGCTAATGAGACAATCTCTCATTGTGTCAAGTGGCACAAGAGGCTAGCTCATCTTAACTACAAGACTATTAGCAAACTCTTTAGCAAAGAGTTAGTGAGGAATGGTCCTCAAGTTAAGTGTGTCAAAGATGGCATTTGCTCAGCTTGTCAAAAGGGCAAGCAGACTAAATCCACCTTTAGAAGCTTAGACAACAAAGATGCTGTGAGGTGTTTATACCTCTTGCATATGGATCTATTTGGTCCAATGCCAGTTCACAGCTTAGGGAGGAAGGTCTATACCTTTGTAGTTGTTGATGACTACTCAAGGTTTTCCTGGGTGTTCTTCTTAAAGCAGAAATCTGAAACACCTAGTGTCTTCTATAGTTTTGTTAAGCAAATTCAGAATGAATTGAACTGTACAGTGGTCAAAATTAGAAGTGACCATGGTACTGAGTTTCAGTCTGAAAGCATGACAAAGCTGTGTGAAGACTATGGGATATTTCAAGAATTCTCTTCACCTAGAACACCTCAGCAAAATGGCATTGCTGAAAGGAAAAATAGGACCTTGATAGAGGCTGGTAGAACCCTATTAAGTGATTCATCACTGCCAGAATATTTCTGGGCTGAAGCAGTTAACACTGCATGCCATGTGATAAATAGGGCTACCATCACTAAAAGGTTAAACAAGACCCCCTATGAAGTTGTGAAAGGCAGGAAACCAAATTTATCCTACTTTAGGATCTTTGGTTGTAAATGCTACATACTTAACAATGGAAAGTCTTACCTAACTAAGTTTGCTGCCAAGTCCCAAGAGGGAGTGTTTGTTGGGTACAGCAATAATAGTAAGGCTTATAGAGTCTACAACTTGACTACACAAGTTGTAGAGGAGTCTGTGCATGTAGTTTTTGATGAAACACAACTAATTAACAATGAGTTGTCTAGTAGTGTGTGCAGCCCCACAGGTCTTACTAAGAAGATGGACAAGCTAACCATAGAAGATGTACCTGCTGCAAGACAGCAAGTTGAAGAAGATGGCTTATGTCCAGGGGGAGAACTACATGTACCAGGAACTGAAGAAGTACAAGGAACTCAGCATGATGAAGATGCTGTAGAAGTTCAACCAGAAGTAAGGATGCCTCCAGCCAACAGGCATCTAAGAGATCATCCAGTAGAGCTAATTATTAGAGATCCAAGACAAGGTGTTCAGACAAGGAGCAGAAATCAGAATGCAGTAGTATATTCAAGTTTTCTGTCTCAAATAGAACCAAAGAAATTTGAAGAAGCTATACAAGATCCACAGTGGGCTGAAGCAATGTAGGAAGAGCTTAACCAGTTCAAAAGGTGCAAGGTTTGGGACCTGGTTCCTAAACCTAAAGATCACAATGTGATAGGAACAAAGTGGATCTATAGGAATAAGTTAGATGAACAAGGAGTCATCATAAAGAATAAAGCAAGACTGGTTGCAAAAGGATATAGGCAAGAAGAAGGTATTGATTTTGATCAAACCTTTGCCCCAGTAGCCAGACTGGAGGCCATAAGGATGTTCTTGGCCTATGCAACCTATCAAGGATTCAAGGTATACCAAATGGATGTGAAGTCAGCATTCCTAAATGGTAATCTAAAAGAAGAAGTATATGTGGAGCAGCCTTCAGGTTTTGTTGATCCTACTCTTCCACATTATGTCTATACACTTAGGAAAGCATTATATGGGTTAAAACAAGCACCTAGAGCTTGGTATGAAACCCTATCTAGTTTCCTCATTGAGAACAAGTTCTCAAGGGGGAAAATAGATAAGACTCTATTCCTTAAGGAATCTAGAGGCAAAGTCATACTTGTCCAAATATATGTAGATGACATTATATTTGGGTCTACTGAAAGTAGCCTTTGCAAAAAGTTTGCAAAGCTTATGCAAAGTCAATTTGAGATGAGTAGTATGGGAGAACTGAAGTTTTTCTTGGGTCTCCAAGTTAAACAGACTGAAAGTGGTCTATCCATATGTCAGTCCAAGTTCACCCTAGAACTCATAAGGAAATATGGTATGGATTCCTCCAGTACCATGAAGACTCCTATGGGGTCAAGTATGTCTCTAAGCAAGGATGATGCAGGGAAACCTGTAGATGAAACCTTGTATAGAGGGATAGTTGGCTCCCTACTATACTTGACTGCAAGTAGGCCTGACATTATGTATGCTACATGTGTTTGTGCCAGGTATCAAGCCTGCCCCAAAGAATCTCACTTGACTGCAGTCAAGAGAATCTTGAGGTATCTAAAGGGCACTCCCTATCTAGGCCTCTGGTACCCTAGGAATGGAGATTTTGATCTAACAGGCTATTCAGATGCAGACTTTGCAGGATGCAAAGAAGATAGAAAGAGCACTACTGGATCCTGTCAATTCCTAGGTGGAAGAATAATTTCATGGAGCAGTAAAAAGCAGACTAGTGTGGCTATTTCCACAGCTGAGTCAGAATATGTAGCTGCAGGAAGTTGCTGTGCTCAACTTCTGTGGATTCAACATCAGCTAGAAGACTATGGATTTCAGGTAAGTAGAACTCCACTTTACTGTGATTCTACAAGTGCTATTTCAATAGCTAATAATCCTGTATCACATAGTAGAACTAAACATATTGAGATTAAATATCACTTTCTTAGAGAGCATGTAGAAAGAAATGATATTGCACTTGAATATGTTAGAACTGATAATCAGATAGCTGATATGTTCACTAAGCCCTTAGAAGAAGCTAAGTTCAATAGGTTCAAAATTGAACTAGGTATGATAAATTTAGACTAAGTTTACAGAACTAAAAATTGGCTAAGTAAAAAGGTGTCGACACATAGACAAGTCTATGTCGACACAGAATAGTAAGTGTCGACACTTCAGGAAAATGGTGTCGACACATCTAGGAAGCTGGTGTCGACACTTCAGAATGTTAGTGTCGACACATGTCGAGTAGGTGTCGACACATTCAATACGGTGTCGACACTTAAGTTTTACTCAGAATTTTCTAAGTAAAGTCTCGACTACATGTCGAGTAGTGCGGTGTCGACACTCAACCAAGTGTCGACACTTAAAATCTGTTGACTAAACTTGTGTCGACACATGTGTGTCGAGACATTATCAGTCAGTGTCGACACTTATTGCCAGTGTCGACACATCTTTAGTAATCCATCCCGCCTGTTCGTCTTCAAACCAGAAAGGTATAAATAGGATTCTGTCTTTGTTTGTCGACACACTTTCAAAAGTTTCGAGACCAAAACTCTTGTGTCGACATTTCTCTTCTCTAAAGACTAATTCTCCAAACCCTAATGGCTCCCAAGCTGGAAGAGAACGTTAACGAAGGCTATGAGCTCGTGCGAGGTGCATTTGACGATGGCGATCAAGAAATCAAGTCGGTGGTAACCCTAGTCACCGATTCAGGATTGGAGTTCTTGGTTTCAGAACCAACCAAGATTTGGAAGAAGGAAGTTATTGAATTTCTTACTGGAGCATCTGTAGATGACTCAGGCTACAGAATCAAGTCAAGGGTGCATGGCGCCAAGGTCAAGATTTCACCCAAGTCTCTGAGAAAGGTACTTCAGCTACCTAAAGTTCAGGAAGAAGAGGAAGTAACAACATCTAAGACCAGGGAAGCACTTACCTGGTGTGGACTAGATCCTAAGCTAAAGATAGGATCAGTATTCAACAGGAGAGGAATGAATACTCAAGGAAAGTTTCTGTCAGAAATTATGGGCAAAGTACTCCTCAGCAAGACTGGAGGGCATGACAGGGTGTCAGCCTCCATGTTCAGTATTATGACTAGAATCATTTTCAATCTCAAAACAGACTGGTCTATGGTTGTATATGAGAAAGTAAAGGAAAGTCTGAAGAAGCCCACTCTGGGCAGGATACTTAGTCTCTACCTGGCTGGTACAATACCAGAGGTAATGAGCTCTGCTGCAGGTAGCAAAATCAACCACATGAGAAGGATGGACATTAGGATCTTCTCCAGGTGGGAAAGGGTGCTGTCCAAGGAATTGACCACCCCTGAGAAACAAGCTTCTAAGAAAGATTCACCCCCACAGAAGAAGAGGAAAATAGCTGTTGTGACTCAGGAGTCCTCCAGCAGCTCAAGTAGTGAAGAACATGTTGTTTTCACTCCTGATAATCATGAGGATGAGGCTGCAGAGAAGTCACCTGCTCCTCAAGAGCCAGCTGACATCCAGGGGGAGCCTCCAGCTGTAGAACAACCCTCTACACTGGAGAGTGAGCAAGCTACTCTCATTATCCAAGAGGTACTTTCTGACCTCAATACTTTAGATTTTTCTATAATAGATTCTGATTTGTCTGATATCCATCAGCAAACTCAGCAAACAAATCAACTACCAGATGTTATTCTCCAAGACACATCATTAGTACAAGAAGTTGTTCCTGATAAAGTAGTTGATGAACCCAGTACTTCTCCTGCCAAGTCTCCAGCAGAATATACAATGGAAGATCTATTTCTGAATTTAGATCAAGAGGACTTTGACATGGACAAGACTGCTGCTGATGAAGGGAAGAATGCTGCTACTGAAGAGAAGGGTGCTGCTACTGAGGGGGAGAACATGGAAGTTGTGGAAGAGCCTATTAGGCTGGAAACTGAGCATGCACCTGGTGTGCAGACTGCAAGGCCTGAAAGCCCTAAGGACAGGGTAAATATAGCCAGTACCTCAGAGTCTGAGGATGATGAAGCTGAGCAAGCTAAGAAAAAGCAGTTCTTTGTATTCAAAAGAAGGAGTCAGAGCTATAAGAAAGCTCTACAAACTGTTGCTCAACACTCCCTAGTCCAACAAGCTCCATCAACAGATTACAGCAGCTTAATGGTAGCAATGCAAGTTAAGCTGGATGAGCAAAGGAGGGCTATAGAGACATATATTGATGAAGGCCACAAGTCTTTATAGTTTGATTTAGCTCAAGATATCAAGTCAATCAGGTTTGAGATGAACCTGAATAAGAAGAAAATGAATGATTGCTTCCACAAGGGTGGAAATGCAGTGGTATTCCTGGCTAAACATCAAGAACAGATCAAAGACAAAGTAGATGATATAGCACTGAAGCAAGGCTATGTGCTAGAGAATCAATTAAGAATGAATGACAATTTAACTGCCTCCCATAATGCTATAGTGACTGAATTAAAGAATAAGTCTGCTGAACCATCTACTTCTACTGATGCTGCCAAGGCTGAATTTGATAAAGCTTTTCAAGAAGAACTTGCTGCTGTCAAGACTGCAATCAAGGATTCCCAGAAGGTCATTTCTGAACAGCTTACCAAGCTTAGACCTTTCTTTAAGGATGGCATAAGGTATTTGGACAGCCAAATCAGGTTCCAGAAAGATGATGTGAGAGATCATGTAGCACAAGAAGTCATAAAGGGGGAGAGGGTGTTAGTCAAAGCTAGCTCTGACCATGCCAAATGGATTTCTAATTCCATCAGAGCTACACTGGGCTATCCTCCCCTGTGTGATGATGACAATGTAGCTGAATCTGGTATTCAAAGTGCATATCTTGGAGGAGAGCAACAGGAAGTAGCTCAGGTGATCTATCCACCTCCAGATTTTGATATGGTTCATGCTGAAGTAAGCACAATGTATAGCCCAACTGCTGGAAAGCCAACTGTTATTCTGGAAAAGGTTGTTCAACCTATTACAGCTGCTATGCAAGAGGCTATGGACAAAGAGGAAGAGACAAGGCTGTCAAAGAAGAAGTTCAGGGAACTTGCTGAGCAAAAACCAGATTTTGAACAGTGGAGCCCTACTTCTAGGAACATCATTCTCACAGCCTGGAAAGCAGCCAAGGACAATGCACATGAGAGGAACAAGTGGTTCTCAGAGGCAGAATGGAGGAAGCATGAGAGTAGGCAGGAAGCCATTGTCCAGTATAGAAGGAAGGCTAAGTTAGGAAAGCTACCTCCTACAGCTATGGAGCCTAGCAAGTACTTTCCTAAGCCCTATCATTATTTTGAGAGACAAAAAATCAAGGCTGAAGAACTAAAGAAGAAGGACTCCAAAGGCAAGAAGCCTGCTGATGCTGAGCCTACTACTGCTGCTGCTGTCAAAGCTCAAGTTAAAGCTGGAAAGGGAATAGTTATCAAAGAACCTGATCTGAAATAGATTAGGAATTTTACTTGAAGCCTGTTGTAAACTTTTAAATGAAAAACATTTTTGTACAATATTGAAAATGTATAAGGAACTATGTTAGAACAATATATGATAAATATATTATGATTGTTCTGAAATATGTCTGTTTCTTATTTGTTCTGGAATGTTGAATGTGTATATGTGTGAAGTTTTACATGTTTAAGTATACCCTGTTGATATATACCTGCTTTACATCATTCTCTAATTTTTAATTATGAGTGATGTATATCATTGACTAAGGGTTATGACTTCTCCAAATAGGGGGAGATTGTTGGGTACATTGGTCAAATGTACCTGATTTGAAGAAGCCTTCCCTAACTCAATGATATGCATCATAATGTATTTGATGTTTGTTTGAGTTACTTGTGCAGGTTAGGTATACACTGGACTGAAGCTAAAAGTTTCTAAGTCCATGTGTCGACACCCAGAAGAAAAGTGTCGACACTTCAGAAAGCTTGTGTCGACACCCAGACAAGCAGTGTCGACACTTGGAGTCATTGTGTCGACACTTGGGATGAAGAGTCGATACCAGACAGAAAGTGTCGACACTTGGAGCTGTGTCGACACTCAGTGAAGAAGTATGCAGAAAAGCAATGTCGACACTTAGCAGAAGTGTCGACACCTAGAAGAGCTAAGTCTACACCAGAAAGTGTCGACACTTGGAGATGTGTCGACACTCAGCAAAAGTCTGCAGAGTCTAAGTACAAGTGTCGACACTCAGCACAATGTGTCGACACACAACCAGGAGAGTCAACACTTGAAGAAAGTGTCGACACTCAGCACAATGTGTCGACACTTAGTTGAAGACTCTACACTTGAAGAAAGTGTCGACACAAGGAGCTGTGTCGACACTTAGCAAAGAACAGAAAAGTTACAAAATGTTCTAAGTACAAGTGTCGACACTAAAGGAATGTGTCGACACTCAGTTGAAGAAACAATAGTGAAGACTTGTGTCGACACCAAGGAGCAGTGTCGACACTTGACAGTTTCAACACATGAAGATGTGTCGACACAAAGAACATGTGTCGACACTTAGAAGAATACAGTTAAAGAATGAAGAACAAGACTTGTGTCGACACTCAATTTCAGTATCGACACATGCAGAAGAATCTGTGTCGAGACATACAAGGAATTGTGTCGACACCTTGTAGACTTGTGTCGACACTTACACAACATGTGTCGACACTTAGTCTATAAGTGTCGACACTTAAGAACAGAAAGTCTCGACACTATCTGACAGTTAGGAAATTTCAAGAAGTGACTGGTTGACATGACAGCTGCCGATCCAGCCGGTCTACAGCAACTGTCAGAGAAATCAGAAGTCTGTTATGAACCGGATCAGCCGGTTACCATGAAGGAAGCCTATAAATAGGCACCCATTATTTACAGAAAGTGTGTGATTGATTGTTGTTGGTTACAAGTAGTTGTGAAGAATATTTAAAGTAGTTGATCAGATTAAATCAAGAAGTGATACACAGAGGATCAACACAAGAAGATCTGTCAGTCCAACTGCAGATCTAAGAAGTTGTAGAGAGAGAGCTCCAATCAAGAATTCAGCCTTTGGAACTAAGGCTGAGAAGAAGGATTCAGAAACATCTGGATCTCAAGAAGCAGAGGTCAAGGAACAACTGCAGAAGATTCAGACTAATTCAGTTCTAACTCAAGAAGCTTTGAAGGAAGCTAAGTCAGTTTGGATCTAACTGAGTTCTTCCAAGAACTCTTCAAGAAACTCTCAACTCCTCTCTTATTTTCTGAGTTGTAGAGTTAGCAATTGTATTTCTATTTTAACTTGTAGGATCCATTGGATCTGAGAGAATTGTAAGCCTGTATTATAAAGGATGAGGGTAGGGCTTGATTGCCTGAGTGTAGGAGTTGAAGAACTCTGAGTGTAGGCCTTAATTGGCTGAGTGTAGGCCTGGGTGGCTGAGTGTAGGCCTTAGTGGCTGAGTGTAAGGCTTTGGGCCTGAGGTGTAGGAACCTTGTTGGGTTCTGAGATAGTGGAGAAGTTTGGCCGAATCTAGTACACTGCTAGATAGGCGAAGGGGGAAAGTGGATGTACCCAAAGATTGGGGAACCACTATAAATTAGTGTGTCTGCTGTGCTGTGCTGTGGATTGACTGTTTGATTTCTATAATTGCTGTTAGCTGTAGTAATCTGTGAAATAACTGTTGTGCTGCCAACAAAGTTTTAAAAAGGTTTAGGTCACCTATTCACCCCCCCCCCCCTCTAGGTGTTTAGGTACCATATCTTTCATGTAGTTTTGTATAGAAGTAGAACAAATGAAAATTATCTTCTTTACTCTTGTAAATGACAACAATTCATTTGATAGTTCTTTAAATTGTTCATTGTGATGATTTCTTTAGCTTAAGAGTTAATATTAACAGGTTATTTCATTGTCTAGACCTAACTCTGCAATCTATAGGTCGTGTTGGTGAAAGATGGAAGACCAAAACAACAACATTGTTGCTCAATCCATTGATAACAATGACCTTGATCCCAAAACCGATCCTAAAAAAAGCAAAGTCAAATGATCCTGGTTGGAAATATGGTCATTGGCCCGACATAAAAGATAAAAATACAGTTAAATGTAATTTGTATGATAGATTGATAAAAGGTGGTATCAAAAGGTTGAAGCAACACTTATGTGGCTGGTATGGATATGTGTCCAAGTGTTTTAAGACTACTTCTGAAATAACAGCTGAGATGTATTCAGCTTTAAATAATAAAAAAGGACAATGCGCATTTGACTGTTGATGATGATAATGAGAGTGAACAAGAAGGAGAGACAACATGATCACATAATGTATCTCCGACATTATCTACTGCTAAATCGTCATTTGTCAAAAGTTCTGGGACAAGTGCCAAAAATAGAAAAGTAATCCACTTGCCACAAAAAGGGGCCCTATGGATGCTCATGTGATGTGTGCTCCTGAAGATGTAGTAGATGATAGACTTGCTAAAGGCACGTCACAAACTACTATCGAGAGATGTTTTAGGTCACTAGAAGAAACAAAAAAGAATGGATATTTATGTTATCGATTGGTTCTATGAGTGTGGAATTCCATTCAATGCTGCAAATGCACGAAGTTTTGAAGTCATGCTTGAAGCAATTGGATAGTATAGGTCTGGTTATAAAGGCCCTAGTTATCATGATTTGAGAGTCTCATTATTATCGAATACAAAGGATAAAGGTAAGGAGATGAAGATAACTTATCAAGCATATTGTAGGAGATATGGTTGCACACATATGTCAAATGGTTAGGCAGACATGAGAGGGAGACATTTGATCAATTTCCTTGTCAATTGTCCAGAAGGATCCTATTTTATGGGTTCCGTAGATGCATCCAGTCATATTCGAGATGTCGCAATGTTATTTGAGGTGCTTGATTGTAAGATTAGAGAGATAGGAGCTGAGTGCGTTGTTCAGGTAAATTTTTTAGTCTCACTAATTTTCATATTTCAAGTTAATAGTCTACAAGACTACAACTTTCAATATATGTAAATTACAAAATTATGTTGTATGTCTTGTATGCAGGTGGTGACTGACAATGCTTCCAATTACAAGACAGCTGGTAAAATTTAAATAGAGAGAAGACCAACATTATTTTGGACTCCGTGTGCAGCTCATTGTATTAATCTTATGCTAGAGGATATAGGCAAGCTAAAACAGACAAAATTGTTATAAGAAAGGCAAGGATGATCACAAATTTCATCTACAGACACACTCGTTTACTTGATGAAATAAGGACTACTATAGGTGGTGATCTAGTGCGGCATTCAGTGACTAGATTTGCAACATTAATCCTTACTTTACAAAGTGTGCTTAAGCATGAGGAGAGGCTGAGATTATTCTTTGTGTCGACTTCGTGGAATGCTGCTAATTTAGCAAAAACTGAAGCCAGAAAACAAGTTGTTGAAACAATACTTTCAACCATTTTTTGGAATGGAGTAAGAGATTTCCTAGAAGGAGGAAATCCATTGATTGTTATTTTGCGATTAGTAGATGGAGATGAAAGGTCGGCTATGCCTGAAGTATATGTGGCAATGGAAGAAGCTAAACAAAAGTTCAGAGATCATTTTGATAACAAAAAAGATTATTTAAAAAGATTATTGACATTATTGAAAATAGATGGACATATCAAATGGAGCAAAAGTTGTATAAGGCAGCTTTGTTTCTAAATCCAAGCAAATATTTTGAATACGAGGAAAAACATAATGATGATGCTTGGAAATTTCAAGATGTTTTCAATGATGTTATTGCAAGACTAATGCCCGATCAAGAATTGCAAGACATGATTGCATAGCAAGGTACTAACTACAAAGCATCTCAAAATAGTTTTGGAAAGCCTTTGGCTATTAGGCAATGAACCACCTTAAATCTAAGTAAGTATTGATTAAGTTTTTATTTTTTTCATAAATTATTTATATGTAAAATAATTTATTTTTGTCTTAAATGAATAGTGGATTGGTGGGGTGCACATGGAGGACTGAATGTTGATCTTACAATGGTAGCATTGCGCATACTTGGCTTATGTTGTTCTTCTTCTAGTTGTGAGTGAAACTGGAGTACTTTTGAGTTTGTAAGTATACAAATATTCAATATAAAAATTACTATTTTTATATTGACTAATAAGTTTGCGATTACCTTGATTCAGATTAACACCAAGAAAAGAAATATATTGGAGCATCAAAGGATTAGTGATCTTGTATACATCCAATATAATCATCATCTACAAGTACGATTCCAAGAAAGAAATGAAAAGGGAAGAAATTACAACCCTTTAGTGCTCCATGAGCTAGATTTGAGTAGTGAGTCGATGATGAACAAACCAGAGGATGCACTAGTTTTTGAAGATGATAATCTCACATGTGAAGCTGTAGAGGGAGCTATTATAACTGAGGCTCAAAATTTACGAAGTGGAGCTGGAGCTAATCCTCAACTATTGGATGAAGAGGATGAAGATTTCGATCATTTTTTCTTTGCCAATGGTGATGAAAATAATGAAGATAATTATGGGCAAAAGACAAGTACCTCATACCAACCAAGCACATACAATGTAAATGACGAATTACTAGTGATGATTCTAGTTGATCTTTTATGATTTTTTAAAACATTATTCATGTTAATATGCTATTGTGCATTGGATGAAGACATTTTGGATTTTACCACAATACTATACTATGATTCTGAAAGATATTGTACCTAATCACCTATAGGGGGGGGGGTGAATAGGTGACTAAATTTTTTTTAACTTTTTAGGCAGAATTCAGATTATTTCACAGAGTTATAACTACTTTTTCCAAGCAATCAAACAGCAATCACAGCAAAACACATACACACAGTGAACACACAGGTTTATAGTGGTTCCCCAAGGTATGGGTACATCCACTTTCCCCCTTCGCCTATCTAGTAGTATACTAGATTCGGCCAAACTCCTCCACTATCTCAGATCCTCAGATCTTACACTCAAAACCCCAAAACAGGTTCCTACAGCTCAGGCCCAAGTCCCTACAACTCAGTCTTCTTCAAAGACCTACACTTAGCTTCTTCATAAAGCCTACACTCAGCCACAGCGGGCCTACACTCAACCACAACAGGCCTACACTCAGAGATACAAATCTCCTACACTCAGGCACACAGGCCCTACACTCAGCCTTTATAATTGCAGGCTTACAACTCAGATCCCTAAGGATCCTACAAGAAAATATAAAATACAAAGAGTACATACCTACAACTCAGAATAGAGAGATGAGTTGAAAGGTTCTTGATGAGTTCTTGGATGAACTCTGCTGAGATCAATCTGACTTGGCTTTCTTCAAAGCTTCTTGAATGTAGAACACGATAGGATTGATCTCCTCTGCACTTGATCCTTGATCTCTGCTACTTAAGATTCAGAACAAAATCTGAACCCTTCTTCTCAGCTTGGTTCTAATGGCTGTCTTCTTGGATGGAGCTCTCTCTCTCCAACTTCTTAGATCTTCACTAGATTCTTCAATGAATAGCTAGATCTTGTGTGTATTACTTGATGTGTTGATCATCTCTTTCTGTTGACAGTATAAGCTTATTTATAGGCCTTCTTCATGGTAACCGGCTGGTCCGGTTCCTAACTGATTTCTGACAACTCTAACAGGTACAGTAGACCGGCTGGAATGGCAGCTGTCAAGTCATCCAATCAGTTCTTGAAAAATCTGTAACTGTCTGAAAGTGTCGAGACTGTCTGTCTTTAAGTGTCGACACTTATAGACCAAGTGTCGACACAAGTAGACTAAGTGTCGACACTAGCCTTCAAGGTGTCGATACAACTCCTTGTGTTGTAGAATTCACTTCTCGACATAGCTTCTTCTTTATGTGTCGACACTGATATTGAGTATCGACACAATACTTTGTTCTTCAGCACTTTGTTGAATTCTTCTAAGTGTCGACACAACTTCTTTGTTTCGACACATCTTCATGTGTTGAACTTGTTCAGTGTCGACACATATTCTTGGTGTCGACACATACCTTTTGTATTGATACTTGCTATGTGTCGACACATCTCCTTGTGTCGACACATTCTTCTTCTGTTGAGACTCTGGCTGAGTGTCGACACATCTCCTTAGTGTCGACACTTGTACTTAGAATTTTGTTGAACTTTGTTGAGTGTCGACACAGCATCCTAGTGTCGACACTTTCTTCATGTGTTGAGTCTTCTGCTATGTGTCGACACATTCTTCATTATGTCGACACTTTCTTCAAGTGTTAAGTATTCTGCTGAGTGTCGACACTTCCTCATTATGTCGACACTTATACTTAGACTCTGCTGACTTTTGCTGAGTGTCGACACAGCCTCTAAGTGTCGACACTTTCTGATGTAGACACAGTTCCTCTAGGTGTCGACACTGCTGTTAAGTGTCGACACAGCTTCACTAGACTTTTCTTCATTGAGTGTCGACACAGCTCCTTGTGTCAACACTTTCTATCTTGTGTCGACTCTGCATCCCTGGTGTCGACACAATTACTTCAAGTGTCGACACTGCTTGCCTGGGTGTCGACACAAGTCTTTTTAAGTGTCGACACTTTGCTCCTGGGTGTCGACACATGGACTTAGAATCTTTTCAGCTTTCCCTGTGAATACTTGACCTGCACAACTAAACTCAAAATACATCAAATACATTTTGATGTATATCATTGAGTAGGGTGAGGCTTCTTCAAATCAGGTACATTTAAACCAATGTACCCAACAATCTCCCCCTATTTGGAGAAGTCATAACCCTTAGTCAATGATATACACCATACAGAATAAAATCATAGCATGATGTAATGCAGGATTATATAATAGGGCAAACATAAACATGTATCAAACAAAACATGTATACACATATATCATCTCAGAACAATTATGAAATAAATATATCACACAGCACATTGTTCTAACAGCTTTGTCATATTCATGTTTCAAAAGTTTACAGAATGTTTAACATCAAAAGATTACATAGTAAACTTAAGAAAATTCTATTCTATTTTTGATCAGCATCTTTGATCACTATTCCTTTCCCAAACTGTATCTTGGCTTGAACAGGAGCTTCAGCATCTTCAGTTTCAGCAGGCTTTTTCCCTTTCAGCTCCTTCTTCTTTAGCTCTTCAGCTTTAATCTTCTGCCTCTCAAAGTAATGATAAGGCTTGGGAAAGTACTTGCTAGGCTCCTGGGCAGTAGGAGGTAGCTTTCCCATCTTTGCCTTTCTCTTGTATTGCACTATGGCTTCTTGCCTTGTCTCATGCTTCCTCCATTATAGTTCAGAAAAACATTTGTTTCTGTCTTGTATATTATCTTTGGCAGCCTTCCATGCAGTAAAGATAATATTTCTTGAAGTGGGGCTCCACTGCTCAAAATCAGGCCTTTGTTCAGCTTGCTCTCTGAACCTCTTCTTAGACAATCTAGACTCTTGGTCTTTCAGAAAAGCTTCTTGCATAGCCTCAGATACTGGCTGAACCACCTTCTCTATGATGACATTTTGCTGTCCCTCAGGTGGGCTATACATTGATTGTATATCAGCTTGAACCATATCAAAATCTGGAGGAGGGTAGATTACTTGAGCCACTTCAGGTTGCTCCCCTCCTAGATATGCAGGATGTATCCCAGATTCTGCTATATTGTCATCATCACATAAAGGAGGATAACCAAGAGTTGCTCTGATAGAATTAGAAATCCACTTGGCATGATCAGAGCTGGCTTTGACTAACACCCTCTCCCCCTTTATGACTTCTCTTTCCATGTGATCCCTTAGATCATCCTTTTGAAATCTTATTTGGTTATCCAAATAGTTGAATCCATCTTTAAAGAAAGGTTTTAACCTTTGGCGCGTTTCATTTATCAACTTATGAGAGTCTTGAATTGCAGAAGTAACATCAGTTAAACTCTTTTGCAATGCTTTATCAAACTCTGCCTTAGCAGTAGCATTAGAAGTAGTCAGTCCAGCAGCTATGTTCTTCATCTCTGTGACAATTGCATTGTGTGAAGCAGTTAAGTTATCATTCATTCTGATCTGATTCTCAAGAACATACCCTTGCTTCAGTGCAATGTCATCCACTTGAGCTTTTATTTTCTCTTGATGAGTAGCTAAGTAGACTACTGCATTCCCTCCCTTGTGGAAGCAGTCAGTCATCTCCTTCTTAGTAAGATTCATTTCAAATCTTATAGACTTTATGTCTTGGGCCAGATCAAACTATAAAGACTTATGCCCCTCATCCACATATGTTTCTATGGCTTTCCTGTGCTCATCAAGTTTTATTTGCATAGCAACCATGAGAGAACTATAATCTACAAATGGTGCTGGCTGTGATATAGGCTGTGGTGCAATAGTTTGCAAGGCCTTTTTGTAATTCTGGCTCCTTCTCTTAAATACTTGGAACTTCTTTTTCTTATCTCTTGCAGCTTCCTCATCTTCATAAGCTGATGTGCTGGCTATGTCTACCCTCTCCCTAGGTAGCTCCTCAACTTCCTTTGGTTTCTTAGGCTCTTTTCTTGCTGTTTCTTCTAGAATTTCCACTTGCTCCCCCTGAACTTGAGCATTCTCTCCCTCAGCAGCAGCACTTTCCTTTTCAAAATCTGTCTGATCCAGATTAAGGAAGAGATCTTCCATAGTAAACTCTTGTTGAGGAAGAGATGGAGATTCTCTTATCTCATCAGCTATTTGATGGGGTTCCACTTGATCTATAACAGATGTGTCCTCCATGACAACATCTGGGGGTAGACTATCAATCTGTGGTTGCTGATTAACATTATTTAATGAATCAGACAAAACAGTATCCTCTATAGGAAAATCTAATGCATTAATCTCAGTGATTACCTCAAGAATAGTGTTTGTAGCTTGTTCACTTTCCAGTGGAGTTAGCTCTTCCACTACTAGAGGCTCCCCCTGGACTGAATCCAGGTGTAAGGGGCTAGCTTGAGGTAGCTCCCCCTGCCTCTCAGCAACTTCTTGTTGAGCTGGAGACTTCCCAGCATCCCTAGTATCTTCTTCATTAGGAGTGAAGACAACTTGTTCTTCTGAACTACTTGATGATTCTTGAGCTACTGGAGCTATCTTCTTCTTCTTCTTGAGTGGGGTTTCCTTCTCAGGAGTTATTTTCTATGGTGTTGGCATCTCCTTAGACAAAACCCTATCCCATCTGGAGAAGAGTCTCATGTCCATTTTCCTCATATGATTGATCTTAGATCCAGCAGTTTGACTCATTATTTTTGGTATACTACCAGCAAGGTACAGACTAAGAATCCTACCCAAATTGGGTTTCTTTAGGCTCTCCTTTAGCTTCTCAAAAAATACTGCAGACCAATCAATAGTTAGTTGAAACATAATCCTTGTCATGATGCTGAACATATAAGCTGAAATCCTGTCATGTCCTCCAGACTTGCACAGGATAACCTTCCCAACAATTTCAGATAGAAATTTCCCTTGGCTATTCTTTCCTTTCCTATTGAATACAGATCCAATTTTCAGCTTGGAATCTAGACCACACAGAGTTAATGCTTCTCCGGTCTTAGAAGCAGTAACTTCATCTTCTTCCTTTGTTCTTGGTAACTGAAGTACTTTTCTCAAACTTTTTGGTGAGACCTTCACCTTTTCTCCATGTACCTTAGACTTGATCTTGAATCCAGAGTCGTCTAGGGTTGCTCCATTTAAAAAATCTAAAACTTCTTTCTTCCAAATCTTGGTTGGTTCTGACACAAGAAAATCTAGCCCTGAGTTTACGACTAGGGTTACCACATTCTTGATCTCTTATTCTGCATCGTTAAACGCATGCCGCACCAATTCATATCCTTCGTTCACGTTCTCCTCGAGCTTTTGCGCCATTAGGGTTTGAAGAATTTGAATGGAGAGAAGAGAGGTGTCGACACACAAGTTTGGTCTCGAAACTTCAGTGAGCGTGTCGACAGACAATGGCAAAATCCTATTTATACCTTTCTAGGATTGAAGATGAAAGGGCGGGTTAACTAACTCAAATTGTGTCGACACAGAGGAAAAGTGTCGACACTGACTTATAATGTCTCGACACTTATGTGTCGACACAAGTTTAGTCAACAGAATATATGTGTCGACACTTGTTTATGTGTCGACACCACTCAGCTAGACACATAGTCGAGACTTTACTTCACTAATTCTGCATAAAGTCTAAGTGTCGACACCACCTTGGATGTGTCGACACCTACTAATCATGTGTCGACACTAATTTTCTAAAGTGTCAACACCAACTTCCTAGATGTGTCAACACCTTTTCACTGAAGTGTCAACACCAATTTTCTGTCTCGACACAGACAACTCTGTGTGTCGACATTATTTTACTTAGCCATTTCTATAAACTTATTCTAAGTTTATCATACCTAGTTCAATTTTAAACTTATTGAACTTTATTTCTTCTAAGGGCTTAGTATACATATCAGCTAGTTGATTATCTGTTTTAACATATTCCAGTAAAATATCTTCTTTCTCTACATGTTCCCTAAGAAAATGATATTTTATTTCAATATGTTTAGTTCTACTATGGGAAACAGGATTGTTTGCAATTGATATATCACTAGTAGAATCACAAAACAGTGGTGTTCTACTTACCTGAATTCCATAATCCTCAAGCTGATGTTGTATTCATAGAAGTTGAGCACAGCAACTTCCTGCAGGCACATATTCTGATTCTGCAGTGGAGATAGCCACACTTGTTTGCTTCTTGCTACTCCATGAAATCAGTCTTCCACCTAGGAATTAACAGGTTCCAGTTGTACTTTTTCTGTCTTCTTTGCAGCATGCAAAATCTGCATCTGAATAACCTGTTAGATCAAAGTCTCCATTCCTAGGGTACCAAAGGCCTAGATAAGGAGTGCCCTTTAGATATCTCAGTATCATTTTGACTGCTGTCAAATGAGACTCTTTAGGGCATGCTTGGTACCTAGCACAGACACATGTAGCATACATGATATCTGGTCTACTTGCAGTCAAATAGAGTAGGGAGCCAACTATCCCTCTATATAAAGTCTCATCTACAGGTTTCCCTGTATCATCTTTGCTAAGAGACATACTTGACCCCATAGGAGTCTTCATGTTACTGGATGAATCCATACCATACTTCCTTATCAGTTCTAGGGTGAACTTAGACTGGCATATGGATAAACCATTCTCAGTCTGTCTAACTTGGAGACCCAAGAAGAACTTAAGTTCCTCCATACTGCTCATCTCAAATTGTCCTTGCATAAGTTTTGCAAACTTTTTGCAAAGACTACTTTCAGTAGACCCAAATATTATGTCATCTACATATATTTGGACTAGTATTATTTTGCCTCTGGATTCCCTAAGGAATAGAGTCTTGTCTATTTTCCCACTTGTGAACTTATTCTCAATGAGGAAACTAGACAGAGTTTCATACCAAGCCCTAGGGGCTTGTTTTAACCCATATAATGCTTTCCTAAGTCTATAGACATAATTAGGTTGAGTTGAATCAACAAAACCTGATGGTTATTCCATATAGACTTCCTCTTTTAGATTACCATTCAAAAAGGCTGACTTTACATCCATTTGGTAGACTTTAAATCCTTGATAGGTTGCATAGGCCAGGAACATCCTTATGGCTTCCAGTCTGGCTACTGGAGCAAAGGTTTGATCAAAGTCAATACCTTCTTCCTGCCTATATCCTTTAGCAACCAATCTAGCTTTGTTCTTGACAATTACTCCATGCTCATCCATCTTGTTCCTAAAGATCCACTTGGTCCCAATTATGTTGTGGTCTTTTGGTTTAGGAACAAGCTCCCAGACTTTGCACCTCTTGAACTGATTCAGCTCTTCTTGCATTGCCTCAATCCAATGAGGATCTAGGATGGCTTCTTCAAACTTCTTTGGCTCTACTTGGGATAGAAAACTGGAGAAGAGTGCTGCACTCAGATTTCTGCTCCTTGTTTGTACCCCTTGTCTTAGATCACCAATGATTTGATCTGCTGGATGATCTCTTAGATGCCTATTAGCTGGAGGCATCCTGGCTTCAGGTTGAACTTCTTCAGTTCCATCATCTTGCTGCACTCCTTGGACTTCTTCTTCATTAGGTACATGTAGTACTCCCCCTGGTCAGCAGCCACTATCTTCTACTTGCTGTCTTGCAGTAGGTTCTTCTTCAATAGTGAGCTTGTCCAACTTCTTAGTTATACCTATGGAGCTGCATATACCACTAGACAACTCATTGTTAATAAGTCTAGTTTCATCAAATACTACATGTACAGACTCTTCTACAACTTGAGTAGACAAGTTGTAGACTCTATAAGCCTTACTATTGTTGCTATACCCAACAAAGATCCCCTCTTGGGACTTGACAGCAAACTTAGTCAAGTAAGACTTTCCATTGTTAAGTATAAAGCACTTACAACCAAAGATCCTGAAATAGGATAGGTTTGTTTTTCTGCCTTTCACAATCTCATAGGGGGTCTTGTTGTGGCTTTTAGTAATGGTAGCCCTATTAATTACATGGCATGCAGTATTAACTGCCTCAGCCCAGAAATATTCTGGGAGAGATGTGTCACTTAATAGGGTCCTACCAGCCTCAATCAAGGTTCTACTTTTACTCTCAGCAATGCCATTTTGCTGAGGTGTTCTTGGTGAAGAAAACTCTTGAAACATCCCAAATTCTTCACATAGTTTTGCCATACTATCAGACTGAAATTTAGTGCCATGATCACTTCTTATCTTGACCACTGTACTGTCTAGTTCATTCTGAATTTGTTTGACAAAGCTATGAAAGATACTAGGTGTTTCAGATTTCTGTCTAAGGAAGAACACCCAGGAAAACCTTGAGTAGTCATCTACAACCACAAAGGTATAGACCTTCCTACCTAGGCTGTGAACTGGCATAGGACCAAAGAGATCCATATGCAAGAGGTATAAACACCTCACAACATCTTTGTTTTCAATGCTACTAAAGGTGGATCTAGTCTGCTTGCCCTTTTGACAAGCTGAGCATATTCCATCTTTAATACACTTAACTTGAGGACCATTCCTCACTAACTCTTTGCTAAAGAGTTGGCCAATTATCTTGTAATTTAGATGGGCTAGCCTCTTGTGCCATTTGACACAATTTGAGACTGACTCATCAGCTACAAGACACACTGGAGAACCATTAGTCTCAACCATAATGTCTATGCAATAGACATTCCTCTTTCTATAACCTGTCAAAATGATCTCTTGATCATTTGACCTCCTGATATGACAACCATTTTTGACAAATGAGATGTCATATCCTACATCACTCAATTGACTTATACTAATAAGGTTATGTTTCAAACCTTTAACATAAGCCACTTGAGTAATAGTTATATGGGAGCTAGAAATATTACCAAAACCCTTGATGATTCCTTTTTCAGAACCACCAAAGGTGACTTTTGGACCATCCTTGATAGGTGTGTAGTCTTTTTGCAATCCCCTTGTTCCAGTCATATGTCTGGAACATCCACTGCCCAAGTACCATATTGGGGCATGACCACTTGGACTCACCTGCAAAACAGATTAGTGAACCTTAGAACCCAAAGAATTCTTGGGTCCTTGGTACTGGTTAGTTTGCTTCCTAACAAAGCTACCTGCAGGTTTTCCAACAGGCAGTTTGCTACTCACTTTGGCACTTGCATTGTGCCAACAGTCCATGGCAAAGTGGACTACCTTGCCACATCACTAACACTCAAACCTATTGTACCTTTGCTTAGGTACATTCTTAACTGTTTTATCTACAGCTGGCTTGTTGAGAGCTGGGGCTTTGCCCTTGGACTTGGACTTTACAGTCCTAGCAGGTTTAGTAAACCCCAGTCCAGCTTTACCTTTTTGATGAACAAATTCATCAATTAAGGGTAGAACAGACTTAGGTTTAGAAAACCTAGCAACTAAATCTCTCTCATTCTAAAGACTAATCTCCAGACTTTTGATTTGATCATTCTTAAATGATATAGTCCCCATCTGAATCACAGTTATGTGCTTCAGTCTGGCTATTTCATTTAAGCTTTTGATCAATTATCTTCTCAAAATCAGTTGCAGCAACTTTGAGACTAGCAATTTCCTTTGCCTGACTCTTGGCTAGGGACTTGCTCTTCTTAAAAGCTTGCAACAGAACTTTATATTCATCTATCAATTGATGAATATCCTCGTCAGACTCAGATGCACTCTCATCACTTGATGATGATGAATCTGATTCTGAACTAGCACAAGAAATTGAACTTAAAGAACAATTTTGTACCTTACTAGGTCCAGGCTGCTCCTGGATTTTGTCACTTTCTGTCAATGTCATCAGTCCTTGGCACTGACTGTCCTCTTGTTCATATATAGAGTTCATGATCTGGATGAACTCTTCTTCTTCTTCCTAAGCAAACAGTCCTATGTATGCTTCAGCATCTGACTCAGTTTCTGATGAAGATATGTCTGACATGCTCTTATCCTTTTTGGCAACAAAAGATCTTTCCTTCTTGCCCTTGAATTGAGTCTTCTTCTTATCATTAGACTCCTTCCTTTTCTCTGGACAGTCTGTAATAACATGTCCTTGTCTGTTACAGCAATAGCATACAATTTTTGATAGAGTTGCTTTGCTAGACTTGGTCTTTTTCCTGTCTTTCTTTGATGACTTCTTGTTCTGATAATAGTCATCTTTTCCTTGTGAAGTGGATGGCTTTGTCCTCCACTGTTTCTTCTTTAAGAACTTCTGAAAGTGTCTTGTGAATGCTGCAAAGTCCACATCACTTTCACTGCTTTCAGACTTTCTACTTGTTGTCTCATCTGACTCAGTCTCAGCTACTTTAGGAGGTGGAGAAGGAGACTTACTTCTGTATTTTCTGGTGGCTTCTGTCTTGAATGTCATTGTCCTTTCTTTATGTTCACTTCTTGTAGATTTCTCCTCTTCTTTTCTCACCATCAACTGCATCTCATAGGATAGCAGTTTTCCAAACAGTGTGGGTGCAGGGATATCTGCTAACTTTGCCATTTCCCTTATGACACAGATCTTGGTGTCCCAATCCTTTGTTAGGGACCTTAGAAACTTATCATTTAACTCATAATTACTGAATTCTCTGCCATAGGACATTAGCTCATTGACAATTCTGTAGAACTTTTTATAGCATTCTGTTATGCTATCAGATCTACCTTGCCTAAAGCTTTCATATTCTTGGTTTAATAAGGACTTTCTGTCCTGCCTCACTTCTTCAGAACCCGCCATGTACACAATAAGAGTATCCCACATCTCCTTAGATGTCTTACAGTGTATCAAATTCTGAAAGATAGCATCATCTATAGCACTCACAATGATATTCTGAGCCCTCTTGTCCATTGTGGCTAGAACTATCTCATCCTTTGTCATTTCAGAGAAATCCTTAGGTGTTCTCTGATTTGCATCCAGGACTGAAACCTTCATGGGCACATATGGCCCTTCTTTAACTGTGATGTATATCCTAGGGTCTGAGGCTTCCATAAATAGTCTCACCCTTTCCTTCCAGATGCCAAATATTTCTTTTCTGCAAATATGTAGCTTCATGGATCCCAATTCCTTATGATTCTCAGTGGAACCCATGGTTCTTGATTTTCTTGATTCTGCAATTTTACTTAGACTGAATCTGCCAACAGGATCTACTCAGACAGTTATGTCCCTTTTTGAGTAACCTCGCTTTAATACCACTTGAAAGATATTGTACCTAATCACCTAGAGGGGGGGGGGTGAATAGGTGACTAAATCTTTTTTAACTTTTTAGGCAGAATTCAGATTATTTCACAGAGTTATAACTACTTTTTCCAAGCAATCAAACAACAATCATAGCAAAACACATACACACAGTGAACACACAGGTTTATAGTAGTTCCCCAAGGTTTGGGTACATCCACTTTCCCCCTTCGCCTATCTAGTAGTGTACTAGATTCGGCCAAACTCCACTATCTCAGATCCTCAGATCTTACACTCAGAACCCCAAAACAGGTTCCTACAGCTCAGGCCCAAGGCCCTACAACTCAGTCTTCTTCAAAGACCTACACTCAGCTTCTTCACAAAGCCTACACTCAGCCACAGCAGGCCTACACTCAGCCACAATAGGCCTACACTCAGAGATACAAATCTCCTACACTCAGGCACACATGCCCTACACTCAGCCTTTATAATTGCAGGCTTACAACTCAGATCCCTAAGGATCCTACAAGAAAATATAAAATACAAAGAGTATATACCTACAACTCAGAATAGAGAGATGAGTTGAAAGGTTCTTGATGAGTTCTTGGACGAACTCTGCTGAGATCAATCTGACTTGGCTTTCTTCAAAACTTCTTGAATGTAGAACACAATAGGATTGATCTCCTCTGCAGTTGATCCTTGATCTCTGCTACTTAAGATTCAGAACAAAATCTGAACCCTTCTTCTCAGCCTGGTTCCAACGGCTGTCTTCTTGGATGGAGCTCTCTCTCTCCAACTTCTTAGATCTTCACTAGATTCTTCAATGAATAGCTAGATCTTGTGTATATTACTTGATGTGTTGATCATCTCTTTCTGTTGACAGTATAAGCCTATTTATAGGCCTTATTCATGGTAACCGGCTGGTCCGGTTCCTAATTGATTTCTGACAACTCTGACAGGTGCAGTAGACCGGCTGGAATGGCAGCTGTTAAGTCATCCAGTCAGTTCTTGAAAAATCTGTAACTGTCTGAAAGTGTCGAGACTGTCTGTCTTTAAGTGTCGACACTTATAGACCAAGTGTCGACACAAGTAGACCAAGTGTCGACACTAGACTTCAAGGTGTCGACCAACTCCTTGTGTTGTAGAATTCACTTCTCGACACAGCTTCTTCTTCATGTGTCGACACTGATATTGAGTGTCGACAAAATACTTTGTTCTTCAGCACTTTGTTGAATTCTTCTAAGTGTCGACACAACTCCTTTGTGTCGACACATCTTCATGTGTTGAACTTGTTCAGTGTCGACACATATTCTTGGTGTCGACACATACCTTCTGTGTTGATACTTGCTATGTGTCGACACATCTCCTTGTGTCGACACATTCTTCTTCTGTTGAGACTCTGACTGAGTGTCGACACATCTCCTTAGTGTTGACACCTATACTTAGAATTTTGTTGAACTTTGCTGAGTGTCGACACAACATCCTAGTGTCGACACTTTCTTCATGTGTTGAGTCTTCTGCTATGTGTCGACACATTCTTCATTGTGTCGACACTTTCTTCAAGTGTTAAGTCTTCTGCTGAGTGTCGACACTTCCTCATTATGTCGACACTTATACTTAGACTCTGCTGACTTTTGCTGAGTGTCGTCACAGCCTCCAAGTGTCGACACTTTTTGATGTAGACACAGTTCCTCTAGGTGTCGACACTGCTGTTAAGTGTCGACACAGCTTCATTGGACTTTTCTTCATTGAGTGTCGACAAAGCTCCTTGTGTCGACACTTTCTGTCTGGTGTCGACTCTGCATCCCTGGTGTCGACACAATTGCTTCAAGTGTCGACACTGCTTGCCTGGGTGTCGACACAAGTCTTTTTAAGTGTCGACACTTTGCTCCTGGGTGTCGACACATGGACTTAGAATCTTTTCAGCTTTCCCTGTGAATACTTGACCTGCACAACTAAACTCAAAATACATCAAATACATTTTGATGTATATCATTGAGTAGGGCGAGGCTTCTTCAAATCAGGTACATTTAAACCAATGTACCCAACAGATTCTTTTGTGTTCCCTTTTCTGTTATTGCCTTCTCTGAAGTTTGCATTCAACTACTGAAAGACATTGTTTCTTCTTACTGCTAAGTGCTAAGTACTAACCGCCCATATATCAGAAGCTATGTTTAGTTGCTTTCTTTGATGTCTGTATTGAACAATTGATTGTCATGGTTTTTTCTTACTGCTAACTGCCCATATATCAGAAGCTAGAACTTACTGCTATGAAGAAAAAATCCGTGTGGCTGTGTGTTTGTATTTGGTAGTTTGGTACTTGGTAAACATTCTGTTTTAAGTTAAAAAAGAGATTTAGACAGTGGTTGTTATAATAACCACTGTCTAAAGTGTGGCAGACAGGCTTTAAGACTACGGTTATTATAATAACCACCGTCTATAGACTCATATAGACTGCGATTATTATAATAACCGCAGTCTATAGATTGCAGAATATATACTGCGGTTATTCTAATAATTACAGTCTATATAATGCAATCTATAGACTGTGGTTATTATAATAACCGTAGTTTTAAAGCATGCAAACTATCGATTGCGGTTATTATAATAACCACAGTCTATAGTCTATTTTTTTTAAATAAATTGAAGTAAATTGGCGCCTTGCGACTTGCTCGCCTTGTGGTCTCCTAGGCATCCGCCTTGTCGCCTAAGCGTCCGCCTTATCGCCTAAGTGTCAAGGCACCCGACGCTCACCGTGGTTCGCCTTAATGTCATGACAAGAATGGACCCTAGGCTCCAATAAATCAGAAATTCTTTAATTTTTATCTCAAGGTTCTCAAATTTTGATACAACATTTAGGGGAGCATAAAATGTGCCTAATAATTTTTTCAAAAATTTTTGAGCAATTTTGGGACTTAAATTTAGCCAAATAAAAATTATTTAGACTTTTAAAATATCAAATCAACTCCAAAAATTTTCAAAACATTTCTGGAGGAAGATCACATCAAGGGAAACAATTTTTATGTTCAACACTTTTTCTTTAGGAGCATAGATTTTTTTATAAAAAATATAAAAAATCTGGTTAAACTTTGGTCTGCATATAACCAGATCAAAGCCCCATCATGCAGCCAGGATTGCGTTTGACGGGCTATTAGCTAAATCTTCCCCCACAGCGGATCGACTGCAGATCCGCTGTGGGGGACGCTGAAGTTGAGGCAGGGGGATTAGGAAATCACCGCCATCCATCTCATCCCTGAGATTAGACGACGACTGTTCCTTCCCATCAATAAAGAAGATGGTGAACAATGCTACTGTTGGATCCCTAGTTTGGATTTGGGATAGGTTCACTGAGTTAGGATGTCTTTGACCCACCTTGTATAGTCAGGTTCATTGGTTGTGTCCTAGAGTCTAGGATTTGTCCTTAGAACATCTTCCTGTGGACCAGCCATCCTCCAGACTGCCAGAGAAACTCAAGACTTAGAGATATTTTCAGCTCAAGGAAATGTGTTCGGCGTTCGTCGATCTCAGCTCAACGAACAATATTCTTTGGTCGACGAATTCTGGTCGACTATTTGAACTCTTCTCAGTCAGAGACTTCTCAGATTCTAAGTCCACAATCATTCTTCGGTCGACGAATTTGGATCTCTGTTCGACGAATGATGATTGTCTGTTCGACGAATGATGATTGTTAGTTCGACGAAGATTGTAGCAGAATTGACAAATTCCCCTTGAAGACTAATTGCTATTGTCTGGTCGACGAACTCATCAACTCAGCTCGACGAACTGTGAATGCAGCTCGACGATTTCCGTTATTCGTTCAACGATTCCAGACTTGGTCTTCTCCAGTTTTTCGTCCCTTTTCTTGGCGATGATTCCTGAGTAATTAATGCTCAATCTTCTCGGAATGTTACCGTTAGAACGATCATTGATCATGGATTATTACATGCCGTTTTTCCACGGGACAGTTAGGGAATTCATTCATTGTCGCTTCCTTCCCAGGCCGACTGCATTTACTGCTCAAGGATTCTAATTTCGAACGTGTTCTTTAGTCAGTTTTAAGAAAAAGAAGAAAAGATTAAGCAGTTCTGCTAATACACACTTCACATTCAAGAAGTCTTACAGAAATTAAAAAATTTTACACACACTGCAATCAGCCTAGGCCAGAGAACATCATCATCAAGAAGAAGAAGAAGAACATACAACTTCCATCAAGAGTCTTCTTCTTTCAACCCTACATGACAACTTCAGAAGGATAACAATAACTCTATCTATCAAAAAAGATCCTGAAGCAATCTCTGGTTAAGGCAATCAAGTTTTTGAAGACCTGTCACCCTGAAGCAGAGCTCCAGATTTCCTGATCCATTCAAGATCTCAGGGGGAGCAATCTGCTGAAATCAATCCACTAGTCTTCTCAGTTGTTATTGAGAAAGAGAGGACACCATCACCTTTTTCCATCCATTGTACAAGGTTTTAAGTCCCTTCAAAATTATTCCTGGTTGCAAGTCTCCTACCAAAAGACTTGAGGTTTTGGTTTTTGAGCACCTGAACAAAAGCTCATTGGTGTCAGGCACCTGATCAAAAATCTGAGTGGATTCCTACCAGGGTGGTAGAAGAGTGGATGTACCCAGGTTGGGGAACCACTATAATTTCTTGTGTCGTCTGGTTGCCCTTTTTCTTTTGTTTTGGCTGTGTTCTTTGATTTTTTAGGTTGCTGTGCTTATTACTTTGATTGCTAACCTGTTCACATGGGATTACAATAAAAGTTGTAAAGATTTTGTAGAGACCACAATACTCTATTCACCCCCCTCTAGAGTATTTCAGATCTAACCTTCACTTTCAATTGGTATCAGAGGCAGGTTGGTTAAACTACCACACCTTAGGAGGTTGGTTATTGTTGGTTGCACAGGCTAACACCTGAACCATAAAGATCCCTCCTGTGAGATCTGATTGTTTTGTTTCTGTTATTAGATTTATTTCTTCACAGAATGGCTCAAAATAAAGATTATGCAAGCATCAGACCTACAGTATGAAATCTTAACAGATTTGCCATTTGGAAGGCAAGAATCAAATTGTATATGAACTCTATTGATGAAGATATCTACTATTCTATTTTGACAGGTCCCCCCCAACTCTTCACATTCTCTGCAACATCTTCAAGCACAACAGCAGTGCCACCACCTGAGTGGACTGAAGCCTAGAGGAAAGCCAAAATTGCAGATGCAAAAGCAATGAACATCTTGGCTCAGACTATGTCAGATGATATATTTCAGAAGGTGGCTGAGTGCACCTCAGCCAAGGCCATTTGGGACTCCCTCAACCAAATGGTAGCTGGTTCAGCTGATGAAAGGAAAGACAGGACATCAAATCTCATATCCCTGTATGAGAATTTTAAGAAGGATGAGGCTGAATCAGTTGCTGAAATGTACAATAGGTTGAGCTCAATCATCAATGAGCTTAAAACATTGGATAAAGATATCACCCTTACAGAGGTGAATGACAAAATCTTGATGTGCTTCCCTAGCTCTTGGGACTTAAGAATCTGGACTATCAAAGAAGCCAGAAGCCTAAATGAGATATCAACTGAATCTCTACTAGGCAAACTAAAATCTTATGACCAGTTGATTAAATCAAGAGAAGCAGCTGAACAGAAATCAACAACTCCGGTGAGAAAAGATCACAGTATAGCTTTCAAGACATCAGAGGAAAGTGAGACCTCAACATCCAATGAAGAACTAATGAGCCTCTTTGTAAAAAGATTTTATAATATGGCTAGAAAGCCTGGACATTACATCTCTGAATGTCTAGAAAGCCAGAAGAAGGAGAAAAGCAGAGAAAAAGACTCTAGGAGAAAACACAGCAGCAGACCCTCCTCCAGCAAGTACAAAAAGAGAGTTAAAGGCTTTGTTGCTGAAATATGGAGTGATACTGAAGAAGAATCATCCTACTCCAGCTCAAGTGAAGAAGAGGAAGAAGCAAGAAACATGGAGGTCTGCCTTATGGCAATTGATGCCTCCAAGAGCAGTTCAGGATCAAAATATGAATTCGAAGATAAGGCAGCCTCAGAGTCAGAGGCAGATCTGGTTCTTTCAAGTTTTGATTTTAATTCTGATTCATTTAAAATTGAATTCAAGACTATGTGTTTAGATTTAATTAGTTCAGAGAAAGAAATAAAAACCCTTAGAGAAAAACTAGGAAACCTTAAATCTGTTAACTCAGAAAATCTTAAACTAAAAGATCAACTAACTTCAGCAAATGAGCAGATAATTAAACTAAAATCTGATTTATGTGAGGCTAAACAACTTCAGCAATCTCTCAATGGAAAAAGTCTCAAGCTGATGGACATAACAAGCACAGAAAATGCCAGATTAAATGGCAAGCTGGGCTTGGGTGTATCATCAGGTTTGCCCCCCATAATTAAGAAAAATATCCTTGCAACACCCATTAAATTTGTTTCTGCCAAGGGAAAAGAGAAGATAATAGACAAACCAATGTCTGAAAATAATTCAAAACCCATAGACAAGAGCAATAAAAATCAGAAAATAGCTAATAAAAACAAGATTCAGTAGCATTCGTCGAACTTAGATCGACGAAATGTGGCCTGTTCGTCGAACCTAGATCGACGAACGCTGAATGCAAACTTCAGCAATAACAATTCGTCTAACTGCGATCGACGAACTTTGTATGGTTCGTCGAGTAGAGGTTAATGAACATGGGGCATAGAAAATGACTATTGTCATTCTCTGAGCAGAGATCGACGATCTTAGCCCTATTCGTCGAACTCTGGTCGACGAACTTACAGAAACTCGTCGAACCCAGAAGGACCAAACATAAAACATTTCTCTTACAAAACTTCTAAGCCAGCTAATAAACCATTCAGTCCAGTAGTTGATTGGGTTATTCCACCTAGGAGATATCACCCCTTAGGTTATAAATCTTAACCTACTTTATCAGTTATATCCAGCTTTTCATTTCAACAAAATAAAGGAGCCAAGGTAACCTGGGTCAAGAAAAATTAATTTTTGTTTTTCATTACAGGTGAAGAGCTGTCCAAGGGTGAGTCAGACCTGGTACTTGGATAGTGGTTGCTCCAAGCATATGACAGGCAACAAGGACAATCTATCTAATTACAACTCCAAGCTAGGACCAAAGGTGATCTTTGGTGATTCAAATAGTGGCCAGTCTGAAGGATATGGAGCAGTAAAGATTGGAACAATTACCTTCAAGAGAGTAACATATGTAAGAGGACTCAAACATAACCTAATATCCATAATCTAATTATGTGATGAAGGTTATCAGGTACACTTTAACTCTACCTCCTGTTCTATTGTTAATAATGAAAACAAAACTGTTTTAATTGGAACTAGACAAGGTAACATATATCTAGTAGATTTTATTTCTGCCAATACTGATGTTTGTTTACTCAATATCACTAGTAACCAAAATGAGTTGTGGCATAAAAGATTAGGTCATGTAAACTTTAAAAATATAGCTAGCTTATATAAAGATAACCTTGTTAGAGGCTTACCTTCTGGTCCCTACAAGAAGGAAAACCTTTGCAGGGCTTGTCAATTAGGCAAGCAAACTAAAACTAGTTTCAAATCTATTAATAAGAGTGATTCACCTAAGATTTTGTATTTGCTTCATGTGGACCTATTTGGACCCATTGCAGTACAAAGCCTAGGTGGGAAGTCTTATACTTTAGTAATTATTGATGACTTCTCCAGATTCAGTTGGGTGGCCTTTCTGAGAACTAAGTCAGATACATTAAAGGTTCTTACAGATTTTCTCAGGATCATACAGATTGTGTTCTCTACTCATGTTGCATTGATCAGAAGTGATCATGGCACAGAGTTTGAGTCTCTTCTTATGCATGAGTTCTGTGAGAAGGAAGGTATCAGGCAGTGCTTCTCAGCCCCTAGAACTCCCCAACAAAATGGGGTAGCTGAAAGGAAAAATAGGACACTCATTGAAGCTGCAGGCACATTATTAGCAGATGCATACATGCCTCTATCCTTTTGGGCAGAAGCTGTAAACACTGCTAACTATGTCCTGAATAGAAGCCTCATACATAAGCTGAAAAATGAGACCCCCTATTAATTGCTTAAAGGAAAGAAACCTAAAATCACATATTTTAAAGTTTTTGGTTGTATATGTTATATTCACACAAACAACAAAAGATACATTAGAAAGTTTGAGGTTAAGGCTGAAGAAGGGATTTTTCTAGGATACTCCCAAGTAAGCAAGACCTATAGGGTTTTTAATAAATCCTCTCTTAAAATTGAAGAGTCAGTCCATGTATCTTTTGATGAAACTAACATGTCTTATACGTAGAAAGAGATTTCTACCAAAAGCACTTTGTAGGTTCCACAATTGTGTGAGTCTATGGATGGACTAAACCTTACCCAAGAGGTGTCAACACATCCTTCTCCACAGGTTACTGAAGACAGTGAAGAAGAAAATCAAGTGGAAGTGGCTGAACTTCCCTCAGCAGCTAATAACATTCCTCAAGAGGAATTAATTATAGAAGCTGTTGCTGAACAAACTCCACCCACTGATCTTGTCACACTTAGAGATCACCCCAGATCTCAAGTGATTGGAGACATTTTAGCAGGTGTACAGACAAGGCATCAACTCAACCAAGACTTCATGCATGCCTGTTTTCTCTCTCAGATTGAACCTCTCTCCATCCATGAAGCTGAGCAAGATCCCCACTGGATCATTGCAATGCAAGAGGAACTAAATCAGTTTGAGAGATGTAGAGTTTGGGATTTGGTTCCAAGACCTCATAACTACCCAGTTATTGGAACCAAATGGGTCTACAGAAACAAGCTGGATGCTCAAGGAAACATTGTGAGAAACAAGGCTGGGCTTGTTGCTCAGGGCTACAGGCAAGAGGAAGGAATTGACTATGACCAAACTTTTGCCCCTGTTGCAAGGTTAGAGGCCATAAGAATATTCCTTGCCTATGCAACTCACAGGAGATTCAAAATTTTCCAAATGGATGTCAAGAGTGCATTTTTGAATGGAGTGCTTCAAGCAGAGGTTTATGTGGAACAACCTCCAGTTTTTATCTCTCTAACTCAACCCTCTTTTGTGTTTAAATTGCATAAAGCTCTCTATGGTTTAAAGCAAGCTCAAAAAGCTTAGTATGAGACATTAGCAAGCATTATTTTAGAGCATAAATTTACAAGAGGAACCATAGATAAAACTCTTTTCACTAGACATCATAAGGACCAAATCTTATTAGTGCAAATATATGTGGATGACATCATATTTGTGGTCTACTGATCCCAAATTATGTAAGAGGTTTGCTGACCTCATGCATTCCAAATTTGAGATGAGTAGCATGGGTAAGCTTTCCTACTTCCTTGGTCTCCAAGTGAAGCAGCTCCCTGATGGTATCTTCCTCTCCCAAGCTAAGTATGCTAAAGAGCTTATTAAGAAGTTTGGGATGGGTGATGCTTCAGGAATGAAGACACCTATGGCTACCAATGCTATTGTGGATTCTGATGCAGCAGGGAAACCTGTAGATCAGAAGCATTATAGGGCAATTGTTGGATCCCTATTATACCTAACAGCTAGCAGGCCTGATATCATGTTTGCCACATGCCTTTGTGCTAGGTTCCAAGTGAACCCCAAAGAATCTCACCTTATTTTCTTAAAAAGAATTTTCAGATATATAAAGAGTTGTCCTAATCTAGGACTCTGGTATCCTGTAGAGTCAGAGTTTGAGTTAATTGGATACTCAGATTCTGACTATGCTGGATGTACAGTGGACATGAAAAGTACCTCTGGAACTTGCCAGTTCCTGGGTTTGATACTTGTCTTTTGGTTTTGTAAAAAGCAAACATCTGTGTCTACATCAACTGCAGAAGCAGAATAGATGGCTGCTGGCAGCGCTGTTCACAAATGTTATGGATACAAAACCAACTCCTAGACTATGGTGTCAACTTAAATAATTCAACCTTATTTTGTGATAACACTAGTACTATTGCTATAGCACAGAATCCAGTTCACCATAGTAGGACTAAATATATTGATATAAGACATCATTTCATTAGAGATAATGTAGACAAAGAGAAAATTAACCTAATCCATATTCCTGATGATTTACAGAGAGCAGACATTTTCACCAAACCCTTGGATGAGAAAAATCATCTGTTCTTTATAAATCAACTGGGAATGATCAATGGAGAAGAGTTAAATTAGTTTCTGTCTGCATTCGATGAATTCTCCAGAGTTCGTCGAATGGAGTTCGACGAATTAGGGAAAGTTTGAGAGATGCTCGTCGAACGGAGATCGATGAATTCTCTTTGTGGAAACAATTTTCGTCGACCGGAGATCGACGAACTTTTCTTCAGAAGATATTTCGTCGAACGGAGTTCGACGAACTGTTTTCGTTTCTTCTGGATGAGATCGATGAATTATTTATCTATAATTTATTTCATCGACCTCAGTTCGGAGAACTGGTTTTTTTTCGTGGAACGGAGTTTGTCGATTCATATTCAGGAAAACCCTATATCTAGGTTTTCTTCGACCTCCGTCCTGCGCTTTCAGTTCCTGTTACACTTGATCGCTGTTTGTTTCTCTTGCAGGTAATCAATGGCGGTTCCAACGAGCACCCTGGCTACAATGAAATTCGATACAGGCTTTGATATGGACTTTGATTCATTTCAACATTCTGATCCTATATTTCTTTATATTCTGGAACTTCTAGAAGGGCTGGGCCTTAAGGATTTTATGACCAGGAGAATCAAACTTCATGCAATGGAGATTAAAGAATGGGTATATACTTCTTCTGCTTCTGAGGACAACACCTTGACAGGGAATATCGGGGGTAATGTTGTTTCTTTATCCCCCGCCGTTATTTCTGAGATTTTTCAGTTGGTCAATGGAGAAGAAGATTTGGATATAGATTTTGATGAGTATAGTTGATAATACGGTTTGCAGTCAATTTTATTAGGGTATTTTCAGGGTTTTAAAGCAAATCATGTCTTGTAAAGTGATTATTTTGATTCCCCTTTGTATATATTTTTTCACTAATGCGTTTTTCTGCTTTTTGCAGGTTTTCACGGCTTTCAGCCAAATTTTGGTGTGACACGCCCCAAGGTCACGCCCTACCCGGGCATGTACCTAGGGCGTGTAACCCAGAGGAATGAAGCAATTGGTCCGAAACTGCATTCCATGGAAACTTAGTGTACACGCCCTCTGTCACGCCCGTGTCACATCCGATACGGGCGTGTTCTAGAGGCGTGTCCCCAGGTTCTGAGGAATCGCCGCAATGCGCTCGTTTTTCCTGCTCCACCGTCGCACCGAATGTGTCACGCCCCCGGGTCACGCCCGACCCGGGCGTGACATATGGGCGTGTACTTCAACAACCATGCCCGTCAACTCCAGCAATTAATTTCAGCACGAAAAAGTCGCACCGACCGTGTCACGCCCCAGGTACACGCTGGACCAGGGCGTGTCAGGGGGGGCGTAACCCATCCCAAAAAAAGCTATAAATTGAGCCCTTCCCCAAGGGTTCAAGATCACTTTTGGATGAGAGGGGGATGTTCTGCCCCTTTGTTTAATGTTCCTTTTTATGCTTTTTCTCTCTCGCTTACTTTGTATTTTTCTTAATCCTAGTTTAGTTAAGCTCTTGTAATAGCTTTTGTTAATGCTTTAGTTGCTAATGATAGGGCCAGAATAAGATTTTCAATTCCATGCACTTGTAATCTCGTTCATTTTCATGCTGTAAGCTCGCTTTAATTTTAATAAAAGTGCTCTTGTTTTCTTCTCTTTACTACTTTGTGTCTTTATGCTTTACTACTCATCCCCCCTCTTCCACCTCACCATGATTAACTAATCCTCCATGTACTCGATCTTGATGATCCGAGGTTCGAGTGATTAGATTATGATGCTTTGAATCTTACCTTTTCTTTTTAGGGTTTAGCATTGAATTACTCTTGATTTATCACGGGTTGGAGGTATATCATCGATATATACTCTCCACCTTTGCTTTCATTCTGGGCTAGCCGAGAGGCCGAAAGTTTGAAATGAGCACTCAAGAGTAAAGGGACTTGTTCGCACCCCTCGAGAGAGGCAGACGTTTAGATCTCCCGGATTGGAGTAAAGTCCAATAGAGGGGTTCGCAGCATAAAGCGGGTTTTAGGCCTCCGATTCGGACGAATGTTCAGTCAGACCTTCCTAAACTCAGATGGGCATGACTTCGAGAGAAGCATGTTCTTGCTTTTAGAACCTCCGAGGTCAAGGTCTCTTGACTTATTAATTTAAAAAGTTTATTATTGCATCTTTTGATCAACTTAAGCCGAGGTGATTCTCGATCGAGTACTATCGCTTAATTATCATTTAGCTTTTCTCTAATTTGCAAGTAAACCATTCTCACTTCTCTAATTTAGTAAGCAACCCCAAAACAACTTTTAATTGTTAAGATAATTGTAACTCCCTGAAGTAGAAGTACTCAATTCACCCCGGGTAATACGACCTTGATATTGAACTTAATATCCTATACTATATGCGACAAGGTATACTTGCCTTCATCGAATATAGAATCGGAGAACATCTCACAACTACACTTCCACCTTCTCCTCCCTTAACTTTGTCTTCTCCACGCATAACCCCTTCTCCGCTCAAATAATTTTATATCAATAGTTCGATGCTGAATCTGATGGGGTTTACTGGGAGTAACCCTAACAAACTGTTAAAGAAACAGCTTTCTGCCGCCTACCAGTTCTTGGCAGATATTATGGGAAAAGTGTTGATGGGCAAGCACTCCGCGTACGATTACATAACAAGATACCAATTCCTTGTCATGTGCATGGTGGTCAACAAGCGTCACGTTGATTGGGGCAAGATCTTCTTTGATTTGAAAAAGAAGAAAAACAGTAAGAAAGAGGTATGCTTTGGAAGAATCCTGGGGATTTTCCTTCAAGCAAAAGCTGGTGAATTCATGGTCTCCCCGACCATATTCATCAATGCCCGCAAGCACATCACATGCGCTCTGTTTGGCTGATGGGACAGGACGATCTCTAAGCCATCCAAGGCTTCCTCCTCTTCCATCCCAGCTTCTGAGAGCACAAGGGCCGTGAAGGCCACTCCCCACCCTGTAGAAGAGGTAATCCCATCTCCACAACCTCTTCCAGCAACCCATATTCTATCTTCAACCAGTCTTCCAATTCCTCAAACTTCCCCCATTCATGTTTCTCCATCAACTCATGCATCCCCTGCTATGTCTCCTCCAGCATCACCTCCTCCACCTCATCTGTCTAACATTCCACATTTTGATATACCACCAGACTCCACCTCCACCAGACTCCACCATGATAGATGCCATTCCCACTGTATCCCCTCCATCTGTTCCCCTCACTTCATCTACTTCTCTACCATCACCAACTATTTTTCCATCTTTGAACCCCCCCACTGTATCTACCATCATAACCCTGCTCACTCCCCTCCTCAAATCCCTAATCACAGAGGCCATTACACCTCTTGTAATTTCTATCAATTCTTTATCTGCCCAGGTATCTCTTCTTTCTGCTGCCCACTTTTCATTCAGGGGCCTGGCTCTAGGTTCTCCTGAAACCAGGCAGGGAGAGATGCTCTGTAATGAAGCAGTAGCAGTTTCAGATGCAGAAGCAGCAGATATAGCAGCAGCTTCAGATGCAGCAGCAGTTCCTGCAGAAGCAGCAATTTTGACAGAATTGGATTCGGTTTTGATTGACTTGATTCATTTCATGGATACTGATACTGAATTAGATGAGTCAGTTCCAGAGCAGATAAAAACTGTTGGTGATTTCCATTTGAATCCCACAGTTGATTTGGCTATTTTGTTGAGATATTTTGATACAATTTATGTGCAGTTCCCTTCTACTAAGCCATCCTAGGCTATTATTCCTATCACCTCTCCAATAAGTCCTATAGTTGTTAAGCAACTTAGTGACAGTTTTGTTGTTCCAGAGCAAGCCATCTCTTCCCCCCCAGAAGACATTTCTGCCCTAAGTTTTGTTATGGATGATTCCCCAATGCCTGACCTGGATGCATTGATTCTGGCAGACATTGAGGAAGAGAATAAAGCTCAAGAAGAGAGCTCCGTCTTAATCAATTCTCCAGTTCCAGTTCAACTTGCCAAGCCCCAGATCTCTGTAGCTACCCTAAGGGCGATTGATGCTCAGTATGCCAATCCTCAAGGGTCTTGCTCAGATGAGGAAGAGGAAGATGAAGATTCAGATGAAGAAGCCTAGAAGAGAGTCAGGTCAAAGAAGAGAAAGGCTCCTCCTCCTCCTGCTCCTAAGCACAATCCAATAGCTGACACTCCCTACTACATCTTGCATAACATCACTCCCTATGAGGGAATGCCTGCTTGGATGTGGCTGTCAAAGAATCAACAAAAGGAAAGAAAGAAAAGCAGGAGATACTCTTCTTCAGCAGTCTTTAGATACAGAAAAGATCCTCCTCCTCCTCCAGCTGCTAGTACTTCCAGTTCCTCAATTTCAAAGCCTCCTCCTGTACAAACCAACCAAAGGCATCAGGGCAAGTCTTCAGGAGGTTACCAGCAGAGGCAACAAGTTTCAGGCAAACAACAACATCAACAGCAACAACCTCAGCAGTAACAACAAAATATATCTGTAGAACAGAAGGCTGACAGTCCCAAAAGACCATATTCTCCTCCTATTCCTTTTGAGGATCCTAAAACAGCTAACACTGCTAAAATAGCCAGATTTCAGGACCTGATTGGCCTCTCATTGATTAATAAAGCAAAAGCTGAAGGAAAGGACATTTCAGGATACACAACTATGTCAAAATATAGAAAAGAAGAACTTAAAAGGTTTGACAAAGCAAACAAACTTTTCAATGTTGATGACTATATGAAGCTCCATCCAGAGGTTGTTGTTCCCAGAGCCTCTACTCAGAATATGCTTGGTATAGCTGATATGACAATGACTATGGCTCAGGCAGCTAATCCAAACAGAGAGATCAAATTCTCAAAGCCTGGAGCTAGCAACAGCAGAAAAGAGAAAGAGAAAGACAAATTCAATAAGAGAAAGATATGATCTAAGTTTTTCTTCTTTCTTTTCCTGTTTTTACTTTTACAACTCTCTGGTTATGTTTCTGGACAAAGCTTTTATATATCTGCTACATGTGTTATAAATTCTCTGTCAGATATATGCTTTTACTGCTTTGTTTCAGTCTATGTCTTCACTTAGTGACCTCACCCAAATAGGGGGAGATTGTTGGATCCCTAGTTTGGATTTGTGCTAGGTTCACTGAGTTAGGATGTCTTTGACCCACCTTGTATAGTCAGGGTCATTGGTTGTGTCCTAGAGTCTAGGATTTGTCCTTAGAACATCTTCCTGTGGGCCAGCCATCCTCCAGACTGCCAGATAAACTCAAGACTTAGAGATATTTTCAGCTCAAGGAAATGTGTTCGACGTTCGTCGATCTCAGCTCAATGAACCATATTCTTTGGTCGACGAATTCTGGTTGACTATTTGAACTCCTCTCAGTCAGAGACTTCTCAGATTCTAAGTCCACAATCATTCTTCGGTCGACGAATTTGGATCTCTGTTCGACGAATGATGATTGTCTGTTCGACGAATGATGATTGTCAGTTCGACGAAGATTGTAGCAGAATTGACAAATTTACCTTGAAGACTAATTGCTATTGTCTGGTCGACGAACTCATCAACTCAGCTCGACGAACTGTGAACGCAGCTCGACGATTTCCGTTATTTGTTCAACGATTCCAGACTTGGTCTTCTCCAATTTTCCGTCCCTTTTCTTGGCGATGATTCCTGAGTAATTAATGCTCAATCTTCTCGGAATGTTACCGTTAGAATGAGCATTGAGCATGGATTATTACATGTCGTTTTTCCATGGGACAGTTAGGGAATTCATTCATTGTCGCTTCCTTCCCAGGCCGACTTCATTTACTACTCAAGGATTCTAATTTCGAACGTGTTCTTCAGTCAGTTTTAAGAAAAAGAAGAAAAGATTAAGCAGTTCTGCTGATACACACTTCACATTCAAGAAGTCTTATAGAAATCAAAAAGTTTTACACACACTACAATCAGCCTAGGCCAGAGAACATCATCATCAAGAAGAAGAAGAACATACAATTTCCATCAAGAGTCTTCTTCTTTCAACCCTACAGGATAACTTCAGAAGGACAACAATAACTCTATTTGTTAAAGAAGTTCCTGAAGCAATCTCTGGTCAAGGCAATCAAGTTTTTGAAGACCTGTCACCCTGAAGCAGAGCTCTAGATTTCCTGATCCATTCAAGATCTCAGGGGGAGCAATCTGCTGAAATCAATCCACTAGTCTTCTCAGTTGTTATTGAGAAAGAGAAGACACCATCACCTTTTTCCATCCTCTGTACAGGGTTTTAAGTCCCTTCAAAATTATTCCTAGTTCCAAGTCTCCTACCAAAAGACTTGAGGTTTTGGCTTTTGAGCACCTGAACAAAAGCTCATTGGTGTCAGACACCTGATCAAAAATCTGAGTGGATTCCTACCAGGGTGGTAGAAGAGTGGATGTACCCAGGTTGGGGAACCACTATAATTTCTTGTGTCATCTGGTTGCCCTTTTTCTTTTGTTTTGTTCGTGTTCTGTGATTTGTTAGGTTGTTGTGCTTATTACTTTGATTGCTAACCTGTTCACCTAGGATTACAGCAAAAGTTGTAAAGATTTTGTAGAGACCACAATACTCTATTCACCCCCATCTAGAGTATTTCAGATCTAACCTTCACTTTCAGCTACCATCGGCCAGCCACTAATGAACATCGGCGCCGCCACAGATCAACTTGCCAGGGGCCAGCTACCTCTTGGGTGGTGGTCCGGCGGCCTGCCGCCGCCGGCCACAGCCAAAAATTACAAACTAAGAGCAGGTTGGCAGTCGGCTCTGCTCCCATCTCCACCGCACCACCCCGCCTCTCTAGTGACTGCCCCAGCTACAAAACCACCCCTATCAATGCATCGGGGGTTAAGCTTTTCTCTGGTGGTGGTCCGACGGACTGGAAATGCCGGCCGTCGTCATATTAATTTAACAAAGATTTACTTTGTTTTAGGGTGCTGCCGGAGCGGTGAGTTCTAGGGGCACCTCGGCCTTTCAACGCCCGGGAAAGCTATCCCAGGTGGTGTAGCCCTTCCCCAGTGCCACTACCAGTGCTAGGCAAGGCTCACCACTTGCGGCCACCACCTGACTTGGAGCTTTTCTTGGGTGGTGCCGGCGGCGCTCGGGCCGCCGGGGGACACATGCAAGAAGTCAAAAAGATAGGGAAGGGGGAGGGGAGTAGCTTACACTTGGGCTGCGGGAGCTTGGGAAGGCCCTGACCGAGTTGTCATGGGAGGTGGTGGAGGAGCTCGGGTGGTTAAATCTTTTTCGGTAAGTTGGAGCTCCGGGGAGGGTGCACTGAGCTCGAGTAGGTTTGTGAGGAGGAGAGCAGGGGGTAAGGGTCTTTTATTGGCTTGGGGAGTGCGTCCACCACTCCCATCCCCAATGTTGGACTAACCCATGAGAGAGGAGATTCTCCTCCCCTCCTCTTCCACTTGCCCAGGACAGGTGGCATCATCTTAGGGCTCCTATGTGGTAGCCATCTAGTTGGAGACTTGGTGGGCTTGGGCTTGGGAGTGAGAAAGAGGGGAAGGGAAAGAGGGTGGTGGGCTTTTGCCAAAGGACCACCTACTAAGCACTTGCTGGTTTGGGTGGCCCAAAAAGTGATGAAGGCCATGCCTTTAGCTTGTAAAGGAGAGAAGGTGCCTATTCTTTGAGAATATTTTCCAAAAAAGGAATTTTAGGGGGGTTTGACATAATTCAACCCTAGGGTGGGTCCCCCATGCTGGTCAAAGTCAAACGAGGTCCATGACATCGGGATCGGGTCAAAGTTGGAGTGTCGTATCATAATTTGTGTGTGTACGCTTTTTGTTTCATAATTATGCTTGATTTGACCATGCGTTTACCACTCATTACTGAAATTGACCGGGATGAACTCGGTTGACTTTGTATTGACCATATGAGTCCAATGCCATCGACCTGGGTCGAATCAGAGTTTATTTGCTAAATATCCAAAATCTGTGCGTCGCAGCGCGCTAAGACGATCAAAATGCTCATATTTGTCGTTATACTTCGAATTATGATGCAATGAGTTCCAATGTGTTCGTATCGGTTATACGAGGTCATAAGAACTGACAAAACGCAAATTGGAGTTCTCTAGGTCAATATCAAAAAATCTCGTTTTCGTGACATTCTACTAGGAACAGCCATACCCACCATATGACCTCAGAATTTAACGGAACGAGTTCCAATGTGTTCGTATTGGTTATACAAGTCCATAGGAACTGACAGAACTCAAATCAGAGTTCTCTAGCTATATATTCCCATCTAGGGTTACCTCCTACCCAGGTGTGGGCCATGGGTAGAGGTTCAGGTTACTTTTGTTGGGCCCACTAAGGTTATGGTGACCCAATAAAAGTCAGTATGTTACACTACCTCTGGCCAAATCCCTATAGCTCAGAGATAATATCTCCTACAGCTCAGTGATCCTTCAAATCACCTACCTCAGACTTAATCAAAAGTCCTACAACTCAGGATAGGAGGATAGCCCTACACTCAGAGAGTATAACTCTCCTAAAGCTCAAATCAAATTCATATTCTACCTCAATCCAAAGGCCCTACCTCAAATTCTCAACAGAATATCTTAAGCAAACATGCCCTACCTCAGATCCACAATAAGATCCTACCTCAGGCATACATGCCCTACCTCCCAGCCTTTATATTCTAGGCTTACAACTCAAATCAATTAAGATCCTACAGAATGAGAACGAGTTTGTTGTTAATGATTGACTCCAGAGAAATGATTATTTGAGTCTTCCTTTTTGGACTGAGTGAACTCAGCCCTAACTATAACTCTAGAGAAATGATTCTCTAAGTCTTCTTCTTCCTTAACTGAGAAAGCTCAGTCCTATCTTCTTTACAACAACAAGTTGGTTGATCTTCAAGTTTGTTCTGCTTGTGCTAAGAAGACAACTGCATAGCACTGACTCTAGAAAAATGATTCTCTAAGACTTCTTTTTGAACTTGTTGAGATTATATTATCCAGTAGGACTCGTGTGTGTGGGACCACGTGTTTGGCTTCTCTATCGAGTTCCAGGTCTGGGTGTTGACCCCGGTGGGCCCCTTGTGGCAAAATATCTCTGCAGTTCTGTGGTTGGGGTTAATCCCACACCGCCTGCAGTCTTCTCCCCTTTGTGTTCAAGTACCCCGCCACCCTTCATCTCAATAATTGGGTTTTGAGATGAACTGATGGGTTGGCGGGTTCTAACTTGGTATCAAAGCGGGTTGTCCTGCTGCGGGGGTGTGTTGAGAATATATTATCAAGCAGGAATCGTGTGTGTGGGACCGCGTGTTTGGCTTCCCCATCGTATTTCAGGTCTAAGTGTTTACCCCGGTGGGCCCCTTGTGGCGGAATATCTTCGCGGTTCTGTGGTTGGGGTTAATCCCACACCGCCTGTAGTCTTCTCACCTTTATGTTCAAGTACCCCGCCACCCTTAATCTCAATACCTGTGTTTTGAGATGAACAGATGGGTTGGCGGGTTCTAACTGAATTGAGTGAGCTCAGCTCTAACTTATTCAATATATGACTCCAGAGAAATGATTCTCTGAGTCGCCTTCTGAACTGAGAAAACTCAGCCCTAAATTCTTCTCAGCAATAAGAAAATGAATCTGCGGGATGCTACTGCTTGTGTTGAGAAGATAATAACATAGTACTGTTTCTTCAAGCCTTTTATGTAGTTGAGTTGATTGTAGTGGCCTTGAAGAACACCAGCAACTTGGTTTTCTCTGCTTCTTCTTTTAACTCAGAAAGAGAACTTTTTGATTTTGATGTTGAAGACAAACTGATTCTTCAGTTCTTTGTTTCTTCAACCAGCCAACTTTTTCACTACTTCTCATTCGAACTTATAAAGAGAACTTTTTGATCATGCCGTTGAAGATAAATTTATTATTCAGTGATTTATTTCTTCAACAACCAACTCTGTCTGTGATTCACTAACTAACTGTAAGAGCAAGTTCTTAGAAAACTTGTACTTCGTCAAGAGGAAGAAGATGACCAAAAAGCTTTGTTCAAAAAATCCCTCCTCTTCTTTCTCAGGACTCTGCTTTTGTATCCTGTCGTCCAGCAGCTCTTTGTGTAGTATGGACCACCCAGAGTTGGCAAATGCAACACTTCTTTTGCATTAAATGATTTATTAAAGGCAAACAGGGCCTTTTTTCATCTAGCGTGCAAAGCCCACGAAATTTGAATTCTTGATGATGTCAGCATGAATCAGTGCTTCTGGACTCAGCAAATTTCAGACAATCTGCATAGGCATTGAGTGAAGCCTTGTCACTCAATGCAAACGTACTTAGCAGAATTCTGCATCTTGAGGCGTCGAGTGAACCTTCAATACTCAATGTTTTTGACATTTACAGTCTAACTATTAAGGAGTTGAGTTATCCTTCATCACTCAATGCTTCTGGACTTTATTGAAATTTTTCTGCATGAAGGCATTGAGTGAATATTCTACACTCAATGCTTTATGACTTAGTCTGACTTCTTGATAAGTCATTGAGTGGTCTATCTTCACTCAACGCTTCTATACTTAGACAGAAATACTATTGAGTAGCCATTAAGTGTATTGTCTTCACCCAACGCTTCTGTCCTTAGACAGATTTCTTGATAAGGCGTTGAGTAGCCCGTCTTCACTCGACACTTATATACTTGGACAGATTTTTTGATGAGGCATTGAGTGGGCCGTCTTCACTCAATGCTTATATACTTGGACAGATTTCTTGATGAGACGTTGCGTGGCCCATCTTCATTTAACTCTTCTATACTTGGATAGATTTCTTAATGAGGTGTTGAGTGGCCCGTCTTCACTCAATGCTTCTATACTTGGACAGATTTATTGATGAGTAGGCATTGAGTGAACTGTCTTCACTCAACGCTTTTGTCCTTAGATAGATTTCTTATCAGCAAAACTGCGGCTTTGACTACATGTATTTCTGTCAACACTTTTAGGCTTCTGGCATTATGTGAAGTGAGTTCACTCAACGTCTCTAGACTTAGTATATTTTCTGCCTATCCAGTAACCTATCTTGAGTCCAACTATCATTGTGACCTTGACTGCCTGTCAAATCAATGTAACAGAGTACAACCTGCATATAATGAACTTGAACATATATTAAATACATTTATGTGTATACCATTGACTTATGGGCCTTCTTCAAATCTAGGACAATGTGATCAATGGATCCAACAATCTCCCCCTATTTGAAGAAGTCAGAACCCTAGTCAATGATATACACTAGCATATACATAGATAAATATTCTTAGTATATAGGAGCAAAAATTAATACACACACAAATATGATTATCAAAATATACAGTGTGCATATAATAAAATGTTAACACTCCTAAAGCCCTTAAGGAAAACAAGAAACATGTCATGTTTCAGGCTCCTTGAACATTATCCCCCTGTTGGGTATCTTTGCAGCCTTTTTCTTGTTTGGCTCAATAGCATCTAGTGGCACAACACTTGACTTTTTGTCTCTTATGTACTTCCTCTTCTTGTTGAGCCAGATCTCTTTCTCTTCTTCAAAAACAGACTTGCCTCTAGCTCTAGCTACCTGATCAGCAAGAGAAGAGGGTTTAGCCCACTGAGCACCATCTTGATCATAACATTGATCTGCACTGTAATCACCATACTGTTCATCATACAGTCCTTCTTGAATCAAAGAAATGTTATCATATATGTATTGTTCAAGCCCTAATGAACCTCTGATTATATTGGAAACCCAAACAACATTATCCCCCATGATTATTGCCTTCTCCCTTGTTCAAGCCCCAATGAACCTCTGGTTACATTGGAAACCCAAACAACAATCTTCCCCTTGTTCATTGCCTTCTCCCTTGATCATTGCCTTCTCCCCATTTATGACTTCTTCACCAAAAGTTGTAGTCAGGGAGTCCTTGGCAATAAAGAGTATTTGATCTATCTTTTCATCCAGATAGTTCAATATCCTCTGAAATTTCAATGACACTCTCATATTCTTGAGCAGGGAGTTCTATTGAAATTTTCCCCTCAATCTCTATAATCTCCATAGGAATTTGCTGACTTGTATCAACTATAACTGGAGAATCTTCAGTCATTTATCAGGGACTTGCTCGCCCTCGACTTGAGGACAGAAAGGAGTCACTTCAGGACTTGAGTAATCATGATCTGCAGATTTTCAATGAAGTAATCCAACTATTCTTGAACTGATTATACTGGCTCTCCCACAACAGGTACAACCATCTGGGTTGTCTCCCCCTCAACCTCAGCATTGTCCATAGGGACATTCTGGTCTTTAGTAATATTGTTCTAATCTATTCTGTGTTGGAGTTTCTTTAGGTAAGAGTCAAGCTTATCCAGCATACCAGACTGAACTTGCTCCCCTTCAACAGGAGCATCTAGCTTGTCAGTCTCCCCCTTAATATTTACACAGATCCTGTCTGTAATACTTTCAGTTACCATTTCAGCTACCTCTGCTAGAATGTTCTCTGATTGGGAGTCACTGACTTGGACATTCTTTGCTGCAGGTTAAGAAGATATTGAAACCTGAGCACTCCTATCTCCTCTTGTTTCCTCAGAAGAATCTGATAGCTGAGGATCATGTGCCTCTTCCTTACTACTCTTAGAAGAGCTGCTTCTTGTGATTTCCTCTGTGATGAGTACAACCTTCTTTTTCTTCTTCTCACTAGTCTGCTGATGTGGCAGCAAAACTCTGTCCCACTAGTCAAACATCTTTGAGTCCATTATTATCATGGGAACCTGTCTTGCATATCAGAGCTTCCCAACTATATCTGCCAGAAACTTTATTTTGTGAGTTAGATATTTTCTCAAGACTGATCCACTAGTGTGCTTTGGAATTCTGTGGATTTCTCGAGCTTTTGTTGTGGGGAGAAAAAAGATGAAAGGGCTAGGAATAATGTATTTTATTATAAGCATACACACTTCTATTTATTCTAACCTCTTATTTGAGACTGTGGAGAGACGCGTACCTGGTGTGATAATCATGAGGAAATCATCGGCTGAGATTAATCCCGTGAGATAGACATAAATAAAAGTCCCTAGGAGTATGCATTGATTAGACTTGACACACTCGACGCCTAAACACTTTGACTCAGCATACTCAACGCCTGATGTTGACTCAGCGCACTCGATTCTTGGACACTTAAACTCAGTGCATTCGATGCTTGGACACTTAGTCCATATCTTCTTTATTATCCTGTAGGGATTAATACTACCTTCAACTAAAATGCATGAAGAGATACTGAAGTTATACTAAGTTCATCATACCTAGATCAAATTTGAAGGTGTTGAAATTGGCTTCATCTAGTAGCTTGGTGAAGATATCAATCACCTGTTTGTCTGTAGGGTTAAACTCAAGACTGATGTTCTCACTTTCAACATGCTCTCTAATAAAAAATACCTAATCTCTATGTGCTTAGTCCTTATACAGGATTCCTAGCAATATAGATTATACTAGTAGAATCACAAAACATAGGAGTTCTACTTAGCTTGAGATTGTAGTCCTGGAGCTGATACTGGATCCATAGTAGTTGTGCACAATAACTACTAGCTAAGATGTACTCTGATTTAGTTATTGAGATGAAAACATTTGTTTTCTTCTTGCTGCTCCAAGAGACCAATCTTCTTCCTAGAAATTGGCAGGTGCCAAAAGAGATTTTCATGTCTTCTCTGCAATCATGCCCTAGGGGCTTGTTTCAACTCATATAATTGCTTAAGATGGCTCTTTGTTCCAGACATAGGCCTGGAACATCCACTGTTCAAGTACCATATTGGCATTGTATTGGTACTTGTACTACCCTGCAAACACAGATTAGTTTACCTCAGGAACCCAAAAGGGATTGGGTCCTAGGTTCTTGTTAGCTTGAAAATACACATGTTTACCTACATCAATCCTGTCACCATTGCCCTTGGAACACTAGGGCTATGCCAACAATATATGGTAAAGTGACCACTTTACCACAGCACTAACACTCATGAATGTTGTATCTCCACTTATGAAGAACCTTTGAAGAGTGCAAGCTATTAATAACTGTCTGTTCAAGGGGAGAGTAGCATCCTTCTTCTTATTTCTTTCTGCAAGTATCTGACTGAAAGTTAGTCTGTAAGTGGATGTACATGGCATATTCTGAGTAGCACCAACAAATATCATCTTTGTAGCTGACATGGAGTTGATGGCTTCAGAAGCTTCCAGGTGAGGCCTGTTGATTGACTTATCCTTAGTCCAGGTGTTTGTTGGAGGAACCTGAGAAAAGGCCACTGTATTATCCTTGAGTGTGGGGGAAAGAGTATCAAATACAAATGGTCCATGATAGGCCATCTAGATTTCCTTATGGGGAGCCTTTAGTGCACTCAAACCCAAGCCCTTTCTCCTTCCATTGTAAAATACCCTTGTATTCTTACAAGAAGAATTCTCATTCTTCTAGTGACTGTACGTGTTGTCCTGATCAAAACTATTGGAAGGGAGGATTACCTTGTGAAAGATGATTTGAGGCTCTATAAGAGCTTTGTCATTACCTTTGGAATGGGCAGCTCTAGAGTTCCACTTAAACCCCAAACCTCTCTTATCCTTTTGGGAGGTAAAGAAGTCTATCAATAGCAGTACTGTTTTGGGCTTTGAGAATTCAGCCATTATCTTTCTATCATTAAGGAGATTCTCTTCAAGATCCATAATGACCATGTTCTTCTGACTGATGGTTCTAATCTGGATGATTGAGATTGTCTTTAGATGGATAACCACCATCCTCAACTGAGCTAACAAGGGTGCTGACTCAAACTACAGGGAAGCAGCTTGTTGTAGGGAGACAATCTCCTCATCTTATCTCTTGAAAAACCTTTTGCACTTCTTCAGAGCATCCAGAATTGCACCATAATTGTCAATTAATTTATTGACATCTTTTTTAGAATCTGACCCCTCATCCCCACTGGAGGAAGTAGATGCATCAGTGTCTGAGCCGGACTCATAAGTAGAAGAAGAGCTAGAGATAGAGTGTACCTCATTAGGGATAACATTATCCTGATTGTATTCTGATAGAGCCATGAGACTGAACTCCTCATCCTCTTCACAGTCACTATCAACAGAGGACAGTGGAGCCCTTATGCCTGATGGGGTAGCTAGATGATCAGCTTCTTCTTCAACGGACATGAGACCAATGTAGGCCTGCTCTTCATTTGATTCTGAAAACTCAGAATAACTGTCTGATAGGCTTACTTTCTTCTTGGCCAAGAAGCTATTTTAACTCTTCTTGTCCATGTGATGCTTTTTTACTTCAGACTTCATATACTCCTTCTTAATTGGACAGTCAGCAATGACATGTCCACTCCTGTTGCAAAAGTAGAAAACAACATTAGTCTTAATACATTTGTTCTGTTTGGAGTCATACCTTTCCCCAGATGGATCATTTCTGGATTTGTCCATGCTATAGTAAGGCTTCTTTGAGGTGGAGCTAGAAGTGCCATTGTTCTTCCAGTGTCTCCTCCTACTCAGTAACTTTTTGAAATGCTTGGAGAACTATGTCAGTTATCCATCTAACAGCTCATTTCCAGAGGAGCTGGGATCTAAGTTTTTTGACTCTACAACTTTCCTTGGTGGAGGAGTCTTTTCCTTGCTTCTTCTTGTGGCTTCATCTATGAAGGACACAATCTTCTCTTTGTAAAGAGATCTTGCATCATCCTCTTCAGCCTTCCTGTGGTTCAGCTACATCTCATGGGATAGTAGCTTCCCAATTAGATTCTGGGGCAATGTGTTGGCCAAGTTGCCAACTTCTCTGAAAGCACAAATCTTGATATCACATTCCTTGTTTAGATATCTCAAGAACATGAAATTTGGCTCATAGTTAGTGAACTGTCTGCCATATGTGATCAGATTGTTCATTATTATCAAGAACATCTCATAGCATTCAGCTATGGAATCCTTCTTCCCTTTCTTGAATGCTTTATATTGTTGATTCATGAATGATTTCCGGTCATCCCTCACCTCCTCTCTCCCTTCCAAATACACAATAAGAGAATCCCACATCTCTTTGGCTGTTTTGAAGTGGACAAGTTTCTGGAAGGTGGAGCCATCTTTGGCGCTGACAATGATGTTTTGTGCCCTCTTATCCATAGTTGCCAAGATGACTTTTTCTCTAGTCATTTCAGTATTCTTCTTTGGAGTCTGGACATTGGAATCTAAAACAGAGACCTTCATGGGGATGAAAGGTCCTTATTGGACTGTAATGAAGATCCTAGGATTTGAGGCTTCCATGAATAGCTCGACCCACTCTTTCCAAATCTCAAAGTTTTCCTTCCTACAAATTGGAAGTTTCATTGAGCTCAACTCGTTGTGGTTCTCACATGAACCTATGAAGATAATATTTAGCAACTCTTGGAGATCTGTTCAGACTGTTAAATCCTTTTTAAACAACCTCCCTCTAATACTGCTTGAAATTCTTTGTTTCAATAGTAACTATACACTTAGAGGGGGGTGAATAGATTTCCTAGTCTTTATGACTACTTTCTAATTTGGTGTGTTGTGAGTTAGCTTATTTAGCTTGCTTTCAAGAACACAGATCAACACACCAGTATTTATAATGGTTCCCCAAGTTATGGGTACATCCACTTTCCCTCACGCCTTTCTAACAGTGTGTTAGATAAGACAATCTTCTCCAAATCTCGGCACAAAGAGATTACAACACAGATCCCTCAGGATCTCTAAGACTTTCTCCAAGTACTACCTCAAGACAAAGCCCTATAACTTATAGATAATATCTCCTATAGCTCAGTGATCATTCAGATCACCTACCTTGTACTTAATAAAAAGTCCTACAGCTCAGGCTAGGAGGGTAGCCCTACACTCAGAGAGTATAACTTCCTACAACTCAGATCTGATTCAGATCCTACCTCAGGCCAAAGGCCCTACCTCAGATTCTCAATAGAATTCTACCTCAGGCACACATGCCCTACCTCAAATCCACAACAGGACCGTACCTCAGGCACATAGGCTCTACCTCTCAGCCTTTATAATCTCGGGTAACAAGACAAATCCATTAAGATCCTACAGAATGAAAATGAGTTTGTTGCTGATGATTGACTCTAGAGAAAATATTCTCTGAGTCTGCCTTTCTGGACTGAGTGAACACGGCTATAACTTTGACACCAGAGAAATGATTATCTTAGCCTTCTTCTTCCCGAACTGAGAAGCTTAGACCTATCTTCTTCACATCAATAAGATGGTTGATCTTCAAGTTTGTTCTGCTTGTGCTGAGAAGTCAACTACAGAGCACTGAATCCAGAGAAATGATTCTCTGAGCCTTCTTTATGAACTGAGTGAGTTCAGCCCTAACTTCTTCAATATATGACTCCAGAGAAATGATTCTCTGAGTTGCCTTCTGAACTGAGAAAACTCAGCCCTAACTACTTCTCAACAACAAGAAAATGGATCTACGGGATATTACTTATTATGTTGAGAAGATAACTGCAGAGTACTGTTCCTTCAAGCCTTTTATGTAGTTGAGTTGATTATAGTGGCCTTAAAGAACACCAACAACTTGGCTTTGCTCTACTTCTTCTTCTAACTCAAAATGAGGACTTTCTGATCTTGATGTTGAAAATAAACTGATTCTTCAGTTCTTTGTTTCTTCAACCCGCCAAAGTTTTCTCTGCTTCTCCTTCAAACTCAGAAAGAGAACTTTCTGATCTTGTTGTTGAAGACAGATTTATTCTTCAATGATTTATTTCTTCAACAACCAATTCTGTCTGTGATTCACAATCTAACAATAAGAGCAAGTTCTTGGAAAACTTCAACTTCATCGGGAGGAAGAAGATGACCAAAAAGCTCTGTTCCAAAAATCCCTCCTCTTCTTTCTCGGGACTATGCTTTTGTATCCCGCCGTCCAAGGACTCTTTGTGTAGTATGGACCACCCGAACTTGGCAACTACAACACTTCTTTTGCATTAAATGATGTACTAAAGGCAAGCGACGCCTTTTGTTATCTAGCGTGCAAAGCCAACGATATTTGAATTCTTGATGACGTCATCATGACTCGGTGCTTCTGGACGTAGCAAATTTCAGACAATCTGGATAGGCATTGAGTGAAGCCTTGTCACTCAATGCAAAAGTACTTAGCAGAATTCTGCATCTTTAGGCGTCGAGTGAACCTTCAACACTCAATGCTTTTGACATTTACAGTCTAACTGTTAAGGCGTCGAGTGATCCTTCATAACTCAATGCTTCTTGACTTGGTTGAAATTTCTCCGCATGAAGGCATTGAGTGAAGCTTTTACACTCAACACTTTCTGAATTAGCCTGACTTCTTGATTAGGTGTTGAGTGGTCCGTCTTCACTCAATGCTTCTATACTTAGGCATAAATCCTGTTGAGTAGGTGTTGAGTGTACTGTCTTCACTAAAAGCTTCTATCATTAGACAGATTTGTTGATGAGGCGTTGAGTAGCCCGTCTTCAGTAAACGCTTCTATACTTGGACAAATTTTTTGATGAGGCGTTGAGTGGCCTGCATTCACTTAATGCTTCTATACTTGGACAGATTTCTTGATGAGGCGTTGAGTGGCCCGTCTTCACTCAATGCTTCTATACTTAGACAAATTTCTTGAAGAGTAGGCATTGAGTGAACTGTCTTCACTCAATGATTTTGTCCTTAGATAGATTTCTTGTTAGCAACACTGAGGCTTTGACTGCATGAAGTTCTGTCAATGCTTTTAGGCTTCTGGCATTGAGTGAAGTGAGTTCACTCCATGCTTTTAGACTTAGTAGATTTTTTGCCAGTCTAGTAACCTGTCTTGAGTCCAACTATCATTGTGACTCTGACTACCTGTTAAATCAATGCAATAGAGTACAACCTGCATACAATGATCTTGAACATATATTAAATACATTCATGTGTATACCATTGACTTGTGGGCCTTCTTCAAATCTAGGACATTGTTATCAATGGACTCAACAGAGTTCTCAAATCATGAACTAATTCTCTAGGTGTTGTATTTTGAAAGTACTGTGTTTTATTTTGATGTGATCTCTATTTTTATTTGGTTTATGAGAATTTTGGTGTGATTTCTTTATTGAGTTTTTGATCTGGATGGTTAGACTTTTGAATTATATTTTCATTCTATTCTTCGTTTCGAGATTCGAGAGATGAGACACATGAGCATATGAACAAAAAATATTTTACTACGCGACAAGATTCGAGAGATGAGTTGTATAAATCTTTCACCAAAGTTTTCGGCTTGTTTTATTGCACTTCGAGATTCGAAAGAGGAGAGACGTAAGTGTATCATTAACTCAATATAGCATAGAAGGGAGAAAGACATTTCACCTGTACCTTAGCAATTTTGATTTTTATTACTTTTAATATTATTTGTTTCACCTGAGTTAGAGATGACAAGGTACCGAGGGATATAATAATTTCCGATATCAAAAGATACAAATTTCTACCTTAAAATTATTGTAGGAAAGTGCACCAAGTATTCTCATAAATATCTTTTATTGATCCGTCATAATAGACTTAGAAAATCAAAATACATGATTGTTTTCTTATCATTTGATAAAAAGTAATTTTTGCTAGTCATTGTTTATTGGTCTTAGAGTTTTAATTTAGTCTCAAAACTTTTTAAATTGATTCACTTGGATTTAAATAAAAGGTTAGCTAGTATTTGCGAGCATTAAATTAATCACCACTCCATGGGAACGACCTTTATTCACAATATATTACTTGATATGACACGCACACTTGCGTTAATATGTAATCTATGTAACGCCCATGAATTTCTGATAATTAATTTAATCGCATAATAATAGCGTAAGGGCATTATGATAGTTCAAGAGTTTTGTATGCTGGTAATTTCTTCTTAAACTTCGATTATGTAAGGTAATAATAAAGAATTTTTAATTTATTTTATTAAAATCTCTCCACCCGTAAAAGTCGAACCCTTAGAACTAGGTTTTACAGAACTTCTTCTTCTTCCGCCAAACCCGATCACACGACAGGAGGAGGAGTCGTCCCTTTTTGGAAGTCTTCCATCCACCGCCGTGGGAGCTACAGTGCAGGAAATCTCCGTAGGAGTAGAGATTCATACTGCTTTCACTGAGACCTTAGTGCACGCGATGAGTTTTTTAGGTTTTGTGGATTTTTGGGGTTATAGAGAGTAACCCTAACCCACGTTTTTATCCCAAATCTTTCAGGAATTGCTTGTTAGGATTTTCTTGATGCCGATCCGTGGTGTGGGGGGGGGGGGGGGGGCGTGTAGAGATGATTTTGTCGAGATTTGAGGCAGGTGGCAGTCTACCTCCCTTGCTTTATTCCAATATTTTTGTCTATTACTTCCCTTTCCTTCATAGGACTTAGAAATATCGCTTGTTTTGGAAATAATTGCATTGGTCGAATTTGATGATGTATAGAAATCTTTCTAAGTAGAATTCATCGAGTATTCTCATGCAATCTAAGTAGAATTTGTCGAGTATTCTCGTGTAATCTAAGTAGAATTCGTCGAGTATTCTCGCGTAATCTAAGTAGAATTCGTCGAGTATTCTCGTGTAATTTAAGTAGAATTTGTCAAGTGTTCTCGTGTAGTTTAGTAGAATTCATCGAGCAAACTCGTGAGGCCGAGCTGAATTCATCGAGTGATCCCGAGTAACTAGCTGAGTTGGTCAAGTAGAATTCATCGAGTGTACTCGTGAAGTCAAGTTGAATTCGTCGAGTGAACAGTGGATTCGTCGAGTGTTTTAGTGTAGTCTAGCCAAATTCGTCGAGTGAAAAGTAGATTTGCCAGTACACCCTTAGAAAATTTGGATTTTCTTTCCTTGCGTCGTTGTGATAATTTGATGCTAAGTCTTGGGTCTTTTATTACCATTTATTATTGTATTTTGATTTATTGTTGGAACTTGGGTTGGCAGTGGATAAAGGACCGCCACCTTAATGTCTGTGCGAATCATCATGCCTGACGACTTTATGATTTTGGATTTGGATTGGCAGTGGATAAATGACCACCACCTTAGTGCCTGCAATGAATTATTATGCCCGATGGATTTATTATTTGGTACTTTTGGTTGGCAGTGGATAAAGGACCACCACCTCAGTGCATGTTTTTTTGGTTGTGTTGATCTGATGGTTTGTGCTAGAAAGATAGCCGCTCCCTCTGTACCGTTTTATGTCCGGCACTGATAATTCACTCTTTAAGCTAATTAATGTTATTTCTATGATTATATATACTTATGATTAGGACATCACTAAGAGTCATTTCTGCACTTAGTGCAAGTCTTCTTCTTATATGGTCATTTAGTGCCAAGCTAATCGTTCTCCTTACTCTTATGTTGTTCGTTTTTGTGGTTTTGCACCTTTTTAGTTGGATAGGTAACCCACTTACCTTATTAATCCTTTTGAATTATGTTTAAGCCATCTTGGTGCTCTTTGTTGCTGAGGCATTCTTTTCTTTTGAATATCTCAGGTTCAGGCAAGTAGTAGGTAGAGCCGACCGAGTTGTTGGACCAGTTTTCTACAACTGTTTTCCCCTCCCTCTTCCAGCTCAGTAGTGGTTAGTGCCTTTTTCTTTCTTGGTGTTAGAACTTCATGCTTTTGTTGTTAGTGTTATGGGTTTGTGTCAGTTTGTTGACACTTATAAGTACAGTTTCTGGTGTATTAACTATTAATATACTGTCTCTGCTACTACTGAAGTTCTCATTATTGAAGTGTTTCTCTCTGTGAATGTTTTATATTAGGTTGCACGTTAGTTTTTTTTAACTAAACAAATTTGCATTTTAGCTTATTTTCATCACATCTTTTTCAACTTTATCAACATACTTTAATGGATATAGAACTCCTTTCTTTTATTTATACTAAATTTAGAAACTGCAGACATTATCATGTTTGATAGATTTTCATGTTCACATAGGATAAATGAATGTAGTACAATAGAGATTTTCTGCTAGAATTATATTTTTATTTTCTGTGGACTAGTTGATCCATTAAACCGAGGGACACGGTGTAACACCCCTATCCGTCACATAGCATAAAGCAGTAGGTCCGGCCGGGGCCCGACGTCGTATGCCACAGGCAGACCGGGTGGTTACTTATGGAAACCATCCAACCAATCTCAACGTCCTACACAGAGCATTCTAGCGGAAGCAGTTTATAAAAGTTGTAAACAAAGAACCCAGCATCAAAGCACGAATGTCCACTAGTACAAATTAGGAATGTTATACAAAATACCCAAAACAAGCCTTAAGGCCTTACAAAATGTTTCACTTGAATATTACATGTTTTACAAACCACGGAACGCAGGTCGGTCATACATGAATAAAACAGTAAACACTTCCATTTGGGCCTTCGAGGGCCGGCTTCGCAAAAAGGGCTTTAGCCCGCTATTGACCGCTTGGTCCAGCTGCACCTGCAAGCAACAAACCACCGCATGGTGGCAAAACAAGGCAACGGTCAGCAATGCTGACCAAATTATAATGATCCCGCCCCCAACTCGGGGCGGCGTTGCTCCTTCCCTGCATTTTATTAGCATAAGCAAGCAATTTATAACAATAGCCAATAAATCACAGACGTTGGCTCGCACGGCCACACGCCCCGTGCTCTCAGGGCACATTCTCAGTGAAGCGGTCGATGTCACGTCAATTAAAGCCATAGACATTCCGGACTCACCACCGCCACTTGGACGGCCAAACCTATGAGAAATTTGTCTTCCTGGCCTGGGTCACGATAATTTAAGCCATTGACCGCCGAAGACCCTACTCTATGCCAATGGTAAGTGCCACGTGCCTTTAGGTCTCTTTAACCGAACGACATAGAACGGGTACGGTTCCATCTAAACCGTGCTCACATCGCAACGACAATTTAAGCCATTTGCGCGGGTCAAACTTCCGCCGAGTCCCATTTCCATCACAAGTCACATAACCCGGTTATGTTCAAGTTGGCTCTCAAGCCACCAAGTTGGCAAGATCTCGTATCCGCCCAGTTTTCTGGGTGCACCTTTGGGTTAGTCCCCAAGGCTCCCTGCTGCAATCCACCGCGTAGAAAACCCGAAAAACAACCAATTGCACGGAGTCTTCTCCGGCATTATGCAATGCAACATCACCGATCCAGACCAACATGTCCGGGTAGGCTTCACACATCATGCCTATGTCCGTTCTCGCTTACGGACTCTAAACAACGGGGACTTCACGTATCTACCCGAAGGAACGCCTCCAACTCTCCGCAAACTCGCGAGAGCGGGCTTCCTATGCAAAGAAAGAGAGCTACTCATGCTCAAGATGAGGATCGTTACCCTTGCGTTCCTCTTTGGCGCCATGGAAAAGTAATCGGATGAAAACCACCGCACTAGCGTTGCCTCCGTGGATCCGGAGTCGGCTCGCGATTCGGAGCTCCGAAGCTCCTCCAATGGCAGGATCTAGCTCCTTCTTCCTCCCTTGGCTCTCCTCTCTCTCTAAGGCTTTAGAAAGAGAACACTTAAGAAAAAGTAAGGGTTTTGAAATCCCAAACTCGGGTATATCCCTTTAGGAACAACCCCCAGCCATTGGATCTCAAAATAAGGAAACGAACGGCTTTGATTCGGGGCTGAAATGCCCAATCTGGACCGAACACGGCCTGGCACACGCCCGTGTCCAGGGCCGTGTGCCGCATTCGCCATCAAAATCAAATATCCTGGGACCTCACACGGGTATCGAACACGCCCGTGTTCGAGCTGCCATGCCCGTGTTCCACCTCACACGGCCGTGTGGCCGGCCGTGTACCCCATGATTTTTCCCCAAAATCAACCTGAGCACTGCACGGGTTCTAGGACACGCCCGTATCCTTACCCGTGTCACCTTGACACGCCTGGAACCCAGGCCGTGTACACGGTCTCGACATTTCGTCGAGCGAAAATCGTCGATCTGATGACACGGCCTTGGACACGCCCGTGTCCTAGGCCGTGTGCCTTGTCTCGATGAATCGTCGAGTAAAGCTCGTCGACTCCCCGGGACGATCGTCGAGACAGGTAGACATGCCCTGAGACACGCCCGTGTCGCAGGCCGTGTGCCTTGTCTCGACGCATCGTCGAGCGAATCTCGTCGACTCCGCGGCTAAGTGTCGACACGAGTTGACACGCCATGCGACGCGCCCGTGTCGCAGGCCGTGTGCCCAGTCTCGACCAATCATCGAGAGAATCTCGACGACTTCGCGGCTAAGTGTCGACACGGGTCGACACGCCCTGGGACACGCCCGTGTCCCAGGCCGTGTGCCTGCTGCCAGAACCTAAACTGGCCCAAAACGTCCCCCCTTCGCTCCTTTGAGTTTCGGGGCGTTACAACTCTCCCCCTCTTAAAAGAATTTCGCCCATGAAATTACATAAAGGAAAGACATGTACAAAACCAAAATTTGTACCTGAGCGGAACAACTCCGGATACTCGTCAAGCATAGTCTGCTCTCACTCCCAAGAGAGCTCCTCACGACTGCAATTGTCCCACCGGACCTTGACCATCCTGATCTCTTTATTGCGTAGCCGCTTGACCTCCGAGTCCTCGATCCGCACGGGCTTGACCTTTGTCGTTAGCCCACTATCCACCGGCACTTGATCAACCGCGATCACTTGCGTAGGCTCTTGCACCGCCTTCCGAAGTACCGAAATGTGGAATACATCATGTAATCCACTAAGCTCCACTGAAAGCTTCAACCGATAGGCCGCTTCCCCAACTCGCTCCAGAACCTCGAACGGTCCAAGGTACCTCGGGCTTAGCTTTTTCAATCGCCGCACCCGTGGGACACCCTTGAACGGCTTGATCTTTAAGTATACATAATCGCCCACAGCGAACTCCACATTCCTGTGCTTGGCATTATAGTACTTTGCTTCCCGGTCCTGAGCGATAAGCAACCTCTCCCGAATGGTTCTCATCAAAGAAGTAGCATCATCCACTTCCGATCGCTTATACAACTTTGACTCACCCGTTTCTAACCAAGACAATGGTGTGCGACATTTCCTACCATATAGGGCCTCGAATTGCGCCATCTAAATACTCGTTTGGTAGCTGTTGTTGTATGCGAACTCCACCAAATAAAGGTGGTCTTCCCATTGCTTTCCGAAATCCAAGACACACATGCGGAGCATGTCTTCCATAGTTCTATTGACCCTCTCGGTCTGCCCATCCGTTTGCGGATGGAAGGCTGTGCTGAACTTCAGCTTCGTTCCCAACATTTGCTGCACAAGCCTCCAATCATTGGATGTGAACCGCCCATCTCGGTCACTCACGATGCTGCGGGGCACACCATGAAGCCGTACTATGTTATCCACATAAAGCTTTGCCAGCTTCTCCACCGGATCATCCTTCCTATACGGAATAAAATGCGACACCTTCGTTAAATGATCAACAACCACCCAAATGACGTCGTTCCCCTTTTGCGACCTTGGCAAACCGTGCACAAAGTCCATAGAGATGTCGTCAAATTTCCACTCCGGAATAGGCAAGGACTTAAGAAATCCTCCCGGTTTTTGGCACTCTGCCTTTACCAAGGCGCAGGTTTGGCACTTCGCTACGTATAGCGCCACATCCTTTTTCAAACCCGGCCACCAAAACAGTTTCTTCACATCACGGTACATCTTCGTGCTCCCCGGGTGAATCGAGTACTTGGTATGGTGTGCCTCGTACAACAACTCCACCCTCAAATTGCCCACACTTGGGACGCACAAACGACCGTCTTTCCAAAGCAACCCGTCCTCCACGACGAATTGGGAATTTGACCCATCCAGAGCCTCTACCATGAACTGCTTCATATGAGCATCCATATCCAAAGCCTGCCGAATACGATCAGCCAGGTCATATTGGAATTCAGTCCAATTCAGAACTGCTTCAGCACTTGATTGTCTATCCACACAAACAATCTCCAACGCCTCCAACTCTCGCACCAACCGCTCATCGTGCACCGATAGCCAATTGGCTTGAGCTGGGGCTCGACGACTCAACGCGTCCGCAACCGCATTCCCTTTGCCAGTCACGTAATGGATCTTGAACGTATAGTCCCCCAGGAACTCCATCCATCTACGTTGCCGCATATTCAGATCTTTCTGATCAATAAGATACTTCAGGCTCTTGTGATCGGTGTAGATATCAATTTTCACACCGTACAAATAGTGCCTCCACAGCTTCAAAGCAAAAATCACGGCCGCTAACTCCAAGTCATGGACCGGATAATTCCACTCGTGCACTTTTAGCTGTCTCGAGCCATAAGCTATCACGCTTCCGTGCTGTAGTAGCACGCAACCCAAACCGCTGCCTGAAGCATCGCTATAAATCTCGTAGCCCTCGGTCCCACATGGCGAACTCAGCACAGGCGCCGTGGCCAACCGACACTTCAGCTCCTCAAAAGCTCGCGCGCACTCCGGAGTCCAAACGAACTTATGCTCCTTCCTCGTCAAAGTAGTGAGAGGTAATGCTATCCGCGAGAAGTTCTCTATGAAGCGCCTATAATAGCCGGCAAGCCCCAGAAAACTCCGGACTTCCGCTACAGTAGCAAGCTCAGGCCACTCCCGTATCGCAACAATCTTCGCCGGATCCACAGCAATACCCTCTCCACTCACTATATGCCCGAGGAACGCCACTGAGGATAGCCAAAACTCGCACTTCGAGAACTTGACATACAACTGATTTCTCCTTAGCATCTCCAACACCAAATGAAGATGCTTGAAGTGATCTTCCTCACTTTGCGAGTACACCAAAATATCGTCGATGAAGACGATCACAAAATGGTCCAAGTACTCCTTGAACGTCCTGTTCATCAAATCCATGAACACTGACGGCGCATTAGTCAGCCCAAACGGCATGACCGTAAACTCATAATGCCCGTATCTCGTACTAAACGCTGTCTTCGGGATATCACTCTCCCTTATTCGCAGCTGATAGTACCCAGCCTTTAGATCCAAGTTCGAGTACACCGTCGACCCGACTAACTGATCAAAAAGATCATCAATCCGGGGGATCGGGTACTTGTTCTTCTCCGTCAGCTTATTTAGCTCCCGATAATCAATACATAGCCTCAAGCTTCCGCCCTTCTTCTTAACAAAGAGGACCGGTGCGCTCAAAGGCGAAGAACTCGGGCGCACATACCCTTGCTCCAACAACTCTTGCAGTTGAACTTTCAGCTCCGCCATTTCCTTAGGCGCTAGCCGATAAGGAGATCGTGACACAGGCTTTGCGCCTGGCAATAGCTCGATCGTAAAATCTATCTCTCGCTGAGGCGGGGCTCCAGGAAGATCTGCAGGGAACACATCAGGGTATTCCGATACCACTGAAATACAATCCAACACGGGCTTCGGCTTTGCAACCTCCACTAGTGTAAAGAACAGTTCTGCTCCGGCACGAACCGCCTTCACCACCTGAAGAGCAGACATCAACGTCTTGCTCGACCCCTTTAAGCCCGTAAAAGTCGTCTCACGACATTCTCCCAGCTTAACTTCTTGCTACCGCAATCTATATGGGCCTGCTGCTCCGAGAGCCAGTCCATGCCAAATATGACGTCGAAATCCACTAACGGAAGTAAAGACGCCCGCAGGTCGAACTCCTGCTCCCCAATACGAATCTTAACATCGCAGATCCTAACCGCTCGCATCGAACACCCATTGGGCAACAACACATCCAACTTATCCTTCGCCATCGAAGAAGGGACTCCGATGCGTGATATAAATCCTTCGGACAAGAAGGAGTGTGAAGCTCCCGTATCAAAGAGTGCTCGTGCCGGATTTTCACAAATCAATACAAATCCTAAACAAGCAGTGGTAAGGTAACATGTGCATAACAAGTATTTAAAGGAATTGACTTGCAATTAAGTAAACCGTACTTGTCACCACTTCAGCCTGTTTAATGGCCTCCTGTTGGCCAAGATTGTAGACCCTTGGTTGGGCCGGAGCATAATGGGATGCGGTCGACTCCACCGCCTTTCCCTTTTCTTCATAAGTAGCTCCCGGCCTCCTCTCGGACTTAGGACGTCCGCTCCAACAATCACGGGCGAAATTCCCCGTCTTTCCACATGTAAAACACGTGCCCGGGGTCCGACTCATAGTCGCCCCAGAAGCACCAGAAGGAGCTGGACCCGAAGTCCTATGCTTCTTGAAAGACCTCCGATAGCCGGACTTTGAAGTAGTCGGCACTTTGAATTCAGATTTCTTCTCCCCCAAGCTTTTCTTTGCTTGTACGTTCTTCATGTCCTTCTCTAAGGACCGGGCAGTGTTGACCAAGGTTAAGAAACCCTGCGTCATTGGCCCCGAGAGTAGTAACCTCAACTCATCTCTCAACCCTTCGTAGAAGCGATTAGTCTTGCGCTCCTCATCCATGATGGTGGAGCTAGCATAACGACTCAGACGAGTAAACTCGTGGAGATATTCATCCACGCTCCTCTCACCCTGTACCAACTTCAGGAACTCATTCTCCAACTCTATCTTCTGCGTCGAAGGGAGGTATCTTGCTAAGAACAATCCCGAGAACTCTTCCATCGGAACGTCTATCAGTTGTCTACCCCTCAAATGATGCAGCTCCAATCCTTCCCACCACATCCTCGCTTCACCGTCCAAAAGGAACGTAGCGATGGTGGTCATTTGCCACTCCTCCGTCTCCGTCGCTGTCATGACTCTCTTCACCCTGGAGAGCCAGTCTTCAGCCTGAGATGGGGTTCCCAACCCCGAGAATAATGGAGGGTTAAAGCTCATTACATGCTTAAGCTGCCTCTCAGTTGCCCTCCTCGGCACCACCGGTTCCACAACCACTTGCTCCACTCTCCTCGGCTCAGCCTCTTGCAGAGGTTCTTGCTCCATCGCAGGAGCGGGCTGCTGCGTTTGCCTTCCAGGCTGCGCATTTATCACGGCCAACATCGCTTCAGCCACCAATCGTATATTTTTAGCCGACAGATGTGTTGCAGGAGCAACATCCGGTGCACTACTAGCCTCAGAAACTCGGCGTTCTGACGGCCCAACACCACTTCTGGTCACCTATAGTGGTACAAAACACCGTTAAGTGACCAAATAAATTGCAAACAGCAATTATAGGAACACGCAGGTTCCTCAAACACGAGTATTTTCATTCCTAAGTGGACATTCATGGGTTCCTTTTACTGTTATTACGATGACGCACACAACGTGCTCACCACCCCTTAAAAAGAATTCGCCCACGAATTCACTTTAAGCCCGACCAAAACCAGTAGTCTGATACCAAATTGTAACACCCCCTATCCGTCACATAGCATAAAGCAGTAGGTCCGGCCAGGGCCCGACGCCGTATGCCACAGACAGACCGGGTGGTTACTTATGGAAACCATCCAACCAATCTCAACGTCCTACACAGAGCATTCTAGCGGAAGGAGTTTATAAAAGTTGTAAACAAAGAACCCAGCATCAAAGCACGAATGTCCACTAGTACAAATTAGAAATGTTATACAAAATACCCAAAACAAGGCTTAAGGCCTTACAAAATGTTTCACTTGAATATTACATGTTTTACAAACCACGGCACGCAGGCCGGTCATACATGAATAAAACAGTAAACACTTCCATTTGGGCCTTCGAGGGCCGGCTTCGCAAAAAGGGCTTTAGCCCGCTATTGACCGCTTGGTCCAGCTGCACCTGCAAGCAACAAACGACCGCACGGTGGCAAAATAAGGCAACGGTCAGCAATGCTGACCAAATTATAACGATCCCGCCCCCAACTCGGGGCGGCGATGCTCCTTCCCTGCATTTCATTAGCATAAGCGAGCAATTTATAACAATAGCCAATAAATCACAGACGTTGGCTCGCACGGCCACACGCCCCGTGCTCTCAGGGCACATTCTCAGTGAACCGATCGATGTCACGTCAATTAAAGCCATAGACATTCCGAACTCACCACCGCCACTTGGACGGCCAAACCTATGAGCAATTTGTCTTCCTGGCCTAGGTCACGACAATTTAAGCCATTGACCACCGAAGACCCTACTCTATGCCAACGGTAAGTGCCACGTGCCTTTAGGTCTCTTTAACTGAATGACATAGAATGGGTACGGTTCCATCTAACCCGTGCTCACATCGCAACGACAATTTAAGCCATTTGCGCGGGTCAAACTTCCGCCGAGTCCCATTTCCATCACAAGTCACATAACCCGGTTATGTTCAAGTTGGCTCTCAAGCCACCAAGTTGGCAAGATCTCGTATCCGCCCAGTTTTCCGGGTGCACCTTTGGGTTAGTCCCCAAGGCTCCCTGCTACAATCCACCGCGTAGAAAACCCGAAAAACAACCAATAGCACGGAGTCTTCTCCGGCATTATGCAATGCAACATCACCGATCCAGACCAATATGTCCGGGTAGGCTTCACACATCATGCCTATGTCCGTTCTCGCTTACGGACTCTAAACAACGGGGACTTCACATATCTACCTGAAGGAACGCCTCCAACTCTCCACAAACTCGTGAGAGCGGGCTAACTATGCAAAGAAAGAGAGCTACTCATGCTCAAGATGAGGATCGTTACACTTGCGTTCCTCTTTGGCGCCATGGAAAAGTAATCGGATGAAAACCACCGCACTAGCGTTGCCTCCGTGGATCCGGAGTCGGCTCACGATTCGGAGCTCCGAAGCTCCTCCAATGGCGGGATCTAGTTCCTTCTTCCTCCCTCGGCTCTCCTCTCTCTCTAAGGCTTTAGAAAGAGAACACTTAAGAAAAATTAAGGGTTTTGAAAGCCCAAACCCGGGTATATCCCTTCAGGAACAACCCCCAGCCATTGGATCTCAAAAAAGGAAACGAACGGCTTTGATTCGGGGCTGAAATGCCCAATCTGGACCGAACACGGCCTGGCACACGCCCGTGTCCAGGGTCGTGTGCCGTATTCGCCGTCAAAATCGAATCTCCTGGGACCTCACACGGGTATCGAACACGCCCGTGTTCGAGCTGCCACGCCCGTGTTCCACCTCACACGGCCGTGTGGCCGGCCGTGTACCCCATGATTTTTCCCCAAAATCAACCCGAGCACTGCACGGGTTCTAGGACACGCCCGTGTCCTTACCCATGTCACCTTGACACGCCTGGACCCCAGGCCGTGTACACGGTCTCGACATTTCGTCGAGCGAAAATCGTCGATCTGATGACACGGCCTTGGACACGCCCGTGTCCTAGGCCGTGTGCCTTGTCTCGACGAATCGTCGAGTAAAGCTCGTCGACTCCCCGGGATGATCGTCGAGACAGGTAGACACGCCCTGCGACACGCCCGTGTCGCAGGCCGTGTGCCTTGTCTCGACGCATCGTCGAGCGAATCTTGTCGACTCCGCGGCTAAGTGTCGACACGGGTCGACACGCCCTGCGACACGCCCGTGTCGCAGGCCGTGTGCCCAGTCTCGACGAATCGTCGAGAGAATCTCGACGACTTCGCGGCTAAGTGTCGACACGGGTCGACACGCCCTGGGACACGCCCGTGTCCCAGGCCGTGTGTCTGCTGCCAGAACCCAAACTGGCCCAAAACGTCCCCCCTTCGCTCCTTTGAGTTTCGGGGCATTACACACGGTCTTGAACTTGAACTCAATTAATGTTTTTAACCATAAAGATAAATGCATTTTATGAAAGTGATCAGAAGTTTGTCCTTGCCTGAGCGTCTGCAGTTGTTCCCTTGCATGACATGGCATAACGATGCATATTATCTCTGTACTCTGATAATACTTTAGACCTCGAGAAAATGAGGGTTGGATAGTTGGTATTAGAGATAGGTTTAGTTTGTTTGGTAGGTTAGCCGAACGACCATTTCCTTTTAGTTTAGGTTGGTTATTTTATTTTATTTTATCACATACACACACTGATGTGTCATCAGTATGTCTTGGTTGAAGCATGGACACTACACTCATAAGCATGGCAGAATTATAAGAGGCATATTATGTTATATGGGATGCATACTATGTGTTTGTATATGGATTCTCATAGGCATAACAACAAGTGACTATTAAGTTGAAATGGGCGACTTAACAATCATCACCTGAATGCTAATTTGATTTTAATTTTTGTTACATGCGATATTATGTAGTATGAGATGCATAATATTTCATGTGTACGTCACTCATAATATGCATTATGGCCTTTATTAGAATGCATAACACAACATGCACCACGTAATATAGCATAAACACACATACCAAGTTAAGATTTACACCATGATACTCGTACACACATGATTTGAAAAAAAATCAAGTCATCGTGTATTCATGTTATATGAATAAGAGACGAGGGATGGTGGTGTATCATCCTAAGTTAAGGCATAACATCATTCATAGAAAATCCCAGAGGACGGTAGTAGCAAGAGTAGATGTTCGTGTATTTCCGATCTGTTTTAAGTTGAGTAATTCTGGCATTTAGTTAAGTCTTGATGAGACGATCGTTTGTATTTGTAGAAGATGGGTCTGAAGGGTCATAAGCTAAGGTCGGATCCCCAGTCCAAGTGAGAGTCTTCGGGAGCGCATAGTGAAGCAATAATAGAGGAGCTTCATCTGAGCAATGAGACTTTGTTGAGACAGATGTTTGCGATGTAAGCATAGATGTAGTCATTGTTTACTGCCACCTTAGGGAAATAGCCTAGTGCGTAGCCCCATAAGGTGGATTAGGTTGTGCATGTCCCTCCTTTCCCCTTAGTGAATCCTATTTTATTGCCGCCTGGGATGAATTTCATCTCATATTTACAGCGCTTAGGACCCCCAGCTTATAATGGATGGGCTGATTTCATGACGTTAGATGACTGGATCATTACTATTGAGGAGATGTTTTCCTATTTGGGAATTTCTGAGGACCAAAAGGTTATGGTCACTACTTATAAATTGAAGGGCCTCGCTAAAGGCTGGTGAATCAGAGAAAAAGAAAATCTTGTAGATGGATGCTCATGGGAAAGGTTTAAGGGGATGTTATTGAAGAAGTTGCTGCCGACGGTGGAGTGGGATAGGTTGATAACAATTCTCTGTACCTAAAATAGAGGCAACTCACGATTGGTGAGTATGTGATTGAGTTCAGCAAGTTGAGCAAGTTTGCTCTATAATTAGTAGCCACTGAGGAAGACAAAGTTAAGCATTTTTTGAGTAGTCTTCAAAGCGACATCCAATAGTGTTAGGAATATTTCCCTCAATGTTCCCTAAATTTGAAGAAGGCATCCCAAGCAATATAAGTGCATAATTGTATTTGATATAGTTCAAGTTCAATGTGTGCTCCCATGGAACATGGTTAGACAGATGGTCTAAGGGTTTGTGATAGCTGGTCACAAAGTAAAGATATAGAGGGATAGAAATCTTTCTAAGTCCACGAGCATTGAGTGAAGTCAACTCACTCAATGCCAGATGCAAGGGAAGATGCTGGATAGGCTGGAAATTGCCTAAGTCCACAGACATTGAGTGAAGTCTATTCACTCAACTCCAGGTGAGTAAAAGCATTGAGTATAGTCTCAGCCTAACAATTGGCAAGCTGAAAATGTGGCCAAGTCCATAGGAGTTGAGTGAAGCCTACTCACTCAACGCCATACATCAAAAAGCTATGAGACAGGCTAAAATAGTGAAAGCCTAAGGAGAAACAGACAGAAATGTGGCTAAGTCCACAGACATTGAGTGAATTCTACTCACTCAATGCCATACAACATAAATCATTGAGTATAGCTCAGACGGTCAACGCCACAGAAAATTTGTGTTGATATTTGACTAAGTTCACAGGTGTTGAGTGAATTTTACTCACTCAACGACGACATGTGATAAAAAGCATTGACATAACCTTAGTCAGTCAGAGACTGTGATTTCACAGAAATTTGGCTATGTCCAAATGCATTGAGTGAAGATTTCTCACTCAACGCTAGATAATAGAAGAATATATGCTAAGTAGTTTGGTGTTGAGTGAAGCTTATCACTCAACGCCAAGTGACAAAATCTATCTAAGTAATATGGCATTGATTGATGAAGGCTCACTCAACGCCTAGTAACAGAAAGCCTGGCCAAGGCAAAAAGCATTGAGTGATGAAGACACACTCAACGCTCTCAACGCTAAAGAAACAGGAATATTTTCTAAGGCAAAAAGAATTGAGTGGACTTAACACTCTCAATGCCTTGAGACAGAAAGATTGTCTAAGTGTTTTGGCATTAAGTGAAGCTCAATCACTCGACGCCTAGAGATAAAAAGATTGTCTAAGTGTTTTGGCGTTGAGTGAAGCTTACTCACTCAACGTCTAATGACAGAAAAACTTTCCAAGTGTTTTGGCATTGAGTGAAGCTTACTCACTCAATGCCTAATGTTAGAAAATTTTCTAAGTGTTTTGGCATTGAGTGAATGTTGTTCACTAAACGCCTAGTGACATAATTCTGTTTAAGTGTTTTGGTAATGAGTGATGCTTACTCACTCAACGCCTATACTAAAGATGCTTGATTTTGGCTAAGTCCATAGATGGTGACGTCAGCAAAGTCAACAAGTCAACAAAATTTAAATTTGTTTGGGGAAAGCTACAGTACGTGACAAATGTAGTCTCTTGCCTTCAGTAATGCAATTAATACAAGAACAAAGTTGCAGCTGTCAATTTCAGTGGGGCCCACGAGTCAAAATATTCGTTGATCGGCGGAATAGAAAAGGAAGAGATGAGATTGAAGATCTTATCTTTTATGGTTTGGTCTTTTCGCAAAGTGGCGGAACACCTTCGTCCTCCTCGCCATTGTTGCTGAGGTCAAGGCTGAAGTTCAAATTGACTAATCTAAAAGGTCTTCAAGTTAGTTGTTGACATCTCTATTATTAATAGCAAGTTCAGAGACATTTTCTCTAAAGAAGAAGATGCAGTAGGTCTAACCTAGCTGTAGTTGATCTGAAGTTGATCCAAGAAAGCTGGTGCCATCATCATCCACACCAGCAAGGTTAGAGATAATTTCTCTAAGAAAATGATAGCAGCGAAGGGCTAACCCTAGCTGCAGTTTCTGATAGCTTTAAGCAAGATAGCTTGTGTCTTTCCTATCTGCACCAACAAGCTCCGAGTGATTCTCTGAGAAAGAAGAGGCAGCAAGGGATGACCCTTACTGCAGGAACTTCATAGATCCAGCCAATAATTTCTGAAGAACATTCTCTGGAAGTTGTGAAGAAGAAAGCTTGAAGAAACAGTATTCTAAAAGTAGGCTCAGCAGACTAATTCTCGGGATCCAAAGTTAGGACTGAGCCTAAGGTTCAGTTCATGAAGAAGCAGAGTAACAACTCTGTAGGTCACTTCTCAACATATGTAGAAAAACATTGAAGATCTACTCTTTTTGCTATGAAGAAGTTAGGGTTGGGATCCTCTCAGCTCAGGTAGCAGCAAGACAAGCTACAGTCACTTCTCAGTTCCAGCAAGAAAATCTCTGGAGCTAAGAAGAATAAGATAGGGCAGAGTATTTCTCAGTTCAGGTAGCAGTAGGCTCTGGGATTATTTCCCTAGTGTCAAATTTGGGCTGAGTTTATCTCGGTCCAGAAAGATTGGAACAAAGAAATATCTCTTGTGTCAAGACCAACTCACCAACCCACTTCCACCTTATAGGTTCCTTTTTGGATCTGAGTGGTTGGAGCAAATTTGCTCTGAGGTAGGATCCAAGTTTGGATCTGAGTTGTAGCGCTATTTAACTTGAGTGTAGGATCTGGGTGCAGATCTGAGAGTAGGATTCTGTTGAGAAACTAAGGTAGGTGATTAGTTGATCACTGAGAGTAGGATTTAGATTGGATCTGAGGAAGGACCTTTGGGTCTGAGGTAGAAAAGTCATTCTCTTTGAGTGTAGGGCACTTGTGTCTAAGATATACGATCCATTGGATCTGAGGTAGGGCCTTTGTGCCTGAGCTATAGGAGAGTCATTCTCTCTGAGGTAGGATCCTTTGTGGATCTGAGGTAGGTCTATCCTCCCAGCCTGAGTTGTAGGGCCTTTGGGATTGAGGTGGGTGATCTTTGGATCACTGAGTTGTAGGGCCTTGTGCCTGAGATGTAGGTCTTGGAGGAGATCGAGTGGTCCTGTGGGATCGTGTTGTAAGCTCTTAGAAGCCGAGATTGGAGAAGTTCATATGTCTAACTATAAGTTATAAAGGTCGGAGGGAAAGTGGACGTATCCATAATTTGGGGAACCACTATAATTTTTTTGTGTGTTTCTTTGTCACGGGTTATTTAGTTCTTGAAAGAAACAATCTACTAACTCACCAAGCAATTAAAGAAAGAAAATAAAAGAAAGTCACAAGAGACAAATAACTTATTCACCCCCCTCCTCTAGGTGATTTAGCTATCCTTGAAACTAAAACTTTCAAGTGGTATCAGAGGGAGGTTACTAAAAAAGGACTTAATAGTCTGAGTAGACCTCAAAGGTTAGCTAGAAGGTTTGTACTTGTGGGTTCAAAAGAAAACCATAAGGAGTGGAGCACAGTGGAGCTTCAAGTCTACAGCAAGGAGAACATTAGTACCTAGAAAGAAAGGATCAGGAAGATCATGGAAGCCATTGATCCTAGAGTCTTTATAACAGTTCAAGAAGGATCTTTCATCCCCATGAAGGTCTCTTTCTTAGATGCAAAAGTTCGGACTCTAAAGAGTTATGCTGAAATGACTGAAGATGAAATCATCTTGACAACTATGGACAAGAGGGTACACCACATCATGGTAAGTGTCATGGATGACTCCACCTTCCAGATCTTGGTCCACTACAAGACTGCCAAAGATATGCGGGACACTTTGATTGTCCACGTGGAATGTAAAGAGAAGGATGATACGGAAGAAGTTGCCATCAGCCCATCAAACGGTGTCTATCCAGATGCAAGAATAGAGATCATGGCCCCTTTATCACACTCAGATAATGATTCAGAGGAGGATGATGGTAAAGTAGATGCCAACTGATGTTATGGGCTAATAGCCATGACAAAATAGAATACTACCAGGATCAGCCTGATCCAAATCAGGTACAATCTATGTCTAGTTCTTCTTATTGCTCGGATCATGATACCTGTTGATGCGTGAAAATGGCATCGGGGGCACAACTAATACAGAGGTGGTGTTTGGTCTCTCAGGCTAGGAGAGGAGGAAGGAGAAAGTTGCGGGGGTAGAGGAGAAGGAGGCTTCTGAGTGCTCGAGAGTGGAGCAAACAGCTTGTTCAAGGAGGGATGCAAGGGTAAAGGAGAGGCTGTTGAGAGCAGAGGCGAGCCTTGATCAACAGAGAGGGTTAATCAAGAGAGGAAGAGGAGGTTGACCAGGAGCTGTCGAGCAGACAGTTACTGCGACGGTTGCGCTTGCAGGTTGGTTACCGAGGAGAGCTGAGCTGAGCTGAGGGCAAGGCTTGCTGAGCAGAGAGCAAGGCATGCTGAGCAGAGAGGCAAGGCTTGCTGAGCAGGGAGCAAGGCTTGCTGAGCAGAGAAGCAAGGCTTGCTGAGCAGAGGAGCAAGGCTTGCTGAGCAGAGGAGCAAGGCTTGCTGATCAGGGAGCAAGACTTGCTGAGCAGAGAAGCAAGGCTTGCTGAGCAGAGGAGCAAGGCTTGCTGAGCAGAGAAGCAAGGCTTGCTGAGCAGAGGAGCAAGGCTTGCAGAGCAGAGGAGAGAAGAGGGGGCCGCTAGTAGCAGCAACAACACACTTCGCCCGCCGCGGCCTAAATGTCACTCTTGCGACAGGCTTTCCTTTGATTAATAGCGAGAGGTTACAAGCTTACAAGTACACCTTAACAACAAATCATTAAAGGGGTACAAAGAGAAGCTGGCTGCTAAGGGAGAAAAAATTGCCAGAAAGCAGAGAAAAGAAGCTGCCAGAGACTAAGTAAAAGAGGCTGCTAGCTGCTGGAGGACTGGAAAATTGAGTCTGCAGAGTCTGCTGGCAAGCTGCTGGAGAGCTGTGGAGGACTGCACAGAAAGGAAATCTGAGTCCGTAGGGCTTGCTGGAAGGCTGATGGAGGACTGTGCGGACAGGAAAACGGAGTCCGCAGGGTCTGCTGTCAAGACTTGTCTGTACCTTAGGTCCTCCCAGAATGAGAGGAATCAGGGGCTATTTATAGGCCCGGGGAAGATCTTCAAAGAGCGGGGCCCAGTGATGTCAGCATGACGTCCTGCGCGGACTGGATATTAGAGTCTGCCAGGTTGGCGAATGACGCTGTAGGAAGCAGCGAACGGAGGCCGCCCCCTTGCGGGCGGCCTGGGCAGACTCCGGGGGGAGTCCGCCCGGCAGGGCCGGGGCCGCCCCCTAGAGGGCGGCCTGGGCGGACTCCGGGTGGAGTCCGCCCGGCTGGCCGGGCCTCCCCCGAGCGGGCGGCCTGGGCGGACTCCTGGGGGAGTCCGCCCGGCTGGCCGGGCTGCCCCCGAGAGGGCGGCCTGGGCGGACTCCTAGGGGAGTCCGCCCGGCTGGCCGGGCTGCCCCCGAGCGGGCGGCCTGGGAGCACTCCTGGGGGAGTCTGTCCGGCTGGCCTGGCCGCCCCCGAGCAGGCAGCCTGGGCGGACTCCGGGCGGAGTCCGCCCGGCTGGCCGGGCCACCCCCGAGCGTGCGGCCTGGGCGGACTCCGGGGGGAGTCTGCTCGGTTGGCCGGGCCGCCCCCGAGCGGGCGGCCTCGGCGGACTCCGGGGGGAGTCCGCCCGGCTGGCCGGGCCTCCCCGAGCGGGCGGCCTGGGCGGACTCCGGGGGGAGTCCGCCTGGCTGGCCGGGCCGCCCCCGAGCAGGCGGCCTGGGCGGACTCTGGGGGGAGTTTGCCCGGCTGGCCGGGCCGCCCCCGAGCTGTCGGCCTGGGCGGACTCCGGGGGGAGTCTGCCCGGCTTGTCGGGCCGCCCCCGCGCGGGTGGCCTGGGCGGACTCCGGGTGGAGTCCGCCCGGCTGGCCAGGCCGCCCCCGAGAGGGCGGCCTGGGCGGACTCCGGGTGTAGTCCGCCCTGCTGGACGGGCCGCCCCCGAGCGGGCGGCCTGGGCGGACTCCGGGGGGAGTCCGCCCGGCTGAAGGGCAGAGGCCGCCCCTGGTGGGCGGCCTGGCAGGCAGAGGTCGACCTGAGTGGGCGGCCTCGGCAGACGGCGGCAGGAGGCCGCCACCCCTCGAGCGGCAGGGAGGCCGGAGCCCCTTGGGCGGACTGGGAAACCGCCCCTTATGGTGCTGTTGGTGGACTCCTGCAAGGAAAAGCATTGCATGGTTAGCGGGCCTAACCGCATGACCTGCGAGGGTGAGCTATGAGAATAGCCCTCTGTCCCGCAGGGCACGCGGTTGCAAGGGGACCTAAACGGGCAGGGAAAACTGACCGCCTACGCTGGGGGCTTGTCGCGATCAAAAAAGAGAATCTAAGGAGCGCGACTAGCCAGCTGGCTACCTTATGAAGGATCGCCGATTTCTGGGTTAACATAATCCCCGCACTTTTTTAAGTTCCGAAGGGAACTTCGAAAAAGTTGGAGACCCACGAAATTCGTGATCCACCCCAAAGGAAAGAGAAGGGGGGCAATGAGAGATAGAACCTGAAGACTCTCCTTACAAGCTTGGTGTTTCCTGTCTATTTTCCTGCAAGAGGAAAATTAGGGTAAGCATGTATGGGTGGTACATCGAGTGTGTACCTGAGTTTGCTTTTGCAAAACGAGGAAGGTGTGTCTTCTGTTAATGTTCTGCAAAACAAAAGTGAGGAAAACAGGAAGGCACAATAACTTGCAAGTACCTGATGGAGGCTTGCAAGCACCTGCTACCCTCTGCAAAAAAGGGAAGGAAGAAGAGTATACAAGAAAGAAAGAAAAATGAGTTGCAAGTACCTGGAAGGAACTTGCAAATCTTTGGAGGTTTCTGCAAAAGAAGAGTTAAAAGTATGCACAGCGCATGAAAGTAACTTGCAAGTACCTGAATGGAGCTTGCAAGTGTCGGTGATCTCTGCAAGAAGAGAGTTAGAGGCAGGTATTGTATACAAAGATAAGCTGCAAATACTTGAATATGACTTGCAGACATCTGCTAATCACTGCAAAATGAAGAGTGAGCAGCAGATGTAAAATAATGATTTAAACTGCAAGTACCTGGATGAGGTTTGCAGGTGTCTGTTGTTCTCTACAAAGAGAAAAGTTAGGAGCAGACAATATGCATATGAAAGGAGCTCGCAAGTACCTGTGGAGAAGGCTTGTAAGGGTTTGCTAACCTCTGCGAGGAGAGGAATTAGAAGCAAACAAGACATGAAGATAACCGCACCAAAATTGTTGAGATAACCCATGAAGGTTGATGAGATAGGGTTGATATGACCAAGTAGCAAGAAAAATGTCCGATGAACATTATCATGAAGCCCAGATTAATGAATCGAGCGCTAGCTGTCGACATGGCTGGATGGACATGATCAAAATGAATGCCAGAATCCTTTTGGTAGGTTGGATTAACTTGTTCACCTGTGAAAGGAGGGAAGAGAGAAAAGGAGGTCTACACTCAAAATGACTAAAGAGGATTGAATGCTGTCACAGGTGTTCCCCGTAGGCCTTATGCATCACTTGCCCGAAAAATCATCCCGAGTATAGTCCTTCTCAAAGCGGGCTGGTCGTGCATCCTCAAGGAGGGCACAAAAGAGAAAAGCAAGGGAAAGATCCTGAGAAGGATCGCCAGAAGCAAACCTCTCTTGCCTTGGGCACAAGAATCACTGATCAACAAGACTGGTTGCGCCAAGAGGCCTAGCTTGTCTGTGTATTGATCAGTGGAGTTGTGAGAACCCGAGAAGGTACGGATCGAGGATACCGGAGTGTTCAACAATCACAGTTAGTTGATGATCGAAGAGACAAAGCTACGCTTGGTCGCCATTGCTTGTCAAGCAAAAATCATCATGACTGTAATGTATCCTAAGCAAAGCACAGTAGAGCTAACACATGGGGCTCCCCTAGCACACACTCAGTGTCAGATGCCGACCAGGATTCGAAATCTGAAGCCCATTCCCGCAATTGAACTGCCCCCACTACACACATGGGTATACTCCCGCCATATGTCGTCGTAGCGGTAGTGCGAGAACAATCAATGGAGGGAACGTTTCAGACTCGGTGATATCTCATTGGCGTACTGATCCTTTAGAGAGAGAGAAGAAGAGGAATGAGCAACATAAGAAGGGAACTGTGTCAGTATAAGATCCCTGATAAAAAGCATTGCTGAAAAGCAAGAAATGAACACTGAGAAGTGTTTGGTGAAAAGAAAATGCTTGAATAGAGTGAGAGCAAGGGTTGGGATAACCCATGAAGCTTGCTAGGAGCCTTGGAGGACTGTGAAGTCCATCGCTTGCTCAGAATAGCCTACCAAACACACCTTCGTCATCGGCATCGAAGCACTCGACAGCGTTGTTTACAACGAGGAGAGGAGGCTCTTCGACTTGGTTCACTCCTCTTGAGGAGCAAGGAACGTCTGTGACTTCTTTGCCCTTTAAAGTTGCTGGATCAGGGCGTTCTTCTTTAGGAAGCAGGTCATGCATCTTTCCCTGCCGGAGCATCCTTTGCACAAGCTGCCGGAAAGCTCGGCATTCCTCTGTTAGGTGACCTGGCTCTTTGTGAAATTCGTTGTAGGGTTCTGAACCCCTAGATCTTTGATCTGCTGGGCGATAGGGCTTCTTGAAGTTTGCCCTTTCTTTCATGATCTGGATTACTTCTTGCATGACGTCGTCAAGATCATACTCATGCAAGTCGTTGTCCTGCTGCTGTTGAACTGCTGCTGTTTGCAAAGACGGAGCTAGCGGCAGCAATGGGTCTTGAGCACGATCACGGCTCAGGAAGGAGTATCGATGGCGATGAATCCTTCTCTCCTTCTTTGAGTGAGTTGGGAAGTGATTGTGAGGAGACCTTGGACGATGCTTGCGAGAGAGATCCTCCTCGGATAAAAGCTTGGAGACGAAGCCTGGGTTGCTCTTTTCACCTCGGATATATGAGTTGGCTAGAGAAATCAACTCTTGATATGTCATTGGAGCACGGACATTGGCTTCAAATTTGAGAGGCCCTTCACGAAGACCGTGGATAAGAGCCACTCTGTACATTTCTTGATCAGAAACTTCGATGTCCAAAATCTCTCTTTGGAATCGATTAACAAACTGAGACCAAGTCTCATTTCCGCGCTGCTTGATCTCAAAGAGGGCTTCAGGACCGCCCTTTCTCTTGGTTGATGTAGAGAATCTGTTAAGAAGCTCCCTTCAAAGATCAAGGAAAGAAGTGATGGAGTGAGGACGAAGGCCATAGAACCAGTCCCTCACTTGCCCATCAAAGGAGGTGACAAGGAGCTTGCACTTAGTTGCATCTGAAAGGGTCTTGAGAGCAACGACTGACTCAAAGGCTTGGAGGTGCTTTACTGGATCTGTCTCTCTAGTGTAGATTGGTAGTCGAGGTTCTCTGAAGTTTGCTGGAGTAGGCTCATGGCGAACATTCTCTACGAATGGTGAAGGTTCTTCTTGCTCTCCTACAACATAAGGAAAGAAAGGAGCATAAGCTGCAAATGCAAAAGAAGCAGGAGGATAACAAGGAAAAGTTGTTGCAGGAGGAGTAAAGGCAGGTGCTGAAGGGTATGGATGACTTCCCTGAAAAAAGAGAACTCTAGCAGCACTTCCACGGGCTGCTTCCCGGAATAAGTTATGGCGAGCAAAAAACTCTTCATCTTGAGTTCTCAAAGGAGCTGTAGGCCCTTGCGGAAAGGTTGGGGTGTATGGAGGATAGAATGGCGGGCAAGCTTGAGAGTAAGCTTGCTGATGCTCTGATGTTGGTGTTGGTTTGATTGGAGCAGCTGGAGCTGCCGCTGGATGAGCGTCCAATCGCTGCGTGATTGCAGCAAGAACTTTGTTGATCGCCTGGAACTGTTGAGCATTCTCACGGCGCGTCTGCTCAAGGGCTTCCCAGAGAGGATCTTCACTGGGACTTGGAGCAAGGTTCTCGGCTGATTGATGGTCTAACATGGTTAACTGTTGCTTTCACTGCCTATTCTGATCTGAAGGGCTGCACGTGAGCTGACGGTCCACGCTCACCGCACCAAAACTGTTGATGCGCGAAAACGACATCGGGGGCACAACTAATATGGAGGGGGTGTTCAGTCTCTCAGGCTAGGAGAGGAGGAAGGAGAAAGTTGCGGGGGTAGAGGAGAAGGAGGCTTCTGAGTGCTCGAGAGTGGAGCAAATAGCTTGTTCAAGGCGGGATGCGGGGGTAGAGGAGAGGCTGTTGAGAGCAGAGGCGAGCCTTGATCAACAGAGAGGGTTGATCAAGAGAGGAAGAGGAGGTTGACCGGGAGCTGCCGAGCAGACAGTTACTGCGACGGTTGCGCTTGCAGGTTGGTTGCCGAGGAGAGCTGAGCTGAGCTGAGGGCAAGGCTTGCTGAGCAGAGTGCAAGGCTTGCTGAGCAGAGAGGTAAGGCTTGCTGAGTAGAGAGCAAGGCTTGCTGAGCAGAGAAGCAAGGCTTGCTGAGTAGAGGAGCAAGGCTTGCTGAGCAGAGGAGCAAGGCTTGCTGAGTAGGGAGCAAGGCTTACAGAACAGAGAATCAAGACTTGCTGAGCAGAGGAGCAAGGCTTGCCGAGCAGAGAAGCAAGGATTGCTGAGCAGAGGAGCAAGGCTTGTTGAGCAGAGGAGAGAAGAGGGGGCCGCTAGCAGTGACAACAACACACTTCGCCCGCCGCGGCCTATATGCCACTCTTGCGACGGGCTTTCCTTTGATTAATAGCGAGAGGTTACAAGCTTACAAGTACACCTTCACAACAAATCATTAAAGGGGTACAAAGAGAAGCTGGCGGCTAAGGGAGAAGAAATTTCCAGAAAGCAGAGAAAAGAAGCTGCCAGAGACTAAGTAAAAGAGGTTGCTAGCTGCTGGAGGACTGGAAAACTGAGTCTGCAGAGTCTGCTGGTAAGCTGCTAGAGAGCTGTGGAGGACTGTGCGGACAGGAAATCTGAGTCTGAAGGGCTTGCTGGAAGGCTGATGGAGGACTGTGCGGACAGGAAAACGGAGTCCGCAGGGTCTGCTGTCAAGACTTGTCTCTACCTTCGGTCCTCCCAGAATGAGAGGAATCAGTGGCTATTTATATGCCCGGGGAAGATCTTCAAAGAGCGGGGCCCAATGATGTCAGCATGACGACCTGTGCGGACTCCGCGGACTAGAAATTGGAGTCCGCCAGTTTGGCGAATGACGCTGCAGAAAGCTGCGAATGGAGGCCACCCCCTTGCGGGCGGCCGGGGCGGACTCCGGGGGGAGTCCGCCCGGTAGGGTCGGGGCCGCCCCTAGTAGTCTGCCTGGGCAGACTCCGGGTGGAGTCCGCCCGGGTGGCCGGGCCGCCCCCGAGCGGGCGGCCTGGGCGGACTCCTAGGGGAGTCCGCCCGGCTGGCCGGGCCGCCCCCGAGCGGGCGGCCTGTGCGGACTCCTAGGGGAGTCCGCCCGGCAGGCCGGGCCTCCCCCGAGCGGGCGGCCTGGGCGGACTCCTGGGGGAGTCTGCCCGGCTAGCCGGGCCACCCCTGAGCGGGCGGCCTGGGCGGACTCCGGGAGGAGTCCGCCCGGCTGGCCGGGCCGCCCCCGAGCGGGCGGCCTGGGCGGACTCTGGGGGGAGTCCGCCCGGCTGGCCGGGCCGCCCCCGAGCGGGCGGCCTGGGCGGACTCCGGGGGGAGTCCGCCCGGCTGGCCGGGCCGCCCCCAAGCGGGCGGCCTGGATAGACTCCGGGGGGAGTCCGCCCGGCTGGCCGGGCCGCCCCGAGCGGGTGGCCTGGGCAGACTCCGGGAGGAGTCCGCCCGCCTGGCCGGGCCACCCCCGAGCGGGCGCCCTGGGCGGACTCCGGGTGGAGTCCGCCCGGCTGGATGGGCCGCCACCGAGCGGGCGGCCTGGGCGGACTCCAGGTGGAGTCCGCCCGGCTGGCCGGGCTGCCCCCGAGCGGGCGGCCTGGGCGGACTCCGGGGGAGTCCGCCCGGCTGAAGGGCAGAGGCCGCCCCGGGTGGGCGGCCTGGCAGGCGGAGGTCTCCCCGAGTGGGCGGCCTCAGCGGATGGGGGCAGGAGGCCGCCGCCCCTCGAGCGGCAGGGAGGCCGGAGCCCCTTGGGCGGACTGGGAAACCGCCCCTTGTGGTGTTGTTGGTGGACTCCTGCAAGGAAAAGCATTGCACGGTTAGCGGGCCTAACCGCATGACCTGCGAGGGTGAGCTATTGGAATAGCCCTCCATCCCGCAGGGCATGCGGTTGTAAGGGGACCTAGACGGGCAGGGAAAACTGTCCGCCTACTCTGGGGGCTTGTCGCGATCAAAAGGGAGAATCTAAGGAGCGCGACTAGCCAGCTGGCTACCTTGGGAAGGATCGCCAATTTCTGGGTTAACAATACCAGTCCAGATTCAGAAGCTTCTTCATCTAGTGATGAAGGTGACACTGAATCTGAGGAAGATATAAATCAATTGATTGATAAGTATGATAAACTTCTAGAGACTTTGAGGAAAAGCAGGAAGTTAGTCAAGATACAGGCTGAGGAGATTACCTCCCTTTAGTTAGCTGCTTCCCAGCAAGCTGAGACAACATCCTTGTTAGATCAGAAGACTGGGAAAGTGTGACAACTAAAGGCCATCTCAGTCATCCAACCCGAGACCATAAGCCAAAAGGACAAGATCATCTTGGATCTTGAAGAGGAGCTCCTTAAGGAGAAAAGGATAGTGGCTAGTTTCTCTAAGCCAAGTATTGTGTTACCCTTGATAGATTTCTTCTCCTCTCAAAAGGGTAAGAAGAAGTTGGCAGTCAAGGGAAGCATAAGTGTTGACCTTTCCAAAGGGAAAGGCAAAGCTCCTATAGAGCCACAGTAAACACTTCACAAGGTAATCCTCCCTTCTAACAGGTATGAACAGGACTGTATATATGGTCACTGTAAGAATGAGAATTCTTCTTGTATGAATACAAGTGTATCTTACAATGGCAGAAGAAATGGTAGGGGAATGAGTGCATGTAAGGCTACCCATGAAGAAGTCCAAAAGGCCCATCATGGACCTTTTATATTTAGTGCTCCAGCCCCCTCACTCATGAGTAAGGCAGTGGCCTTTTCTCAAGATCTCCCTGCACACACTCTAACACATGTCAAGTCTGCTAGCAAGTTAGACTTGTGTAATTTTAAGGCCATCAACAGTGTGACTTCGGCAAAGAAGACTGATATTGCTAGACCTCATGAAAAACCAAGCACTTCTATTGCCAGACCTATCCTCAATCAGACTTTGGCTGAGTGAAATAAGAATAAGGAAGCTGCTCTTCCTTCTGTCTAGTCTGCAGTCTGTCATTCTGCCAGACCTGCTCAAAAGAGAAGTTATAATATCCATGAGTGCTGGTGCTGTGTCAAAGTGGGCCACTTTGCCATAGATTATTGGCACAACCCTAGTGTGCCAAGGGCAAGGGTAAGACTTCCTGACAGGACTGCTGTAGGTAGACATGTGCATGTTTTTGATAATAGGAACCTAAGACCCAATTCATTTTGGTGTTCTAAGGTAAGGTAAACTTTGTTTTGTAGGATAGTCCAAGTGCCCTTACCCTCATGTGGTACTTGGACAGAGGATGTTCCAGACTTAAGACTGGAACACGAAGGCTATCTTCAAGATCATACACCCTTGAGCAATGGACCAAAGATCTGCAGTCATGCAGTTGATGATGTGCAAACAAACAGTCTAGGTTACTTCTCTTATTACCCAAGAGGAAGAGAATGTTGAGTGAAATCCTGAAGAAGGACAAGTGCACAGTCATGGTTGAAGACCAGCTGAATCCATCCATTAAAAGTCAAGATGCCTGAGTGATGTGACAAAGTGTAGCTGCATACTCAACAAACAAAGTGTTGCGCAAGTCTTGGGCAAAGGCTAGTTAGATCCAGCCAACAGGACAGTCTGGTTGGATAAAGTTTTGCTGCCACACTAGCAAATCAGTGAAGAAAAAGCAGACTGTACTCATTACTGAGGAAAGTAAAGGTTTCTCTTCTGAGAGCAGTGTTGAAGAGGCAGTTGATCCTCAGTGTCTGGCACTTCTGTGAAAACTAGAAAAAAAGTGTGCTCAGGTTTCAGTATCATCTAAACTTGTAGCAAAGGATGTCCATGTCACTGGGCAGTGTGGACAGGATATGTTCACGGAAAGATCATTCAAGGTTCAAGTGGTATCAAGTGGCATAGGAGAGCTGTGTCAGTGGTATCAACTCAAGAGATATGATCTCTAGTCCAGTGGTATAATCACTATTGGAGTGGTAACTGGCAATGATCAAGGGGGAGAATTATGGTTGGATTGCTAATACAAGGAGTTCATTGGGGCTTGAACAACATACAGACAACATTCCTCCTACTCAAAAAGGACTATTTTACAAAATAGTAAGAAAGCTAGAGCCAAAGGTGTAACACCCCAATTTTTCCAGATCTTGAGCTTCTAGAAGCAACCGCACGGCAATAGGTTGATATCGCCCAGCTTTAGCCTCATTTCATCGAATCCATGCATTGAGAGCGCTGAGTAGCTAGGCGTTGAGAGCGTTGAGTGGTACCATGTGGCGGTAGGATGCTACCGCGCGACGGTAGCTCATGAAGCATTGAGAGCATTGAGTACTAGAGCGTGACGTTAGTTAGCTACTACTCGAAGGTAGCTCGACATTGAGTGCATTAAGAGGCAGGCTTTGAGTGGAGGCGTTGAGTGAGCTATCTGATGAGTCCAAATTATATACATATTTTTGGACTCATCTGGGCCAGTTTTCTTTCACTAGCACTTCACTTTTAGTTCATTACTGTATGTATTTCTTCTAATCTCTATTTCCATAGGAAGTGCACTTTAGGCCCATTTTCAGTGTGATTTCATAGTTTTGTATTTTTGCCCTATACTTGGTGTTTTCTGCATCTGGAGAATGTGGTGCGCCCATTTCGGTGGCTCTTTTGTTCTTACTGCAGGTACAATGGTCGTGTGCATGTTACGGGATTGTTTGGGAAATCCCATAATGGTACAAGAACACTACGCACAATCATTGGATCTATAGCGCACACCAACTAGTCATGCGCTCTATATTCTCCATTTTCCAAGTTCTGTCTGGGGCATCGCACGAGCATTGGACATTATGCGCACGATTGCTGGTCGTGTGCCACTACTCGTGCGTGTTTATTCGATTTTTCTGTAGTTCTGCGAATGCTAATCGCACGATCATGGAATCCAGTGCGCATGACCACTGTTCGTGCACCACTGATCATGCGCATATATATTAATTTTTCTATACAGCTACAGGTTTCTTTGGGAGCTGAGCGCACGATCATCAACTGTCAGTGAGCACTACCACTGGTCGTGTGCCACTGATTGTGCACTTTATTTTTCTGCTGTGGTATTTAAGCCCGGCTCCGGGAATTAGACATATACCCGTTCATTTTCCGCCCTGCTGATGCGCGCGAAGCGCCGTTCCTCTCCCCCACAGGCCCTCCACTCATCTCCACCCTCCAATAAGCTTTCTCCGGCCATCCGAAGTCATCTTCACCTCTTCGGAGAGTTTCTGGCCACCAACAGCTTGTAATAGAGACCTTTTGGTACTTTTCATTTGAGCAAAGGGAGTAAAGACTAAAGGCAAGGGAAGAAGACGAAGGAAGACAAGTGGATTGACAACAATTTGCCTCGAGAAGCAACCACGTCAGAGTCGTGAAGTGGACTGACAACCCACCACTTCAGTCGGGGAAGCTATTCCCAAATTATTACTTGGCAGCGACCGGTGCACTTACCGACGCATCAAGTTTTTGGCTCCGTTTCCGGGGAGTGCAAGCTTATTATTGATTTGTGTTGTGTTATGAGAGTTACAATAGAGTTGCTTGTTTCGAATTTATTTTATTCTAGTCTATTTTTGCTTTTTATGTCGGTTGGAATTGTTAGATTTTTATTGAGAATCTATACAAGGTAGTTTAATACTGAAAATTTGTGATCTCTGCAATGTGGGCAAGTTTTAATATCTGTTGTCGCTGGAGATCGACATTCGGGGAAGCTATTCCCAAATTATTACTTGACAGCGACCGATGCACTTGCTGAAGCATCAAGTTTTTGGCTCTTTTGCCGGGGAGTGCAGGCGTATTGTTGATTTGTGTTGTGTTATGAGAGTTACGACAGAGTTGCTTGTTTCGAATTTATTTTATTCCAGACTATTTTTGCTTTTTATGTCGGTTGGAATTGTTAGATTTTTATTGAGAATCTATGCAAGGTAGTTTAATTCTAGAAATTTGTGATCTCTGCAATGTGGCAAGTTTTAATATCTATTGCCGCTGGTGTGGAGATATCTCTCATGCAAGTGATAAATGTCCTAAGGAGTATGGTAGCCAATACACTCATGGATCTATATATGGAGCAGCAACCTCGTTTGGTACTCAATATTCTAGACATAAGCCTATTAGATACTCATTCGCGCTTCCTTTGTCGCACTACTTTTATTCGACGTCAGTACCCGTTGTACAGATAAATTCGGCTAAGCAGTGTTTATTTTGTCGGAGTTGGGATCACTCTTTGAAGGAGTGTGCTGCTTACTTGGCACAGTTGGAGGAAGATGATGAACCATATGTTCAGATTGTCTCCACTGTGATGACTTGCAACACCCCTTCTATATCTGGGTACATTCTAGTACCACCTTTAGATTTTGAAGTGAGAAATACTAGTATTTGCACAGATACAAGTGTTGATCTAAACCCTGACACGAATGTTTTTACTCCTGATGTACATATACCATCTTTTATGGAGTCTGTTAGTTGTGAGGAGCCTATGCTTGATTTTTTTGCGAGCACTGCTCCTCTATCCTCTACCTTGCATAGTATTCTTTCTATTTCTGACACCGTTGTGGAGGTTGATTCGCAGGGAGCAGCTGGTGTTTGTAGCATTATGCCAGATCCAATCAAGGAGGACATCTGCATGGTCGAGGTTGCTGCCTTAGTCCCATGTAAGGAAGTCCAATGCTCGGATGAGGCGAATGCAACTCTAGCACATTCTTGCACCAGCCTAGACAACTGTGTTGATCTACCCACAATTCCGCCGATGAGAGATGACACCGGGATCATCCCCAAGATTGAGGTTACTTTTTGTCTTTCTTCTAATTTATTTCCTAACCCCGCTCTCGTGCCTACTTCTCTACAGGACCACATTTTGGAACCGGTCGATTTAGTGCAATGGCCTGTAATGTAGCCTAGCATTGATGGAGATTGGGTGCAGGTGGAGTTAGATTCATCAAACTTCACAACATTTATTATACCCATGCCTGATGTTCAAGACAGGTATATATACACAAGTATGTGGGTATTTCTTCTGTCGTCGTATCGGTACCCGCTACCGAAACGTGAACTTGAAAAACTGCCTGAGCACTTCAAATTTCATACGACCATTAGTTAAAAGAGCGCATGGTCCTTGAATAAGTCATGTTGGGAGACAATAAACCCATAAGTTATCTAGATTAGTTTTTTAAATGTATGTAATTTTTGTTTCTAGTTTATAATTGTTGTTTAATTTAACTATCGAAAGGGTTGTGGTAGCCCCGCTGCTGTGATGAGCTCATATGTGCATCCATGTGGTTAGCAGTGTGGGTTTGACTACGAAATAGGGCTCGCAAAAAATTTCTTCGCACACGACAACTGGTCGTGCGCACTATTTAATAATGCACGACCACCGGTCATGCACCGACCCAGTTTATTTTAAACCCAGCCGACCGACCACTAAGAGTGCGCCCTAATTCCTCTTGCTTCATTTCGTTGTGCGTGCGTCGTCTCTCGCAGACCACTGTTCGTTCCATTTTGCGTGCCCCTTCTCCTCTGGTAAGCTCTTGTATTTTCCGGTCTCCTTCCTCCTCGTTGTGCTGCCATGGAATTAGGAAGCCGCCGTGTGGTGAAAGCCTACCAACGCTCAGCCATTCTTCGGCTACTCCCGCACAAATTTTGTAAAGAATGGTGACTTTTTCCAAGGCTGAGCACATCCAGTGTTTTAATTCCTTGAAGGATAAGCCCTTCCTCTCTCAGTAGCTTGTAGATTGGAATGAACTCCGGTCGATCGGAGACAATGGAGCGTTAGCAGAGGCCGTCCTCCTTCTCTACTCCTTCGATCAATGGAGCAAAATGTTCGAGTGTGACGAGCTTGGGTATAAGGAGATGACCCTGGAATTCCTGTCAACTTTTTATTGGGGGACAACTTCGGATAACCTCCGCCTACCTACTTGTTCCTTCTACATGATGGGCCACATCTTCACTGTCTTTTTGCCTGAGTTCACCATTCACGCCGGTGTCTACACTGAGGCTGATGCATCCAGGATTAACTTTCAGAAGTTATGCATCGATTTTCCGGAAGGCATCACTCTGTACGCCGCTTGGTGTTCTCTGCCTGAGGGGAACGAGGAGTACGTCGCCCTAAGGGCCAAATCGACAAGAATTATCTCCCCCGCTCTGAGGTATATGCAACACCTTCTCAGTCAATCGCTCACCGTAAGGGCCCTAAGCAAGAATGTGATGGGGTGGCAGGATTTGATCTCCCTGCATAGCATGTAACAGCAGTACCCCATTCATCTTGGGTATATGTTGGCCCATTTCTTTCGTCACGAGGCCACTTATGGCCTCGTGGGCGCGGTCGGTGGTGCTTAATACATTACCCGCATCGTGAAGAGTTTGGGGATTTGGAGCCAACTACCTCTGATGGTGCATGTCACTGCTCCCACCATGATCACTAGGGCCAATATGGTGAGTTTCCATTTGCTGTGAGTGGTGGGGAGGAAAGCTGGCTAGAAGTTTGTTATTATCATTCCTATAGATGCACCTGGAGGAAGAGATGAGGAGGAAGATGAGGAAGAGCCGGCTGAGTCTTCCTCCATGGGTAGGCGGAGAGCGGCAGAGCCACCAGAGCAGAGTCGGCAGCAGCAACAGGCCCCAGTGTAGCATGAGGGGCAGACTAGCCGCTAGTACAGCCCAGCTCAGGAGCAGAGCGTTCCACATCTGAATGAGCGCCTAGCTGATTTGGAAGCCTCTCAATACTGGATGCAAGACTTCATATATCAGCAAGCAGTGAGAGGGGGCTGAATATTCCACCGCCTCTGACGCACTTCGCTCCAGCCGGGCCTGCTCGTCATCTATCTCCTATCAAGATTCTGGACAGCGATAGCGAGGAGGAGTGAGCGGAGTTCACCGCGTAGCGAGTTTACCACATCTCCTGATTTTCTAGTGTTTTATTTATCTGTGAAATTGTATTGTATTTTATTTATCAGGTTCGGTTATGGAAAAATTATTTTTGTGGGCGCCCTTCTGGGTGCCGAATGTTTTTTTATATATCACGTTATAATACAGGTGTTCAGTCCACCTTAAGGACAGTAAAGAAAAGGGGCTTCTGGGAGACAACCCAAGTAGGACCACTTGGTCCTGTTTTTTTATATATGTATTTCTATTTTCCTGTTGTGCGTGGATCTCTAATTCGCAGGTGCTGAAATTGTTTGAGGCGCAGCAAACCAGTTGCTATCGGACAATCACGCAGCACGACTGGTATGCTCAGTTTTGAGCATAATTACTTCTTACCCGTAGCTCTTTATTTTATTTGGAATGTTTAATTTTACTAGTTGTCGCATTCAAGTCTGGGGGAGAGCATGTCTGTGGTCACTACACGAGCACACAATTTATTGCATACCAGTTTATCATTTATTTATTTCAAAATCACTGTAGCACACACTGAATCACCCACTTGAGTGCGATCTTATCCACTCGCGCGGCTCGAGTCAAATGCATTGCTCGTATGTAAACCTTAAAATAGTGGTGCTAGCTTAGGATTTTAAGATAGAGTAGTGTGAAACTCGTGCAGTGCTCCTAATCGAGTACTCATGGTCTGTGTAGAAATAGTATAGATTTAATTTTTCTTTATGCTCGTAGATTTATACTTTTCTACAGATGTAAATATTATTTATACTACTCAAAAATGTGAATCTGGAGTAATCAAACGGTAGTATAGGGATGTGTGTAGCCGTCACTTGACTCGTTTTGCTCAAGTCGGGAGGAAGGATCATCTTTCTCGGTGGCTAAGAACTTGCCCTAAGCTACTCTCGAAGCATTGGTGCATGGTTAGTCAAGCGTGAGCGTGACGTAGGCTATCATTTTGGCTAGTTTGAGCTTTGTTTACCATGTCCTAGCCGCTAACCATTGCAAGCCAAATTTGTGTCTACCCCTCCTTTGATTCAGCTCCACCTTCATTCACCAAAGCCTAAAGCCAATCCACCTTTCGCAACCAAATTCTTGAGCTTGATTGAATATGATATTTTAACGAGGTGTGATGTGTGGAATTCTAGTGATGTGGTAGATGAATTAAAGAAAGTTTATTTTCTAAAAATTGGGGATTGCAAAAACAAAACGAATAAAAAAATTGAAAAAGAAAACCTAAAAGAATTACAAAGAGAAATTGAATCCCCATCATGTTTATCTTGATTTTGGTCGCATTAGTCCGTGTACACACCGGATTTTCAAGCTAAGTCTAGGGGTGTATCACACATGCAATTCTGATTGGATGTTTTGGTTTAGCTTTTTGTTCGCTTGCTTTGGTTGCGTGTAGCCTCCATGTTTATCTTTAACTACCAAACCTTAGCCTAAACCCCATTCGATCCTACAAGTCCTACCGATTCTTCGCTTGTGTCTAGCTAGTGTTGTGGAGAGAGTGTGAACAGGCAAGTGTATGGTACCCGACATTGATAGATTTTTTTGGAGGTTATCACGAGCCCCGGTCTTTGGCATTGCTCATCTTAGTGGCATACCTACTTTCTTCCTACGCATGACCGAACGATTCTCCAAAATTCCAATTTTGAGCAGATACAATATTTATTTATGCATGTCGAATAGTTTAAACTCCGTAGTATAATTAAAAAGTTTTTCTATTATATTTTCTATGCACATGATGTATTTGATTTCTCGTAATACTTTATTTCGAAATTGCTGAGCCAGCTAACTGTTTTGTAGTCCATGGAGTGATGATTTGCTCGGGACGCGCAAATGAGTAAGTCTGGGGGTATGATGAGTCCAAATTATATACATATTTTTGGACTCATCCGGGTCAGTTTTCTTTCACTAGCACTTCACTTTTAATTTGTTACCGTATGTGTTTCTTCTAATCTTTATTTCCATAGGAAGTGCACTTTAGGCCCGTTTTCAGTGTGATTTCATAGTTTTTGTACTTTTGCCCTATACTTGGTGTTTTTCTGCGTCTGGAGAATGCGGTGCACCCATTTTGGTGGCTCTTTTGTTCTTACTGCAGGTAAAATGGTTGTGTGCGTTTTTAGGGATTGTTTGGGAAATCCCATAATGGTACAGGAACATTGCGCACGATCATTGGATCTATAACGCATGACAACTGGTCGTGCGCCACTAATCGAGCGCTCTATATTCTCCATTTTCCAAGTTCTGTCTGGGGCATCGCATGAGAATTGGACATTATATGCACGATCGCTGGTCGTGCGCCACTGCTCATGCACGTTTATAATATTTTTTGTAGTTATTCCGATGTTAATCGCACGATCATGGGATCCAGCGTGCATGACCACCGGTCTTGCACCACCGATCGTGCGCATATATAATAATTTTTTTGTCTAGCTACAGGTATCTCTGGGAGCTGAGCGCACAATCATCAACCATTAGTGCGCACTACCACTGGTCGTGCGCTCTGTTTTTCTGCTGTAGTATTTAATCTCGGCTCCGCGAATTAGGGCATATACCCTTTCATTTTCCACCCCGCTGCTGCGCGCGAAGCACCGTTCCACTCCCCCACAAGTTCTCCACTCATCTCCACCCTCCGGGAAGCTTTCTCTGGCCACCCGAAGTCATCTTCACCCCTTTGGAGAGTTCCCGGCCACCAACATCTTGCAACAGAGACCTTTCGGTACTTTTCATTTGAGCAAAGGGAGTAAAGACTGAAGGCAAGGGAATATGACGGAGGAAGACAAGTGGATTGACAACCATTTGCCTCCGGAAGTAACCACGATCAGAGTCATAAAGTGTACTGACAGCCCACCACTCCAGCCAAGAACCACGGCTAAACTTTACCCATTTTAGTATATTCTTCCCCTTCTCCTTTGTGGATTGTACTCTAAAGCTTGTAATGAACCTTAACTTGCTTTTATTTGTCTATGAATGAGGTATGCTTTGGTTAGTTACATCCTATTTTGTTAGTTGTGATGCACTCACCTCATTTCATGTCCATTCCACTCACACTCTAGAAAAACTCTAACAAAGGTTAGTGTTGGTGGATGAAGAGGTGATTACGACCCTCACTCTCCACACAATGTTCATTCCATCCGCTTGCTCTCAGTCCATCCGCCTAACGAAGCACGACATAGCGTCCTGCATTAGTTTCCATCCACCAAGCGAAGCCATACTTACGACCCGCATTAGTTTTCTTTTTGTTGTTAGCTTTAGGAATCTAAAACCAACCCCCTTGTGTTTCATTATACTCTTAGTAACGATCTCTCTACGACGCTATCACGTACCCTTCCTGCATTCCCTCAAGATCGACATTCGGGGAAGCTATTCCCAAATTATTACTTGACAGCGACCGATGCACTTGCCGATGCATCACTACCGCACAGTGTTATTCTTACCGCTGGCGATAGCATGACATTATTTTATGGTCGAGTGGACAGGAAGCTACCGTGGCGTGGTAGGTAGTTACCGCCCGGCGGTAGCGCTCAGGAGTAGTTCTGTCGTTTGACTTTTTAGCCATCCAATTTCTCTTAGGATTTGATCCTATGGCCCAGGACCCTCCGTCCAAAGAGCATATATAGGTCTGAAACATTCTAAACCCTCATTTCATCTCATTTTGAGAAAGAGTTAGTGTTTTGGGGAGAAAGATTTTGGAGGAGGAAGAAGGCCTTTCTTCCGCTAATGACGAAGATTCGGGGCTCCGATCATCGATTCGAGGCCAAATCCGAGGAGAGGACTTGAAGGAGCGCACTTTCGTCAGTACAAATCGAGCTTTCATGTATAGGAAGAGGATTCATAAGGTAGCGACACTTCTCCTCTCGGTCTTTAGGATGCGTGCATGGAATCCATGTTGTTCTTGCTTTCTTTCAAGAATTTAGGCACCGGATCTCTCAAATGAGAAATGTTCGGGTTGTCATGGTTCAAGAGTAGCCACCGGTTCGATTGTGTCTGTCCCGAGCATGATGTTGCATTAAGAATCTGCTCTGCTAGTAGATTAGGCATTGTGGGTGAAGCCGTTGTCGCGGCCGTTTGTTCGACTTGGTGATGTTGCATGACAAGCCTTAAGGATTTTGCTAAAAAACTGTTTGCGGCAAGATGCCATTTGTGATGTGGTTTCCCCTTGTTTTCGTGTGAGTACGAATGGTGGATTAAGGAGGGAAAGGCTTTTTATTGTGATGTGCTAAGGCGTGACTTTGTCTCTGTGGTCGGCTGGCCAGCCCGTGACGTTGCAAAGTCAGGTGTGGAGAGTGTCCCAGCTAGATAAGTCCCCTTCTGTGAAACCGACGAGAATGCCAAGGTTTGGACAAGCCTGGACGATGCCACCTGGGTCTCGTTGTGTCTCCTTCGGTGTACTTGGTCCCGATTTGGAGTCGGGTCTGGGTTGTCTTTAGTGGGTGGGGTCTAGCAAGGGTTCTTAGCATTAGTTTGTGGATTGTGAGACGAAATCATGATGTGAGAAGTCAGAGCTTGTAGGCAAGCCTGGGTTTTGAGACCCATGATCGGGTGGGGCCTTGGCAAGAATTCCGTGTGGCGTCTTGTATGGCGTTAGGGGAAATTGGAAGTACCCATGTGTTTGTGTTTTGAACGCCGAATGGGAAATTGGAAGTACCTGATTGTTGATGCATGATGATGTGTTAGATTCATGCCCTATGGGGTGCCTCGGGTGAAACCCAGGTTTGCATACATGCTGCATAGTAGACCCCTTTTTATTATATACTCAACATAGAAACATGTTTGTTGTATGAGACATCCAAACCTGTTTTACTATTTTCCATGCTTATGAATATTTTCATACGAAGTGCTGACCTGCAGGATGATGGAGTGCCCCAGGGTCCACTAGGGACGTCCGGAGGAGATGTGTTGGTTATACAGTTGAGGTCAGCCTTTGCCGATCCACGTTACCACTAATTTTTATATGGCAAGGATCCCAAGCTGGAGCAAGTTCGCCGACCAAAAAGGCCTAAGCCTCATGAAGTGAACCCTTTTGTTTTACTTATGTTTTGTTGAGTGCTTTGCTTCATGAACTGTGATCCAGCTTGCATGTCGAGGTAGCTTAGGTGTGTTAAAGCACGTTGATACGTTGATGCATTATTTCAATTTTTGTACTTGTGAATGTTGTAAAGCCTTAAGGTCGTTGGATACTACTGTAGTAGTGCATAACTTCTATTTTGGCTATTTGTTTCCGCTATGTTTATAGTTTGAGTTTTGAGTTTGGTAGTTTATATCATCTTATATTACTGAAGCTATGGAGTCTGTATGTTGTGGGGCCCTGGCCGGACCCATATTATACGAACATTACAGGGGAGGCATTATAATTTGGTATCAGAGACAGGTTGGTATCCAAGGTAAGGATTCATGGTTGAATGTCATAATCAGATCATGTTAAGAAGTTATCCACATAGGAGCATTGCGGTACCATGAGTGTCCTTGTGTATAAGTTTTTGCGAGAGAAGATGATTCTTTTTTTACCTTACTTTTGCTAAGGGTGCAAGTGATAAGGTGGGGATGTCGAGGCTGCAAGAGGAGCCTTCGACGAGCAGTGCTACTGCTCCAGGTCTGATGGGCATGGGTTAACCCCAGCCGACTTCTGTCGTATGCTAGCATAGGCAATGGTAGCGGCCCAAGCTGTAGCGGCAGCGCAAGTTATGAACCCTGTTGCACAGGTAGCGACTCTTGTTACCCCGGATACGACACCAGTCATACCGAGTGGAGGAGCCAGGCCAATAGAGACGTTGGTTGAGAGAGTGGTCATCGGGCAAGGAGACCGACAAATAAAGTATCTTCTGAGTTCCATCCTCCAACATTCAAGGTAGTCGGCATGCTAACCGATGCGGAGGACTGGTGGGTCAGGATTCAATAACTGTTGAGAGCGACAAAGACATCAGAGGAAAAGCAGTCTGAGTTTGCAACCTTCATGTTAGAAGGTGATGTTAAGTTGTGGTGGGTGAGTCATAGCGTCCGCCAGTTTCCTGGACGCACCTCGTCCATAGACGAGTTTGGGAATGCCTTCTTGAAAAAGTATATCCCTTCGTCGACAAGGTTAGCCCTTTAGAGACAGTTTTTGCACTTGGTGCAATGAGACAAGACTTTGGATGAGTAAGTTCAGGAGTTTACTAGATTGGGTCGGTATGCTGGAATGACCATGGCCGACAATGAAGAGAGAGACAATCTCTTCTACCATGGGTTGAGAGAGAACTTAAGGCAACCCCTCATAGCTATGAAGAATGCGAGCTTCAAAGAGTTGATTGAGGCGGCCAAGACATTGGAAAGTGACATAGAACGAACCCAACATCGTAAAGGATTTATAGTAAAACAGGGAGAAGGAAAATCTTCTCAATCACAGGGGAAGTCGGAAGGGAGTAAGTGGAAAAAGAAGCCCCATCCCTACAAGTCATGAGAGAAGAGCAGTACGACGTCTGGGGGATCTCACTTCAAATGATCCCCATCGTGCTACAAGTGTGGCAACCCGGGCCACATAGCTTATTTTTGTACTGAAGGTGGCGTTGAGCAGGATCCAAAGCAGAAGCAGTTTGTGCGTTTCGGTCCCAGCACTAAGGAGAAAGGAAAGATGACAGAGTCGAGCGCTTCATGTTTCCAACCCATGCAACCTGGGGAATACAACCTTGGGCAGTAGGAAGCAATTCGACAACCCGATGTAGTAACAGGTATGAGAAGATTTAAGTTTATTTAATTGCTTTAGACTTTTATGTGTGTCGCCTGTGTTTTAGGCTTTGTACTAGTTTTCGGATACCCTGCTAGGGTATTGTTCGATATGGGAGCGTCACACTCCTTTCTTGCGGAAAGATTTATCCGAAGAATTGGAGTCGAGTCCTTTTCAATGAACACAGAACTTAGGGTGCACATGCCCAATGGGTCTTTCATGACTACCGAAATGAGAGGGCACATTGGTTGGAATCTGGGCGGAGTTGACTTCGTGTTGGTGGCAGTGGTTCTACCATTAGCCGAGTTTGATGTGATCTTGGGGATGGATTGGATTGTAGAGCTGTGTGCAAGTATTGACTGTCTATCTAAGGTGGTGACACTGAGAAGCGAAGGAAATGAAGAATTCAAATTCGAGGGCCTTAGTGGAGTGGAATGTTCCCTGATTTTGGCCATGCAGTTGGTGCGGGCAGTTAACCAGGGAGGAGTAGCTTTAGTAGCATTGTTGTAAGTTCAACTTTCCAAGCTATCAATCGAAGAAGTACTGGTATTAGCAGAATTTGAGGATGTGTTTCCTAAGGAGCTTCCAGGTGCACCTCCTCGACTGGAGATCGATTTCTCGATTGAGTTAGTACCGGAAGCTAGGCCGGTGTGATGTCCTCCTTTTAGGATGGCACCGAAGGAGTTGGCCGAGCTCAAGGTACAGTTGTAGGAACTGTTGGAGCAGGGGTATGTTAGACCCAACTCTTTGCCATGGAGCGTGCTACTGCTGTTCGTGAAGAAGAAAGATGGTAGTATGCGGTTGTGCATAGACTATCGGGAGTTGAATAAACTGACCTTCAAGAATAAGTATCTGATTTCATGGATAGATGATCTGTTCGACAGTTTGTAGGGTCAGCGGTGTACTCTAAGTTGTACTTGAAGTCAGGGTACTACCAGTTGCAGATTCGAGCTAAGGATATACCCAAAACAGCGTTTGGAATAAGGTATGGTCACTTCGAGTTCTCGGTGATGCTGTTCGGGTTGGCGAACGTGCCAATGGTATTCATGGATTTGATGAACCGAGTGTTTCGGGAGTACTTAGACTCGTTTGTAGTCATCTTCATCGATGATATCGTGGTATAATCCAAATCGGAGGCGGAGCAAAGTTCTCAAAGTATGAGTTCTAGTTAGAGAAAGTGGCATTTTTGGGCCATGTGATAAGTGGTGATGGGGTGGCGGTGGATCTAGAGAAAATTGAGGCCATTAGGGATTGGACAGTTATAAGCACTGCGGCGGAAGTAAGGAGAATCCTTGGACTCGTCGGGTACTATAGAAGGTTTGTGGAAAACATTTTACAGGTATCTTTGCCCCTCACTACTCTAACTCATAAGGACCAAAAGTTTGTGTGGACTCAGGAATGCAATCAGGCGTTCGATACCTTGAAGGAAAGGCTGATGACAGCTCCAATCTTAATTTTTCCTAAAGGGACTGAATGATTTCAAATTTTCAGTGATGCATCGAGTTGCTATTTGTGTTGCGTGCTAGTGCAACATGGCAGTGTGATAGCCTTTGGATCTAGACAGTTGAAGTATCAAGAGAGGAATTACCCCGTCCATAACTTGGAGTTGGCGACGATAATTTTTGCATTGAAGTTGTGGCGGCACTATGTGTACTGTACGAAGGTGGAGATCTTCACGGTAAACAAAAGACTAAAGTATCTTCTATATCAAAAAGTCTTGAACATGGGGCAGCGTAGGTGGGTCGAGTTCCTTAGAGACTATGTCATGGCGATTCAGTATACGTCAGGCAAGGCCAATGTGGTGGCTGATGCCTTGAGTAGAAAGTATTTAGGACAAGGGAATTGGATTGAAGTTCATGATGCGTGGTTGGTGGCGGACTTCGAGTCCCTTGACATTGAGTGTGTAGCCAGAGGCGAGTCTAGCATGGCTCAATTGAACTGGATAGAGTTGTAGAACAACTTATCTGATCGTATCCAGGAAGTGACCAGTGTGGATGTGGAGTTCCATCCATTTGTGGTGGAAGCTCAAAAAGATGAGGGTAGTTCCTGGGAGATGATTGATGTGATCTTAAGGAAGGATGAAAGGATTTGTGTGTCGCAGTTCAGCAAGATCCGTGAGGAGTTGATGTTTGAGGCTCATTTCACAAAGTACTCCATTCACGCGAGCAGTACAAAGATGTACTTGGATATGAAGAAATCCTTTTGGTGGCATGGTTTGAAGTGGGGCGTAGATTTGTACATGAGTCGGTGCCAAACTTGTGCCTTAGTGAAGGTTGAGTGTCAAAAGCCATGCAGGTACTTGAAGCCTCTTCCTATCCCCAAGTGGAAATTTGATGACATCTCCATGGATTTTGTGCATGAATTACCTCGATCGCAGCATGGAAATGATGTGATTTGGGTGATCGTGGATCACTTGACCCAAGTGGATCACTTCATCTCGAATCGGAAGGAGGACAGGGTGGAGAAGCTGACAGAACATCACATTTGCAATATTGTGCGGTTGCACGGAATTCCCAAGAGTACTGTTAGTGTTCATGATGGACGGTTCACGTCCAAGGACAGGAGACTGGTGCAGAAAAGTCTGGGTACAAAGCTCAAATTCAGTACGACATTCCATCCTCAAACTGATGGTCAAACGGAAAGGACGAATCATACAATGGAAGATATGTTGGGAATGTGTATCCTTGACTTTAGTAAGAAGTGGGAAGATCACCTATTCATGGTGGAGTTTGCCTATAACAATAGTTTCTAGGCAAGTATAAAGATGGTGTCATATGAGGCTTTGTATGGAAAGGCGGTGTCGAACACCGATGTCATGGATAGAGGCGGGAGAATCCAAGCCTTTGGGAAAAGAGATGGTGGCTAATTCTTGTGAGTTGGTGTGAACCATTCACGAGAACATGAAAGTTTCTCAGGATCAGCAAGCGAAGTATTTCAATGCTTGCCACAGGAACGTGGAGTTTGTGATTTGCGACTGGGTATATTTAAAGATTAAGCCGTTCAAAGGTGTTTCACGGATTCGCCGACTCAAGAAGTTGAGTTTGAGGTAATTTGGGGCCTTTCGAGGTTATGGAACATTTTGGACAAGCAGCCTAATTGGTGGTGTTGTCCACAGATCTGAGTGGATTACACGATGTCTTCCATGTATCAGTTCTAAGCAAAGCGATGGTGGAGACAAGTGTTGTGGTTGAGTCAACGACGGTGCCGGTAGAAGAGGACTTGAGGACGAAAGTCCGTCCGGTTGGCATAGAGGATTCAGAGGTTTGGCAATTGCGGAACAAAGAGGTCAAACTCTTGAAGGTTCGGTTGAATAACTGCAAGCGAGATGAGTTCACTTGGGAGCGTGAACAAGCAATGTGGGAGGACTCCCCAGAACCTTTTGCTTCATGTATGCTTTTTTTGACTACATACTTAATTTTGAGGACGAAATTCTTCTAAGAGGGGAGGAGTTGTAACACCCCGATTTTTCTAGATCTTGAGCTTCTGAAAGCTACAGTGCGGTGATAGGTAGCTATCGCCCAGCGCTAGCCTCGTTTTGTCGAATCCAGACATTGAGAGCGCTGAGTAGCTAGGCGTTAAGAGCATTGATTGGTACTTACGGTGGTAGGATGCTACTACGTGGCGGTAGCCCGTGAAGCATTGAGTACTAGCATATGGTGTCAGTTATCTACCGCTTGGTGGTAGCTTAACATTGAGAGGAAGGCATTGAGTGGAGGCGTTGAGTGGTAGGCAATGATTGAGCTACCGCACAGCGTTATTCTTACCGTCGGCGATAGCACGGTATTATTTTCTGGCCGAGCGCCTGGGAAGCTACCGCAGCGCGGTAGGCAGTTACAGCCCGACGGTTGCGTGTGGGAGTAGTTCCATTGTTTGGCTTTTTAGCCGTCCGATTTCTCTTAGGATTTTATCCAATGGCCCAGTACCCTCCATCCAAAGAACATATATAGGATTGAAACTTTCTAAGTCCTCATTTCATCTCATTTTGAGAAAGAGTTAGGGTTTTGGGGAGAGAGGGTTTGGAGGAGGATGAAGGCCTTTCTTCCACCATTGATGAAGCTTCTGGGCTTCGATCATCGATCCGAGGCCAGATCCGTGTAGAGGACTTGAAGGCGAACACTTTCATCTGTGTAAATCGAGTTTTCCATGGCTAGTAAGAGGAGCCGTATGGTAACGACACTTCTCCTCTCAGTCTTTAGGATGTGTGCATGGCATCCATGTTGTTCTTGCTTTCTTTCAAGCATTTAGACACCGGATCTCTCAAAATAGAGGGGTTCGGGTTGCCATGATTCAAGAGGAGCCACCGGGTCAATTGTGTCCGTCCCCGACATGATGTTGCATTAGGAATCTACTCCACTAGTGGATTAGCCATTATGGGTGATTCCGTAGTCGCGACCATTAGTCCGACTCAGTGATATTTCATAACGAGCCTTAAGGATTTTGCTAGAAATCTGTTTGCGGCAAGATGCTATTTGTGATGTGGTTTCCCCCTTGTTTTTGTGTGAGTACAAATAGTGGATTAGGGCGGGAAAGGCTTTTCATTGTGATGTGCTAAGACGCGGCTTTGCCTACATGGTCGGCTGGCTAGCTCGTGACATTTTAAAGTCGCTTGTGGAGAGTGTCCCGGTGAGACAAGTCCCCTTCTGTGAAACTGACAATAACGCCATAGTTTGGACAAGCCCGGTCGATGCCACCTGGGTCCCGCTTGGTCTCCTTCGGTGGACTTTGTCCCGATTTGGAGCCGGGACTGGGTCGTCTTGAATGGGTGGGATGTAGCAAGGGTTCTTAACATCAGTTTGTGGTTTGTGAGATTGAATCCTGACATGAGAAGTCAGAGCTTGTAGGCAAGCTCAGGTTTTGATACACATGAGCGAGTGGGGCCTTGACAATAATTTTGTATGGCGTCTTGTATGCTGTTAGGGGAAATTGGAAGTACCCATGTGTTTGCGGTTTGAATGCCAAAGGGGAAATTGGAAGTACTTGATTATTGATGCATGATGATGTGTTAGATTCATGCGTTATAGGGTGCCTTGGGTGAAACCCAAGTTTGCATACATGTTGCATAGTAGGCCCCTTTTTATTATATGCTCAACATAGAAACATGTTTGTTGTATGAGACATCCAAACCTATTTTATTGTTTTCTATGCTCATGAATATTTGCATATGAAGTGCTGACCTGCAGGGTGATAGAGTGCCCTGTGGTCCGCTAGGGATGGCTAGGATGAGATGTGTTCGTTATAAAGTTGAGGTCAACCTTTGCTAACTCACATTACCACCAATTTTTAAAGGGCAAGGATCGTAAGCGGGAGCAACTTCACCGGCCAAAATGGCCTAAGCCTCATGAAGTGAACCCTTTTGTTTTACTTATGTTTTGCTGAGTGCTTTACTTCATGAACTGTGATCTGGCTTGCATGTTGAGGTAGCTTAGGTGTGTTAAAGCACGTTGATACGTTGATGCATTATTTCAGTTTTTGGACTTATGAATGTTGTAAGGCCTTAAGGCTGTTAGATACTCTTATAGTAGTGGATAACTTCTAGTTTGGCTGTTTGTTTCCTCTGTGTTTATAGTCTGCGTTTTGAGTTGGGTAGTTTATATCATCTTATAATGCTTAAGCTGTGGAGTCTGTATGTAGTGGGTCCTCGCCCGAACCCATATTATACGGACATTATATGGGAGGCGTTACAAAAGGTAAGTCTGTTGCTAAAGAAATTGAGAAGATTTGGCTCAGCAAAAAGTGATCTAACATGGTGCAAGGGAGCTGTTGTGCTCAACTGATTTGAATCCAGCTTCAACACCAGGTCCATAACCTCCAGATAAGTAGAACTCATTCATATTATGATTTTACTAGTGCAATCTCAACTGTTATGTATCATGTCCCTCATAGCAGGACTATGCTTATTGAGATTAAGAATAAATACATTAGGGAGCATAAGGAAGAACTCAATCCTGAGTTTGTCCTCACAAACAAGGGCCTGACATGTTTGTCATTCCAGTAGATAAGGTCAAGTTTAGCACACTCTAGGTTGAGTTGGGTATGTGGAACTTGGGATAGCTTCAGTTGCTCCAAATTTTATTTTGTGTTGCAGGATTTATTTTTCTTGCAGGTAGATAAGTCTTGATGTGGTGTCAAGACTATAAAAAGATTCTCAAGTGGTATCAGGACTTAAATGGACTCATGTGTCCATCAGAGATGATGACAGAAGGTGCTCCTGTTGAGTGGGAGCAAGTCCATCACTTGATGGAATAGAATTTTCTTCCTGATTGAGAGGAGCAGGTAGTTGTTGCAGTGGATCAGCTGTCACAACTGCTGATCAGCTTGTCCTAAGGACAATGCACAGGCTAAGGAGGAGATTATTTATGACATTGTCATAATCTTCTCTGAATCTTAGATGGACTACTGCTAAAGGTTCAGTGTTGCTGTAGGAGAACAGGAACAGTCAGCTACTCCCTGACTATAGCTGTCTCTACTAAGTCATAAAATGGGGAGGTGTGGCACTAGCTCAAGGGTATGAATGACAGTAGCTAGCTCAAGTGGACCAATGGACCACTCAAATGTCAAGGGGCTGCAGTGATGTGGTGTATCAATGGTATCACCACAAGAGGATGATGATTCTGTGGATACAACATTAGCAAGTGGACTGCAATCTCAAGATAAGTCATTCAACCTTATAGTTGACTCATCTTGTGCAATTTCTATTGCTAAGATTCTTGTAACAGCCCAATTTTCAGCAGGCAAAAATTGAGTGGACTACATGATATGTGTCACATCTCGGTGCTGCGGAAGGCCGTTAAAGATACAGCTCAAGTGATCACGGATGATCGTGTGCCGATGGAGTATGGGCTAACAATGAGGGTTAGACCCATTCAAATCGAGGATCGAGCCGAGAAACAGTTGTGGACCAAGGCGGTCGGAATGGTAAAGTCCGATGAGACAATTGCGGCCACGAGGAGCTTACATGGGAGCGAGAGCAGACCATGCGAGCGGAGTTTCCCGAGCTATGTTTGTAGCGATTGCATAGTGAACATTTTATTGTAACATAAACATTTCATATTATAACCTTTTGCTTGTTGGTTGCCAACCTCTATACCAATTTCGAGGACGAAATTTCTTGTAGGAGGGGAGGGTTGTAACAACCCAATTTTCAGCAGGCAAAATTTTGAGTGACACGGCCTGGCACACGGGCGTGTCCCAGGGCGTGTCCCCCTCTAACGAATTGAGCTCGACGATTTAACAAAGGCTTTTGGGCTGGCAAAATCATCGAACGCGGAATCGTCGAACGTGGAATTGTCGAACGAAAATCGTCAAGCGCTGGCCAACTCGATAAGCACTGGCAAATCGTCGAATGCGCTATTTGACGATCGCTGACGAGATCGACAATCGCTGGCGAGCCTGACGATCGCTGCCTGATTGTCGAACGCAGATCGTCGAACGCAGGCCTGTGTCACGGGCGTAACTTGGCTGACACAGGCGTGTCACAGGGCATGTAAGCACGGTCGACGAACTCAGCCCGACGAATTGTAGCTGGGGCGTGTCTAGTGGCATGTATGGGAACACGGCCTGAGACACGGGCGTGTCACAGGCCGTGTGAGTCTCAGGTGATTTTGAGATTTTCCGGCCTGATGAACACGGCCATAGACACGGGCATGTCTGAAGGCATGTCGGGTGACACAGCCCATGACACGGGCGTGTCACATGGGCGTGTCACTGGATTGGATAAGTCGGTTGAGCACCGCTTAAGTCACACAGCCTAGGACACGTGCGTGTCATAGGCCGTGTCAGGAAAAAATTATGATTTTGTTGTCAAATCGTGGCCATCCATTCCTTCAGCTGAGATCCAAGGGCTGAGCTGCCTCCCTGTATCCTTATGGCCGGGAATGGGTTGAAAGAACTCATTTGTAAGGGGCTTTCCTCTTTCTACACTTTTAGAGAGAGAAAGAGAGAGGAAGAGGGAGGAGGAATAAGAGGTGCTGGTCACCGGTGGTGCTGCGTAATTCCGATGAGAAATCCGAGGCCGGCGTTGCGGAGGCAAAGCTTTTGCGGTTCTTTCGAGCCAGCTAGGCGTTCATGGCACCAAAACGGTCTTCAATGGTAACGAGCTTTCTTCCTAGCCATGTGAAGGCTTCCTTTTTGGCAAATGTATGTGATTCCCCACCAAAGGTGGCTGATTTTGGGAGTCTTTGGGTTGATTCATGGAATCCCCTTTATTGGCATATAGATCCGAAAATGGAGTATGAAATAGGCATGCTGTGTGAAGCCCATCTGGACAGGTTGGTCTGGATTGGTGATGTTGCATACGAACCGGAGAAGACTCCGCGCTAAACGCATAGTTTAGGAGTCAACGGGTTGGACCTGTGAAAGGAAGTAGCAGGAAGTACTGGAGTGGTAGTCCAGGAAAATATCCGTATATTGCTTGTGCTGTTTGTGCTGATGGGTTTGACCTGTGAAAGGAAGTAGCAGGAAGTACTGGATTGGAATTCCAGGAAATACCATTTGGAATGCTTAATGTTCATGGGGAGTCCACCTGTGAAGCGAGTAACAGGAAGTACTGGCATGGTAGCCAGGAAAGACCCCTGACATTTGTAATATTTGCGGCGTCCACCTACGAAGAGAGTAGCAGGAAGTACTCGTGTACCCAGGAAAGACCCGCTAATATTGTGAGAGAATGGTGTAAGAATTATGCCCAGGCTTAAATGCCAGAGCAGGATCGGTGAGACCGACCCATGCCTTTATTTAGCCGCGAGTACGTCGTACTCGGTGATGGCAAGGCGATTTGAGCAACGGGGGGTGGAGGATCCGACCTGTGCTATGTCCGTCCGACGTGAGACCAGAAAGTGCGGTCTATTGGAGCGCATAGCAAGAGTATTAGGTCTACGCGCCGCTATACAATGGGGGGCTACGGGCCAATCCCGGTTCACTAAGACTATAAAACTCCGGCTGCACGCCATGGAGTAAATGCTCAAGTGAGTTGTCGTTGGGCTGTGACCCTGATACGTTGGTGGGCAACTGATTTGCCAATACACCAAGAATGTGCCTTGAGTGCACGGACCGTTGGGCCGGGTGGCTGACGGTTGTGATGGTATGTGTGCGTGAAAGCACATTATATGAGACATATTGCTATGTTTGTGATATGCTATGCCTGCAGGGAAGATTACCGTAGCCCCAAGAAAAAGGGGTAGGGTCGTTATAATTTGGTCAGCTGAATGCTGACCGTTGCCTCTGTTTGCCACCATTGGGTGGAATGTCCCTGTGCAGGTGCTGGAGAGCTGAGCGGCATGCATAAGGGTTGAAGTCCCTACTGTTTTTGTTGATGCCGTTGTTAGCCCTCGAAGGCTAATTTGGATAAATGTTATGTTTTCTTTTGATGTGGCCGACCTACGTACCAATGTTTGGGCCACTGGTTGAAAGCCTTGTAAGGCCATAAGGCCAACTCTTTTTGTGTTTTGTAAGACATTATTATAATATATAAAACATGGAGTTTTCATATGTTGGACATTCAAGAGTGGAGTTCAAGTGTAGTGTTATAGGTTTCCGCTAGAATGCAGTGTGTTAGGGGCGCTACACTACTCTGGTATCACTCTGTAGCTTCATCGTCTGTTTTGTGGTATATGCTGTGGGGCCCCGGCCGGACCTTCCAGTATATATTATATGAACGGATGGGGTTGTTACAATTCTTGTCTCATATAGTAGGACTAAGTTTCTAGAAATTAAATAACTAGGTTGTAAGAGAACAAGTAGATAGTAAAGACATTGGCCTTGAATCTGTCCCTTCTGACAATCAAAGTGTTGATATCTTCACCAAGTCATTAGATGAGACTAAGTTCCACTCTTTCAAAGCTGAGTGGGGAATGCTTAATGTTGCATGACTCATGCACATTAAGTATTTCAGATTATAGATCTGCATGTCTATATTTTTAATTTTGATTTATATTGAAGTCTATTTGCCTACTTGTTATATATTTTTAACAAGGTTAGATAAGTAGTTAACTGTTAATAACCTTAACTTGCTAGGTTAAATTTCATTGAGATCAGTTGAGATGATATTGGTTTCACTGAAATATACTGTTGATACACTTGTATCAAAGTAAGTTAAGGAATTAACTCTTCCTGTGCATGATGGTCAAAAGGACCAAGAGTAAAGTTCACTTATGTTCCTTCTCTTCCCTCAATACATGTATGCCTATTGAAGAAGCCAGAAAGGGGGAGAAGGTAGAGGCAATACTTGGAATATAAGTGATACTACTTGGAAGTATTCAAGTAGTATGAGGAATGCAATGAATACATATTAGCCAAGTTGAGTCAGTGCACATTATTAGGAATGTGGTTCTAGTAGGTTGGTGTAAGGAGGGTGCACATTGAACTAGTAGGCTGGTGATTCAACTGATACTTGCACCATCAGTTAATTAATATGTTTCGTTGTGATATGCTTCTTAGTATTGTTCTGTTCTGCCTTCTTCAAATAGGGAGAGATTACTGGGAATATTGCACTCAATGTTCCCTAGATTTGAAGAAGGCATCCCAAGCAATACTAAGTGCATAATTGTATTTGATATAGTTCAAGTTCAATGTGTGCAGGATGTCCCTTGGAACATGGTTATGTTGAATTTTGTGAAGTGGAAGTGGGTGACGGGACAGGCCGCGCGGCCTGTGCGGACAGCTTTGGCGGACTGGGCGGACTGGGCGGACTGAGGTTTGCGGCCTGGTGAGAAGTCTGGTGGAAGCCAGCTGTGTTCTGAGCGGGGTTGTTGCATGGAGTCCGCGGTTTGGTGCGGCCTGGTATCTGCGGATAGAGAGGCTTGAGGACTGGTGCTTTTCTCAGTGGTTGCGGGTGCAAGCTTGCGCTGTTGGCGAGTTGGTTCGAGTTCGCGGGAAGCCTTGCGGACTGGTGTGTCCGCGGTTTGGGCTGTTGCGGACTGGGCCTTGAGCTTGGCTGAGGCCTTGTCGAGCTCAGGTGTTACAGCAGGTCTTGCTGTGGAGACCGGTTGGCGGACTGGTGTTTGGAGTCCGGGAGGATGCTGCTGTGTTGGACAAGTGCGAGGAGCTCGCGGACTGGTTGCGGTCTGTGCTAGGATGTTTGGCGGACGGGACTTTGTGTCCGCCATGCTCGCACTGGCCCTTGATGGTTTTGGACTTGGTCACACATTGTGCCAAGTTCATGGTGTCCGCCGTATCCGCCAAGTCCGCTGTGACCGGGCGGATTATTGCTGTTTGCCTTTGGTCGTGGACTTGTGGCGGATTGAGGTGTGAGTCTTGCGGACTGCCTCGGGTTGGTGCGGACTGCCATTGAAGAGGGTGCTGTCCTGAAGCAGTTGGAGCTTTGCGGGCTGGTGCCTTGTCCGCTTAGCTTGGGCGGACTGGAGAGGGTTCGTCAATGGTTGCCTTGCTCCTGGCGGTTTCCCTTGGTGACTGGCTAAGTCCTCGCGGACTGAGCGGACGGTCGTTTGTATTCGCGCGGACTGGGGCGGTGTCGCTATCTCTTGGCGGTGACCACACTCCTCACCTGGCCTATAAATAGGACCCCCCTGGCACATCTACAGTAACCTAAGTAACGTGAGTGAACAGTAAATTGGGTTGGGCGAGTGCTGCGGTCTGTGTTTTCCAGTCCGCGCGGATTGTTTCAGGCTGACGGTTTGCTGTGTGCAGGTCGCGCGGATAACTTCAAGGAGCCAGGAGTTTGGCTGTGACTTCGGTCAGTGCTTGGAAGTGTGCGGTCTCTACGGACTCAGCAGGAGGTCGCTCTGCGGCTTGTCAGTTCTGTTTCAACTTTCCCAGCTTCAATAACCTGTCCGCCGGCTTCAGGCGGGTAGGGGAGTTCCTCAGTTCGGGTTCAGCAGGAGGCGAATAACGGTCTGTCCGCGCGGCCTCGCGGTCTCGGCGGACTCCGTGGTATTCGGCGGATTGCAGCATAGCTTGGGCGAGCTCAGCGGTCTCGGCGGTCTCGGCGACCTCGCGGTCTCGGCGGACTGGAGTGCTGTCCGCCCGGCTTGTTTTTTGGTTTCTTCTGTTTACAGCTGTAATACTAGCGAAATCATGTCTCGCTACGTATGCCTCGGATTGTAAAGAAGTGAATGCATAATAAGACCTTCTTGTGCTTCCATTGTTTTGTTGGGTGCAACCTCTAGTCCTTGGGTTTCCGCAGGTTCAGCGTGCGAACTGGGTAGTTCCGAAGATATTAATTTGGTATTTGGGCTATCTTGCTGACCACGTTGAGAAAATTTAACATGGTATCAGAGCCAGGTTTCTGAGGTTGCGGAGGTTCAGTTGCGTGAGCGGAGGTCAGCCAGTGTTGTTACTCAGTGATTGAGTGGTGATCAACCTGTGTTGTTGCTCGAAGCTGCTGAAGGGTACCAACAGGTGATTGCAATGGAAGGAAGCTTAGCAAGAGGTCTGGGCATTGAACTCTTAACGCCGACTAACTATAAAAAGTGGAAGTCGTGCATGAAGAGTTATCTTCTAGGCGAGGAGCTGTGGGAAGTTGTCGGTGGAGATGACAGACAGGAAGTTACTGCTGCTTTCGGTACTGCTGAGCAGGTGAGGCTCTGGAGAAGAACTAATGCTAAGGCAGAGTTCGTTCTGAAGAGAGCTGTCTCTCTGGAACTGTTTGATCACATCATTGGATGTGAGTCGGCTGCTGATATTTGGACAACCATTGATGAGTTGTTCAATAGGAAGAATGTGGCGCGACTGCAGTTCCTGGAGAATGAGTTGGCGAGGGCAACTCAGGGAGACCTTTCCATCTCCAGGTACTTCTTAAAGATGAAGAGCTTGTGTGCTGAGCTGTCGGCACTGGATCCTGATGAGCCTATCTCTGAGACAAAGATGAAAAGGCACATTTTCCGCGGCTTGCGGAAGGAGTATGTGGCCTTTGTCACATCTGTTCAGGGATGGGCTACTCAGCCGTCGTTGCTGGAGCTGGAGAATCTGCTTGCCTCGCAGGAGAGCTTAGCAAGGCAGATGGCTGGAGTGAATCTGAATCAGGAAGGCAGCGAGGCTCTCTTCTCAGGCAAGAAGAAGGGATGGGAAGGGAAGAAGAAGAAGAAGAAGGTGCAGGCCGCTGTTGAGAAGGAGCTTCAACTTCATATCCGCCGGAGAGGAGCAATGCTCCTAAGGACTGGAAGAAGAATCTGAAGTGCTACCGGTGTCATCAGCGAGGGCACTTCAAGCGGGACTGCAAGGTCAAACTACAGCCTGGGCATGCTGCGGGAAAGGAGGAAGCTTGCTCGCGAAGTGAAGAAGCAGAATGGGGAGGAGCTTTCATGACGGGAACTTGTGTTCGGGCCTTATCTGCTGAGGACTTCAACAGCGAGTGGATCGTCGACTCCGGGTGTGGTCATCACCTCACCGGAGACAAGTCGAAGTTCACCTCCATGCAGGCTTACTCAGGTAATGAAGCTATTATCACTGCTGATAATACTGTTTATGCAGTAAAGAAGGAGGGGGTCGTGTCTTTGGGTAGTGATCAGGGGCCACTCACGTTAAGGAGTGTGTATCACGTGCCGGGCATGAAGAAGAACCTCTTCTCGGTGACCAATGCGGTGGACGCTGGGTATCACGTTCTGTTTGGCCAACAGACGTGAGGTTCCTTCGCAACGTATCAGCGGTGAAGGCTGATGTTGCTCATGTTGGGAGGAGGGTGAAGAACTTGTTTGTTCTTTCCACCAATGCCTATGTTGATAGGATGAGAGCCAATGATAGTGCGGCTATCTGGCATGAGAGGCTGGGGCATGTTGGCATGGACAAGCTAAGGCGATGGCTAGTAGAAGTCTGGTGAAGGGGTTGCCGATGTTGTCCTCCTTTGGTGATGGGCATGTTTGTGCGGGCTGTCAATACGGTAAGGCACATCGCCTTCCGTTTGATAAATCTCAAACAAGGAGCAAGAAACCATTGGAGTGTATTCATGGCGACCTGATGGGACCGACTGTTACTGCCAGCCTTGGTGGAAGCAAATACATGCTTGTCTTGGTTGATGACTACTCAAGGTATACTTGGGTGTACTTCTTAAAGGAGAAGTCGGAAGCCTTCCGTTTGTTCGTGGAGTTCAAGGAGTTGGTAGAAGGCCGGCTTGGCTTGCGGATTAAGAAGTTTAGAACTGATAACGGGGGAGAGTTTGTCTCTTCCGAGTTTTCTAACTTCTGCAGGAAGCACGGGATCCAACGGGAGCTTACTTGTGCTCACACTCCACAACAAAATGGGGTAGCGGAGCGGAAGATCCGTCATTTGACGGAAACCTGCAAATGCTGGCTGCATGCGAAAGATATCCCGAGGTCCTTTTGGGCGGAGGGAATGTCTTGTGCTGCTTATGTTATCAACCGGATGCCACTCAGCCCTATCAACATGAAGACTCCTATTGAGCTGTTGCTGAAGGAGAAGCCGAGTGTTGGACACCTTAGGGTGTTCGGTTCAACTTGCTACGTGCATGTCCCGGATGCTTCACGGACAAAGCTGGATGTGAAGGCAAGGAAACTTGTCTTTGTTGGCTATGATGAGCGGAAGAAGGGATGGAAGTGCATGGACCCTGTGACGAAGAAGTTCATGGTGTCAAGAGACGTTGTCTTTGACGAGCTGACGTCATATGGAGGTGGCTCGTGGAGCTTACCAGAAGTAGCAAGGTTGAGGAAGCACCGGTGGAGGCTGCTGAAGGCTTGGAAGAGGAGCTTGCTGTTTCACCAGCAGCTCCTGTTGCTTCGAACTCCGAGGCTGAGCCTTCTGGCTCAGGAAGCAGGGGAGCACTGCTCAATGCTTGCCCCAGGTAGGAGTGGAGCCTGAAGAAGCAACAGAAGCCGTGAGCAAGGAGCCGTGTCTTCGGAGATCGAAGAGGGTGGTTAAGCCACCGACTCGGTACTGTGATGGGAATGCAGTGAGCTTTGTCTCCTGCTTCTTTGCAGGTCCTCTTGATGAGCGAGAGCCTGCAAACTTCAACGAGGCCACTGGAGTGAAGGAGTGGGATGATGCCATGAAGGAAGAGATTGATGCTCTGAAGAAAAATGAAACCTGGGATCTTGTGCCCAAGGTTGATGGCGTTACTCCGGTTACTTGCAAGTGGGTGTATAAGTTGAAGAAGAAGGCTGATGGGAGCATTGATCGGTTCAAGGCTCGCCTGGTCGCAAGAGGATTCTCACAACAGTATGGAGAAGACTATGAGGAGACATTCAGTCCAGTTGCAAAGATGACATCTGTAAGAGTGGTGATCGCCTTGGCTGCTAGCAAGGGATGGAGGTTGTGGCAACTTGATGTGAAGAATGCTTTTCTTTACGGAGAGATTGACAAGGATATCTTCATGGATCAGCCGCTTGGTTTTGTCTCTGAAAAGCATCCGGACTATGTCTGCAAACTCAGGAAGGCTCTCTATGGGTTGAAGCAAGCTCCTCGAGCGTGGTATGGGAAGATTGCAGAGTACTTGCAATTCTGTGGATACCTGGCTTCTAACTCGGATTCAAGCTTGTTCGTCAAGAAGAAGAAGGGAGAGCTAAGAGTCTTGGTCCTGCTATATGTGGATGATATGATCATAACAGGGAACTCGGAGGAGGAAGTAGCAAGGCTCAGGGGAGAGCTTGCTATACGCTTCGAGATGAAAGACTTGGGAGAGTTGCATCACTTTCTTGGTCTGGAAGTGGAGAGGAAGGAGTGTGGGGTTCTCATTAGCCAGAAAGGGTATGCTGATCACATTGTGAAGCGGTTTGGCATGGGCGAAGGGAAGAAGTCCTCTACTCCACTGGAATCTGGGCTGAAGCTTCGACGGGATGAGGGAAGGGTTCTTCATGATCCCTTGGTGTTCAGGGCTCTTGTTGGGAGCTTGATTTACCTGACGATTACTAGGCCGGATATAGCTTATGTTGTTGGCCGAGTAAGTCGGTATATGGCTGAACCAAGGCAATCTCATCTAGTGGCGGCGAAGGGAATTCTGAAGTATGTCAAGGTGACTTCTGACATGGGACTCCTCTATGGAAGGGATGCGGAGTTTGCGTTGCTCGGGTACACGGATGCTGACTATGGCGGTGATTCGGATGATCGAAGGTCTACTTCGGGTTATGTGTTCACTTGTGGTTCAGCTAGCATCTCGTGGTGTAGCAAGAAGCAGGACTCGGTGTCGGTTTCAACCACGGAGGCGGAGTATAAGGCTTCGTCCTTGGCTGCTCGGGAAGCCGTTTGGTTGAGGAGACTCATAGAGGATGTTCATGAAGAAGTGCAAGGGCCTACTTTACTCCGGGGTGACAATGAGAGTGCTCTCAAACTGGTAAACAATCCAGTGTGTCACGCCAGGACCAAGCATATAGAGATTGATCACCACTTCATCAGGGAGAAGGTGTTGGAGGGGTCTCTGTTCTGTTGGTCGGGCATGTTCGGAGTGAAGATAATCTTGCTGACATCTTCACGAAGCCGCTGTCGAAGGGTCCCTTTGAACGCTTGCGCAGCTTGCTGGGCTTGGTCACCACTTCTCACTTCAAGGGGGAGTGTTGAATTTGTGAAGTGGAAGTGGGTGACGGGACAGGCCGCGCGGCCTGTGCGGACAGCTTTGGCGGACTGGGCGGACTGAGGTTTGCGGCCTGGTGAGAAGTCTGGTGGAAGCCGGCTGTGTTCTGAGCGGGTTGTTGCATGGAGTCCGCGGTTTGGTGCGGCCTGGTATCTGCGGATAGAGAGGCTTGCGGACTGGTGCTTTGCTCAGTGGTGCTGCGGGTGCAAGCTTGCGCTGTTGGCGAGTTGGTTCGAGTTCGCGGGAAGCCTTGCGGACTGGTGTGTCCGCGGTTTGGGCTATTGCGGACTGGGCCTTGAGCTTGGCTGAGGCCTTGTCGAGCTCAGGTGTTACAGCAGGTCTTGCTGTGGAGACCGGTTGGCGGACTGGTGTTTGGAGTCCGGGGGAGGATGCTGCTGTGTTGGACAAGTGCGAGGAGCTCGCGGACTGGTTGCGGTCTGCGCTAGGATGTTTGGCGGACGGGACTTTGTGTCCGCCATGCTCGCACTGGCCCTTGATGGTTTTGGACTTGGTCACACATTGTGCCAAGTTCATGGTGTCCGTCGTATCCGCCAAGTCCGCTGTGACCGGGCGGACTGTTGCTGTTTGCCTTTGGTCGTGGACTTGTGGCGGATTGAGGTGTGAGTCTTGCGGACTGCCTCGGGTTGGTGCGGACTGCCATTGAAGAGGGTGCTGTCCTGAAGCAGTTGGAGCTTTGCGGGCTGGTGCCTTGTCCGCTTAGCTTGGGCGGACTGGATCGGAGGTTCGTCAATGGTTGCCTTGCTCCTGGCGGTTTCCCTTGGTGACTGGCTAAGTCCTCGCGGACTGAGCGGACGGTCGTTTGTATTCGCGCGGACTGGGGCGGTGTCGCTATCTCTTGGGCGGTGACCCCACTCCTCACCTGGCCTATAAATAGGACCCCCCATGGCACATCTACAGTAACCTAATAACATGATGAACAGTAAATTGGGTTGGGCGAGTGCTGCGGTCTGTGTTTTCCAGTCCGCGCGGATTGTTTCAGGCTGACGGTTTGCTGTGTTGCAGGTCGCGCGGATAACTTCAAGGAGCCAGAGTTTGGCTGTGACTTCGGTCAGTGCTTGGAAGTGTGCGGTCTCTGCGGACTCAGCAGGAGGTCGCTCTGTCTGCTTGTCAGTTCTGTTTCAACTTTCCCAGCTTCAATAACCTGTCCGCCGGCTTCAGGCGGGTAAGGGGAGTTCCTCAGTTCGGGTCAGCAGGAGGCGAATAACGGTCTGTCCGCGCGGACTCGCGGTCTCGGCGGACTCCGTGGTATTCGGCGGATTGCAGCATAGCTTGGGCGAGCTCAGCGGTCTCGGCGGTCTCGGCGACCTCGCGGTCTCGGCGGACTGGAGTGCTGTCCGCCCGGCTTGTTTTTTGGTTTCTTCTGTTTACAGCTGTAATACTAGCGAAATCATGTCTCGCTACGTATGCCTCGGATTGTAAAGAAGTGAATGCATAATAAGACCTTCTTGTGCTTCCATTGTTTGTTGGGTGCAACCTCTAGTCCTTGGGTTTCCGCAGGTTCAGCGTGCGAACTGGGTAGTTCCGAAGATATTAATTGGTATTTGGGCTATCTTGCTGACCACTTGGATCATGGTTAGACATGTGATCTAAGAGATTATCACAGCTGGTCACAAAGTAAAGATGTGGAGGGACAGAAATCTATCTAAATCTACAGGCGTTGAATGAAGTCTACTCACTCAATGCTAGATGCAAGGGAAGATGCTGGATAGGCTGGAAATCGCCTAAGTCCACAGGCATTGAGTGAAGTCTATTCACTCAACGTCATGTGAGTAAAAGCATTGAGTATAGTCTCATCCTAATAATTGGCAAGCTAAAAATGTGGCCAAATCCACAAGCGTTGAGTGAAGTCTACTCACTCAACGTCATATAATAAAAAGCTGTGAGACAGGCTAAGGCAGTGAAAGCCTAAGGAGAAACATGCAGAAATGTGGCTAAGTCGTGGCTAAGTTCACAGGCGTTGAGTGAAGTCTACTTACTCAATGTCATACATCATAAATCGTTGAGTATAGCTCAGACAGTCAACGTCACAAAAAATTTGTATTGATATTTGACTAAGTCCACAAGCATTGAGAGAAGCTTACTCACTCAACGCCATGTGATAAAAAGCATCGACAGAACCTTAGTCAGTCAGAGATTGTGATTTCACAGAAATTTGTCTATGTCCAAATGCGTTGAGTGAAGACTGCTCACTCAATGCCAAATAAAAGAAGAATATTTGTTAAGTAGTTTGGTGTTGAGTGAATCTCACTCACTCAACATCAAGTGACAAAATCTATCTAAATAATATGACGTCGATTGATGAAGGCTCACTCAACGCCTAGTAATAGAAAGTCTGGACAAGGCAAAAAAGCATTGAGCGATGAAGACACACTCAATGCTCTCAACGCCGGAGAAGCAGGAATATTTTCTAAGGCAAAAAGCATTGAGTGGACTCAAAGCTCTCAACTCCTAGAGAAAAAAAGTTTGTTTAAGTGTTTTAGCTTTGAGTGAAGCTCAATCAATCAATGTCTAGAGACAGAAAGATTGTCTAAGTATTTTGGCATTGTGTGAAGCTTACACACTCAACGCCTAATGACAGAAAAACTTTTTAAGTGTTTTGGCATTGAGTGAAGCTTACTCACTCAATGCCTAATGACAGAAAAATTTTCTAAGTGTTTTGGTATTGAGTGTAGGTTGCTCACTCAATGCCTAGTGACAGAATTCTGTCCAAGTGTTTTGGTGTTGAGTGATGCTTACTCGCTCAACGTCTATACTAAAGATGCTTGATTTTGGCTAAGTCCGCATATGGTAATGTCAACAAAGTCAACAAGTCAAGAAAATTCAGATTTATTGCGGGAAAGCTATAGTATACGACAAATGTAGACGCTTGCCTTCAGTACTGCAATTAATGCAAGAGCAAAGTTGCAGCTATCAATTCCAGTGGGGCCTATAGGTCAAAATATTCATTTATTGGCGGAATAGAAAAGGAAGAGATGAGAATGAAGATCTTATCTTTTAGGGTTTGGTCTTTTCACAAAGTGGCAGAACATCTTCGTCCTCTTTGCCATTATTGCTGAGGTCAAGGATAAAGTTCAAATCGACTAATCCAAAAGGTCTTCAAATTAGCTGTTTACATCTCCATCATCAACAATAAGTTCGGAGACATTTTCTCTGAATAAGAAGATGCAACAGGTCTAACCTAGCTGTAGTTGATCTGAAGCTGATCCAAGATAGCAGGTGTCATCTTCATCTACACCAGCAAGGTCAGAGACATTTTATCTAAGAAAAGGATAGCAGCAAAGGGCTAACCCTAGCTACAGTTTCTGATAGCTTCAAGCAAGATAGCTGGTGTATTTCCTATCTGCACCAGCAAGCTCAGAGTGATTCTCTGAGAAAGAAGAGGCAGCAAGGGCTGACCCTTACTGAAGGTACTTCATAGATCCCACCAATCATTCCTGAAGAACATTCTCTAGAAGTTGTGAGGAATAAAGCTTGAAGAAGTAGTGATCTAAAAGTAGGCTCAGCAGACTAATTCTCGGGAGCCAAAGTTAGGAATGAGCCTCGAGTTCAGTTCAGGAAGAAGCAGAGTAATAGCTCTGTAGGTCACTTCTCAGCATAAGCAGAATAACATTGAAGATCTACTCTTATTGTTGTGAAGAAGTTAGGGCTGAGATTCTCTCATCTCAGGTAGCAGCAAGACAAGCTGTAGTCACTTCTCAGTTTCAGCAAGAAAATCTCTAAATCTAAGTAAAAGAAGATAGGGTTGAGTATTTCTCAATTTAGGTAGCAGTAGGCTCTGGGATTATTTGCCTAGAGCCAAAATTGGGATGAGTTTATCTCAGTCCATAAAGATTGGCATAGAGAAATATCTCTTATGTCAAGACCAACTCACTAACCCACTTCCACCTTATAGGATCCTTTTTGGATCTGAGTGGTATGAGCAAATTTGCTCTGAGGTAGGATCCATGTTTGGATCTGAGTTGTAGGGTTATTTAGCCAGAGTGTAGTATCTGGGTGCAGATATGAGAGTAGGATTCTGTTGAGAATTTAAGGTAGGTGATCAGTTGATTAGTTGATCACTGAGAGTAGGATCCAATTTGGATCTGAGGTAGGACCTTTGGGTCTAAGGTAGGAGAGTCATTCTCTCTGATTGTAGGGCACTTGTGCCTGAGTTGTAGGATCCATTGGATCTGAGGTAGGGCCTTTGTTCCTGAGCAATAGGAGAGTCATTCTCTCTGAGGTAGGTTCCTTTGTAGATCTGAGGTAGGGCTGTCCTACCAGCCTGAGTTGTAGGGCCTTTGGGCCTGAGGTAGGTGATCTTTGGATCACTGAGTTGTAGAGCTTTGTGCCTGAGCTGTAGGTCTTGGAGGAGACTGAGTGGTCCTGCGGGATCGTGTTGTAGGATCTTAGGAGCCGAGATTGGATAAGTGTCTTGTCTAACTATAAGTTAGAAAGGTGGGAGGGAAAGTGGACGTACCCATAATTTGGGGAGCCATTATAATTTCTGTGTGTGCTTTTCTGTGTGTTTCTTTATTGCAGGTTATTGGGTTCTTGAAAGCAAAAATCTACTAACTCAACAAGCAATTAAAGAAGGAAAATAAAATAAAGTCACAAGAGACGAATAACCTATTCATCCCCCCTCTAGGTGATTTAACTATCCTTAAAATTAAAGGATTTCAAATTATTAGCCAATGCTTACCGATCTAAGAGTTATACGGAAGCGGTGGAGGCCATGTTGAGGGTCGAGGATTTTTACGATACCAAGAATCATGGCTTGTTGTTGAGAAAAGAAAAGAGAAAGCTGATGATAGTGAAAGCTATTGGGCATCTGGCCCTGCTTCAAAGAAAGGAGGCAGATAATTATGCAGTTTTTTGGTCATTCGGGCCACCATGACGAGAAGTGTTTCAAAAGATTGAGTGCTCATAAGCAACCTCAGGTGTTTGCAATTCAGAGTGCACCAAAGAGAGAATTTACCTGCACCTTTTGTGAGCGAAAGGGGCATGATGTTGCCCGTTGTTGTTTAAAAGACAGTACTTGCTATCAGTGCGAATATAAGGGACACATAAAGTCTAGATGTCTGCAGTCCCAGCCCGCAATGCAGCCAATTCCACTCAAGCTCTGCCATTGCCGCAGTTGCAATAGTTGGACGTGGGAAAGGGAAAACTGAATATGGTAACCAAGTAAGAAGCTCATTCTTCAACCCAAGTGATTTCAAGTTTGATTCCAGCCTAGTTGCTTGCTTGTAGTTGTAGTTTTATTGGCGGTCATATTAGTTACCTGTACGATTTTATAGACGAGTTTAAGGTAAAGAATCTTTGGGCGCACATTCTGTTTGATTCGGGTGTCACTCATTCCTTCATGGCTGGGAATTTTATAGACCAACATCATTTGGTTATTAATCAAGCTGACAATCTGCTTCGTGTTAAGTTTCTTTCTGGTGATTCAGTGGTTTCTAGTTAGGGTATCCAGAATTATCCTATTTTCTTAGGTGGATTTCTAGTGTGTGCGAACAAGAAATAATAGAACGCAAATTGGAATAACAAAATATTTTATTATCCAAAAAAGTGAGTATTACAAAGGTATAGTCTCCCTTTTATAGAATGGAGGAGAGGGGAGAGATTACAAATAAGCAATGTGGGACAAATAATTATAGCTATAAGCGACTATACAAAAAATAGACCGCACAAGCCACGCGGTTAGATGAATAGGCTAACCTCCTATCATCAATTATAAAGAGAAGACAATCCGCTAGGCGAGACCGCTAGACCGCCCCATCTTCAGGTCTACTACGCCAAACTGCCGGACCGCCTGGTCTCCAAGTTACCAGGGTTAGACCGCCAGACCTCCCGGCCACCATACAACACATATAACCACCAGACCACCCGGTCTCCAATTAGCAACATCTCAGCTACCAAACCGCTAGAGAGAAAATGCTAGACCGCCAGGTCACCATACTTCGATATGGTGACCTCGATCTGAAAATGATTCTTTGGTCTACTACGCCAAACCGCCAGACCGCCAGATCACCATACAGCAACACTCCCCCTCAAGATCGAGCATATATATCAATAATGCCCAGCTTCTCATAAACATGAAAGAAGGAAGCGGACATAGGCTTGGTGAAGATATCTGCTAACTTGTTGTCGAAGATAACAAACATAGTACAAATTTGTTTCTTCAAAATCTCTTCCCAAATAAAATGGCAGTCGACTTCAATGTGCTTTGTTATCTCATGGAAGACCGGATTTTTGGAGATATATATAGCAACCTTATTTTCGTATAACATAGGTAGAGGATGGTTGTAGACCTCTCCTAATTCAAGCATAAGAGCCTGTAACCACTTCAATTCACACGTGGTCGACATCATACTTCGATATTTCGCTCCTGCACTAGACCTGGAGACGACAGACTATTTCTTGCTCTTCCCGCTCACAAGGTTTCCCCCACAAATGTGCAAATGCCCGATGTGTACTTGCTATCTCCTTTATCATCAACATAGTTAGAATCTGAGTACGATTCAACATCTAAATGACCATTCTTTTGAAACAGTAGTCCTTTAACTAGCACCGCTTTAATATATTCCAATATCCTCATGGTAGACTATTGATGACACTCCCTAGGAGTTTGCATGAACTGGGTAACCTTACATACAGTGTAGGAGATGTCGTTTTTGGTTACCGTGAGATAAATGAGTTTGTCGACCAGACATCTGTACCTCATAACATCTCATAGAGGAGGCGAGTCATCTGTCCAAGTTTTATCTTCTTTAGTAGCCATGGGACATCGAGCAGGTTTAACCCCAGTCAACCCTATCTATTTTAGAAGATCAAGATCATACTTACGTTGGGAGAGGACTAAGAAGTTGGGATTTCGAGATATTTCGATCCCCAGAAAGTATTTTGGGGAGCCCATATCCTTCGTGACCAAGTGTTGACGGAGATGTTTCTTTGTCAAGGCTACCCCAGCCTGGTATTCTCCAGTGAGAAGAATATCCTCCAAATATAGAGCAAGAACCACCATACCCAGGGAGGTTTTGTGAACAAACAATGAGTGATCGGTAGAACTTCTTGTAAAACCCACTGCTGCCACAATGTCGCTAAACTTGTCAAACCAAGCCCAAGAGCTTTGCTTTATGCCATAGATGACATTCTTCAACCTGCATACCCATGCCTCCCCCGGAGCAACATACCCGGGAGGTTTCTCCATATAGACATCCTCCTGAAGATCACCACAGAGAATGGCATTCTTGACATCTAGTTGGGAAATGGGCCAATCACTATTGACATCCATAGAGAGGAGTACCTGAATAGTGTTGAGACGAGCAACGGGAGAGAAGGTGTCAAAATAATCAACATCATAAGTCTCAGTGAAGCCTTTGGCGACAAGGCATGCCTTATAATGATCCACGCTACCGTCCGGACTAAACTTCATAATAAAGACCCAGCGACAGCCAGCAACATTGATGCCCAACGGAGGAGGAACAAGGGTCCATGTACACTAGTCAGTGAGGGTTGTAATTTCCTCATCCATGGCAGCCTTCCAATAAGTAATAACATGGGATTACTGGTAGGTGCGGGGAGTGGCAGTGGCAGATATAGACAACGCAAAAGTCCTGTGAGAAGGAGTAAGACGAGCATAGGAAACAACAATAAGTGAGAGATATGTACATGTCCGCAACCCTTTGCGAAGAGCAATGGGAAGATCCAGGTCGACATGTTCCTTAGTATTTGGTGCATCCATAGTGGAGAGAGCTGGCCTGGGAGTAGAGAGAGACGGCCGTGGAGAAGAGGAAGACAGTGCAGGCGAAGAGAGAGGAGTAGACGGTGGACACGGTGGAGGAGGAGCAATATCGATAGGTGTAGAGGGGACAGAGGTGATGGTAGGAGAAGCAGGAACATCAGGAATAAAAGAGGAGTCGCGGGAGAAATAGGATGCATTTTAGAAGAAGGTTACGTCCGCTGAGACAAACTGCTTACGAAGAACATGATAAAAACAACAATAACCTTTCTGAGTTATAGAGTAACCCAGAAAGACACATTTGGTGGCACGTGGGGAGAGTTTGTCAAGGATGGCGGAGGGAGCGTGCACAAAAGCTGTGCACCCAAAGATACACAGAGGGAGAGGAAATGGATCCTTGGCCGGATAGAGAATGGAGAGTGGGGTTTGACCGTGGAGAACCGTGGAGGGAATGTGATTGATGAGATAGCAGGAGATGAGAATGGCAGAGCCCCAATAGGAGCGAGAAACTTGGATCTGTGTCATCAGAGTGCGAGCGACATCAAGGAGGTGATGGTTTTTGCATTTCTCCATGACATTTTGTTGTGAGGTATATACACAGCTAGTTTGATGAACATTCCCATTTTGCATATAGAAAGAAGAAAAATCATGACTAAGATATTCTTTGGCATTATCAGAGTGAAAGATTTTAATAGAGACATCAAATTAAGTTTTAATCATAAAGTAAAAAATATGTCCATATAGAGAATAATTCGGAGTGATCTTTTAAGAGATACACCCACGTACAGCGAGAGAAATCAGCAATAAAAGTTACAATATATGAACTATCCCGACCTATGGTGAGGGTAGTAGCAGGACCATAGACATCAGAGTGAACAAGATCAAATGGATGAGAAGATCCACTGCCTTACTTCGGTGGGAAGGAGGAGTGGTGATGCTTGCCAAGCTGACATGCATCACAGTTGAGAGGAGGACTGTGCGGAGGAAGGTGGGGCAGAAGCTGACGAAGTAGCCCTGGAGGAGGATTACTAAGGCGAAGATGCCATTGTAGAAGGTCTGTAGAAGCGGAGTAGAAGGCGAACACAACAGAAACATTGTCGAGGAAGTAGAGGCCGCCACTCTCAGGCCTAGTAGCAATCGTTCATTGGGTGCCCGGATCCTGAAAAGAACAAGAAGTAGGTGTGAATGTGATGGAACACTATAGTTGCTTGCATAAAGAAGTAACATATAATATATTGCAAGTAAACTTGGGCACGTAGAGAATATCCGCCAAGCGAATATACAGAGTGACTTGAACCACTCCTGTCCCATTGACCAGTTAGGGAGATCCATCCGCAATAAAGACCGGGGCAACCCATCGTGTTTTTTTAGGAGAGAAAAATACTGAGGATTGTCGGTCATATGATTGGTAGCACCAGAGTCAATCAGCCACTTACCTTGAGTAATGACATGGGCACTACCTGAAGACGTGACTACCGAGGTGGACTGATTCGAAGAGGAGGTGGAAGTGTCCCCAGAGGGGCGAAGATGTGGATGTTTTATCCAGCAGCGATCAACTGTATCGCCGGTGCATCCACAGTGAGAGCAGAGAAAGCTGTAAGGATCATGCTCACCGGAATGGTGACTACGGCCACTAGAGCCACTCCACTGAGTCTGGTGAGCATAGTTATCTGGTTGAGGAGGGAAGGATAACAACGGACATTGAAGTAGAGAGGTAACAGCGGCGATGTGGGCAGTAGTGGCATCCAAGGTGGGAGAGTCTGCTTCGCCAAAGTTCTATTTACGGATCATGTCATAAGACTCAGGAAGTCGTAGAAGATAGCAAACAACCAGAAGCTCCTGGAAGTGCTTGTGTTGCTTAGCAGATCTATAGAGAAGGGACGATTCTGGAGAATTTACGCTCCGAGAGCCTGAAACTGTTGGTAAGCAGCAGTGGGAGACATGGAGGGATGGGCAAAAGGGTCCGCATATAGAGTATAGATGTGATACATCTGAGCCCCCTTTGAGTAGAGAGCAGTAATATGAAGTCGCACAGGCTTGACCGTTTTATCATGATGGATGACAGGAAGGCACTCATCAGAAAGGTTGTTAGCCAGCCAAGTGCGAACAAGAGCGTCGCTAGCATCCCAATCATCAAAGAGAGCGGACTCTTTAGGAGGAGGGACATCAGTGAGATGATGACGTTTACGTTGTGAGCGAAGAAGAAAGGTGAAGGAGACACTCCAGTCCAGGAAGTTGGAAATGATGTGTTTGGAGACGGTGACAAGGTCACCCGAAGGAGTAGGATGAGGTGAGTGGGTGGGCCACTGAAATAGTAATGGTAGAGGTATCAGAGAGAGCCATAGTAGAGGAGAGGGAGGCAAGAAACAGGGCGCATGAGCAGAAACAAGACCACAAGAATATGAAAAAAAGAGACTGCGTGAACAACAAAGAGGCTGCACGGATAGGGAAAAAGAGAGTCTGTGCAAACAGCAAAGAGACCACGTAGATTTGAAAAATAGAGACCGCGCGAACAGGAAAGAGGCCGCGCGAAATAGAGAAGAGAGACCGCGAAGACATGTGGTGAAAAAGAGAGGGAGAGCGATCAGAGAGGTCGTGCACACAGAGGGCATAGACAAAGAAGAGAAGAAAGCCGCACAAACTTGCTGCAAGAAGAAAGGACGAACCGTGCGAACAGAAGAAGCTCACAGAATCAGGTGGAAAAGATCGAGTACTCTGATACCATGTGCGAACAAGAAATAATAGACCGAAAATTAGAATAACAGAAATTTTTATTATCCAAAAAAGTGAGAATTACAAAGGTATAGCCTCCCTTTAATAGAATGGAGGAGAAGGGAGAGATTACAAATAAGTAATGTGGGACAAATAATTATAGGTACAAGCGGCTATACAAAAAATAGACCGCACAAGCCGCGTGGTTAGATGAATAGGCTAACCGCTCGGTGTCAATTATAGAGAGAAGACAATCCCCTAGGGGAGACCGCTAGACTGCCTGGTCTTCAGGTCACCTGCATCAAACTGCCAAACTGCTCGGTCTCCAAGCAGCCATGGTCAGACCTCCAGACCGCCCGGTCACCATACTGCAACATATAACCACCAGACCGCCCGGTCTCCAATCAACAACATCTCAGCTTCCAAACCGCTGGAGAGAAACCGCCAGACCGCACAGTCTTCAAGCTGCCAGGGTCAGACCGCCGGACTACCCGGTCACCATACATTAACATAGTGTATGCCGATCTGAAGGTGCTAGCTTTCGAAGACTTCGATGTGATTTTGGGTATGGATTGGTTGTCGAGATATGATGTGGTCATCTAATGAAAAGTTAACCATTTGGATTTCAGGATGGATAATGGATAAACTATGAGTTTTTTTGGTTTTTCGTGCCAGGACTCTTCGATCATATCTGCAATACGTGCTCGAAACCTTATAGAAATGGTTGTAGTGCTTACCTTGTTTCCATTTTGGAAGCTGCTCGCGATTCCCCACATGTCGAGGATATTTTTATAGTGCGAGTGTTTCCTAACATTTTACGGTCAGTCTTCCTAGTCTTCCTCCTATAAGAGATGTACAGTTTGTTATAGTCCTTGATCCTGGCACTCGCCCTATCGTGAGGGCACCTTATCATATGGCTCCGCGTTAGTTGGAAAAGTTGCAAATATAATTGGATGAAATGTTACAGTGTGGTTATATTAGGCCCATATTTTCTCCTTGGGGTGGTCTTATTCTATTTGTAAAGAAAAAGGATGGTTTTATGAGGTTGTCCATAGATTATAGAGAGCTTAATAAAATAAGTATTAAGAACAGATATTTGTTGCCTTGGATCGATAATTTGTTTGACCGGTTATGAGGTAGTACCGTGTTCTCAAAGATTGACCTGCATTCGGGCTACCATTAGTGGAGGATCCTGAGTCAGACATTTCGCGAACTGCCTTTCATTCCTGGTATGGGCATTTTTGAGTTCTTGGTAATGTCTTTTAGATTAACGAATGTACCCTCTGCTTTTATGGACATGATGAATAGAGTGCTCAAGGATTTTTTTTGATCACTTCATGGTTGTCTTTTTAGACGATGTTCTAGTATATTCTATAAATACCGAGGAGCAAGCCTTGTATTTACACTTGGTGCTTTCCATGCCGAGGGAGCACAAGTTGTTTGTGAAGTTAAGCAAATGTGATTTCTGGTTGACCCAAGTGTCTTTCCTGGGTCGTGTGGTAAGTAAAGATGGGATTTTAGTAGACCTAATAAAAATAAGTGTAGCTTTCGTTTAAAGCCTTGTATGTGAGGCGTTATCGAACTCCCCTATTTTGGGTTGAAGTTGGTGAGAGGTCATTATTAAGTTTAAAGGCCTTAGAAGCGGTGAGTATTGCAGTAACTCATATCCGTGAGAAGCTTCATTTGGCTCAAGAGTGTTATGAGAAGAATGCAAATCCACGTAGGGTTGAACTAAAGTTCGCAATTGGGGTCTTGATTTTCTTGAAGGTTTCTTTGATGTCAGGTGTTAAAAGATTTGGGAAGAACCAAAAGTTGGATCCCAGGTATGTGAGACTTTTCTAGATCTTTATGGGCATCAGAGTGTCGGCTTATATGCTGGTCTTGCCTACTACTTTCCATGATATTCACGATGTATTTCATGTGAGCCAGTTGCAAAAGTATTTTGCGTAACGAGCGTCATGTCCTTAATTCGGTGCCCAGTTGCAACCCAATCATTCCTATGTTGAAGAACCTATCTGTATCTTGGAGACGCAGGATCGAGTGTTCAGGAGAAAGGCAATCCCAATGGTGAATGTTCTTTGTCAAAATCAGGACGTCAGGAGCATAACCTGGGAATTGGAGTTTGCTATGAAGGAATCTCATCCTCATCTATTCTCCTAGATTTCGTTGGTAAGAGTTTTATCCAACAAGTTAGTTGTCTTTCTTTTCTCGAAGATTCGAGATGCGTACTAAGTTTCAAGATGAAACATCTTTTAGGAGGGGTGACTGTAATGCCCCTGAATTTCTGATAATTAATATTGTCACGTAATAATATTGTAAGGGCTTTACGTTAGTTTAAGTGTTTTGTACGCCGACAATTTCTTCTTAAACATCGATTATGTAATTTAATAATAAAGAATTTTTAAATTATTTTATTAAAATCTCTCCACCTATAAAGTCGAACCCATAGAATTAGGTTTTACGAAACTTCTTCTGCTGCCGAACCCGATCACGTGACAGGAGGAGTCTGCCATTTTCGAAAGTCTTCCATCCGCCGTCGGAGCTATAGTGCAGGAAATCGCCGTTGGAGTAGAGATTCGGACTGCTCTCGCCAAGACCTTCATGTGTGCGGTGAGTTTTTCAGTTTTCATGGATTTTGGGGGTTATAACGAGTATCCCTAACCCTTGTTTTTACCACAAATCTTTCAGGAATTGCTTGTTAGGAGTTTCTTATTGCTGATCCGTGGCATGGGGTTTGTAGAGGCTATTTCGTCGAGATAGACAAATGACGGTTTACCCCTCTTGCTTTGTTCCATTATTTTTGTCTATTTCTTCACTTTCCTTTATAGGACTTAGAAATATCTCTAGTTCTTGAAATAATCGTATTGGTCGAATTTGATGATGTATAAAAATCTGTCTAAGGAGAATTTGTCGAGTATTCTCATGTAATCTAAGTAGAATTCGTCAAGTATTCTCGTGTAATCAAAGTAGAATTCATCGAGTATTCTTGTGTAATCTACGTAGAATTCGTCGAGTATTCTCATGTAATCTAAGTAGAATTCGTCGAGTATTCTAGTGTAGTTTAGTAGAATTCATCGAGTGAACTTGTGGGGCCAACCTGAATTCATTGTGTGTTCCCGAGTAACTAGCTGAGTTAGTTAAGCGCCTGATGGATTTATTACTTAGTACTTTTTGTTGGCAGTGGATAAAGGACTACCACCTTAGTGCCTATTTCTTTGGTTGTGTTGCTCTGATGGTTTGTGCTAAAAAGATAGCGCCGCCTCACTATCGTTTTATGTCTGATGTTGATGATTCACTCTTTAAGCTAATCAATGCTATTTTTATGATTATATATACTTATGATTAGGACATCACTGAGAGTCCTTTCCACACTTAATGCAAGTTTTCTTCGTATATGGTCATTTTGTGCCAATCTAATCGTTCTCCTTACTCTTATGGTCGGTTTATGATTTTTTAGTTGGGTTGCTAACCCACATACCTTTTTAATCCTTTTTATTTATGTTTAATCCGCTTTGGCACTCTTTGTTGTTGAGACATTCTTTTTGTTTGAATGGCTCGGGTTCAGGCAGGTAGCAGGTAGAGCCGACCGAGTTGTTGGACCAGTCTTCTACGGCTGTTTCTCCCCTCCCTCTTCCAGCTGAGTAGTGGTTGTTGTCTTTTTTTTCTTTGTGTTAGACCTTTAGACTTTATTGTTAGTGTTATGGGTTCATATCAATTTGTTGACACTTATAAGTACAGTTTCTAGTTTATTAACTATTGATCTATTGTCTCTGCTACTATTGAAGTTCTCATTATTGAACTATTTCTCTCTCTGGGAATGTTTTATATTAGGTTACATGTTAGTTATTTTTAATTAAACAAATCTGCATTTTAGCTTAGATTCATCGCATCTCTTTCAACTTTATCAACCTACTTTAATAGATATAGAACTCTCTTCCTTTACTTATACTAAATTTAAAAAAATGCAGACATTATCATGTTTGTTAGATTTTCACATTCACCTACGATAAATGAATGTAGTAAAATAGAGGTTTTCCGCTGCAATTATATTTTATTATCTATGGACTAGTTGATCCATTAAATCGAGAGACACAATCTTGAACTTTAAACTCAATTAACGTTTTTAACCATAAAGATACATGTCTTTTATGAAAGTGATTGGAAGTTTGTCCTTCCCTGAGCGTCTACAGTTATTCCATGCATGGTGTGACATCATGGCATGTATTTTATCTTACTCTGGTAATACTTTAAATCTCGAGAAAATGTGGGTTGTGACAATCTATTTCGGTTATATCAAGTCTTTGGCACTATTGTCGGAGAGGTGTTTAGTTTATTGTTTATTTCTTGCAATATTAGTAATCCTTAGTATTTATAGATCAAGATTTAATTCCTGTTTTATTTTATTTTTGTTTTAACTTTCATCTATTATTCTGCTAGTGCATGTCCCGTTATCGATCAGCTAAGTTGTTTCCTTTGAACTTAGAAATCGAATGGACCTATAGATAAAATTGAAAAGCTTATCGCTTAGAACATAATAACTCCACGATCATGAATCCCAATAATCAAAACGTTAATAATTTGAATAATCAGGAGGTTCAGGATGAGGAGGGTCAGATATAACAAAATAGTCAACTCGCAGAAGTTAGGAGAATGTGTCTAGATTATAACATGCCTTATAGGGGAGGATTACATAATAGTATCATTAAGCAGGCCATCAAAGCAAATAATTTTAAAATTGATTCCATGACTATGCAACTAGTTCAACAAAAACAATTTAGTGGACTTAGTTATGAGGATCCTAATTCTCACCTGCGAACTTTCATAGATATATGCGACACATAAAAGATCAATGGTGTGTCAGATGAAGCAATAAGACTCAGTTTATTCCCTTTTTTCCTAGTAGGAATGGCAAAGGAGTGGCTTGATTCCGAACATGGCCTCACCACTTGGTTACAAGTGATAGAGAAATTTTTAGAGAAATATTTCCCACCTGCTAAAACTGCTAAACTAATATGAGGCATAACTATATTTTTGCAAGGGAATGGTGAAACTCTGTATGACGTATGGGAGTGGTATAAGAAACTCTTGCGAAAGTGTCCTCACCATGTCTTAGCTATTCATCAACAAGTGTGGACCTTCTTTAATGGCCTCCAGACATCTACTATGATTCAAGTAGATGAAGCTACAGGAGTAACACTTATGAATAAATATCCCGAGGATGCATATGCGATCCTCAAAGATCTATCATCCAATAGCTATCAATCTTTTGATCAACAAGGTCCTTCTTTGTCTACGAGTGGCTTGTATCAAGTTGACCAATTAACTTCTTTTGCCACACAAATGATGGATCAATTCAATTCAATAAACAATAGGTTAGATTCCAGAACATTAAATCAACCACAAATGAATCCATAAGTAAATAGCATAGTTACCTCTCTGATCTCCATGAACCCTTCACTTACGGTTGAACACCTTATCGATCATAACGAGGAGGTTAATTACATAGGTGGGCAACCTTGGTATAATAATAATGCGTTCTCAAACTATTACAATCCAGAATTACATAATCATCCCAACTTTTCATGAAAGGATAATATCGAAATGACACACCCATCCAAATTCAATTCAAATTCACATCCACCTTAAAACAATAATTTTAATCAAAAAGGGTCTATGAGGAAATTATCTGATGAGGTCAAAATTGAGTCCATGCAAAAGATCCATGCTCTATTGCTAGCTTAGAAGGCTCATTACGCATAACAAAATTTCAATTAGGGCTAATTATCAATGCCTTGAACCAGTGACCACAAGGAACACTCCCAATTGACACCACCCCAAGTTCTAAAGGGGAAAATCAACACTGTAAAGTTGTCACCTTGCGCAGCGCAAAGGAGTTAGTGAGTGATCTAGTAGATGTCCAAGCTAGGAATAACAATGTTGAAAAAAATGTTGTAAACATTAATCCTTCTAACATTGACGATAACTTAAAACAAAATGGTGATGGCAAGGAAGATGAAGTAGAAATACTAGGAGAGAAGAATGTAGAAATTACTGTTGAAATAACAAAGAAGAAAGATAATGTGATAATCTACCAACCTCCACCATTTCTGCAAAGATTAAAGAAGAGTAAATTAGATCAACATTTCCAAAAATTCATAGAATTTTTTAAGAAATAACAAATTAAAATCACTTTTGCTGAAGCTCTAGAACAAATACCGAACTACGTGAAATTTGTGAAGGATATTATCTTTAAAAAGAAAATTTGGAGTGAACAAAACGTTAGTACTTACTCATGAGTGCAGTGTCATACTATAGATAAAACTTCCACCCAAATTAAAAGATCCAGGAAGTTTTACTATACTGTGCTCCATTGGGTACCGATTTGAGGGAAAGGCATTGTGCGATCTAGAGCGAGTATCAATTTAATGTCTCTATCGATATATAGCAAGCTAGGGTTGGTAGAAATTTCAAAAACTTTCATAACCTTACAATTAGCCGATAGAACACTGGCATCTCCAAGAGGGATAATAGAAGATGTGTTGTTCAAAGTGGATAAATTCATTTTTCTGGCGGATTTTGTGGTGTTGGGTATGGAAGAGGATTGAGAGGTTCCCATTATCGTAGGAGGACCATGTTTAGCGATTGGAAGAACTTTGATTGACGTTCAAAAAGAAGAATTGACCATGAGGGTGAAAGATGAACCTGTAACATTCAATGTTCTCAAAGCTATGAAATTTCGTCATAGAGAGGAGGACAATATGGAAGAGGTTAACAACATATATATATGTGATTATAATTTGAATAATAAATCTAAAAATCAAAATGATGTGTTAGCCCAACTATTGACTCATGAGGAATTATCTGATGATGAAGATGAGAATCAAGAGTGTTTACAAGTATTTGAGAAGCAAACTTTTGGTTTCATAAACCGGAACCTCTTGAAATGCCTGAGAAATCCATGGCAGTTAAGCCTTCCATTATCATTCCACCAACGCTAGAATTAAAACACCTTCCCGATCATCTTACGTATGTCTACCTAGGAGAGAATGGCACCTTACCAGTTATTGTCAACTAAAAATTACAAACTGAATGCCAACATAAGTTAATTGAATTATTAAAACAATATAAGTTGGCTATAGGTTGGACCATAGCGGATATCCGAGGGATAAGTCCTTCGTTATGCATGCACAAGATTCTTTTAGAAGAATCTTGTAAGGGATCTTTAGAACCTCAATATCGTTTGAGCCTGTCAATGAAAGAGGTAGTCAAGAATGAATTATTAAGTGGTTAGACGCAGGGATTATATACCCCATCTCGGATAGCTCTTGGGTTTCACTAGTTCAGTGTCTTCCAAAGAAAGGAGGGAAGACGGTGGTGAAAAACAAGAAGAATGAGTTGATTTCGACTAGAATATTTACGGGTTGGCATATCTGTATGGACTGTAGGAAGTTGAACAACACCACAAGAAAAGACCATTTCCCTTGCCCTTCATTGATCAAGTTTTAGATAAGCTAGCAGGGAATGATTTCTTCTATTTTCTAGATGGATATTCAGGGTATAACCAGATCACAGTAGATCTTAAAGATCAGGAAAATACTATGTTCACTTGCCCTTATGAAACTTTTTCTTTTAGATGAATAACCTTTGGCCTGTATAACGCACCCGCTACTTTTCAGTGGTGTATGATCGTTGTATTCTCTGATATTATGGATCATGGTATTGAGATTTTTATGTACGATTTTTCTATTTTTTGTAAATCATTTGATGCTTGTTTGGAGTGTTTAGAGAGAGTACTTGTACTACGCATTGAAACTAACCTTGCATTAAATTGGGATAAGTGTCATTTTATGGTTTACGAAGGAATTGTACTTAGACATCATGTTTCTAGGAACGAGTTAGGAGTGGATAAAGCCAAACTTGAGGTAATTAAAAAGCTACCCCCACCTAAAAACATGAGAATGTTGCAAAGCTTTCTAGGATATGCTGGGTTTTATAGAAGATTTATTAAATATTTCTCCAAAATTACAAAACCATTGAGTGACCTACTAGAAAATGACACAAATTTTCATTTCGATGACGCTTGCTTGAGTGCTTTTAATGAACTTAAAAACCAATTGACTACATCCCCAATAGTAGTGTCTCCTGATTGGGGAGAAACGTTCATGTTAATGTGTGGCACTGGTGATTATGTCGTTGGAGCTGTCTTAGAGCAAGTGCGGGAGAAAGTCTTCTGCGCAATCACTTATGCGAGTAAAACTCTAATAGAAGCCCAAGTCAACTATACCACCACAAAAAAGAGCTACTAGTGGTACTATTCACCTTTGAGAAGTTTAGGTCCTATCTACTATGCACGAAAGTCATAGTTTACACCGATCATGCGATCATTCGTTATCTTATGGAGAAGAAGGATGCTAAACCTCATTTGATTCGTTAGGTTCTCCTTCTACAGGAGTTTAACTTGGAAATTAAAGATAAGAATGGAGTAGATACCCATGTAGCAGATCACTTATCTAGGATCAAGTGATCGCAACCATCATTTAGTTCTAAAATTGACGAGAGATTTCCTGATGAGTGGTTATTGTCTATATCCGAGAGCTCAACGTAGTTATGTGAATTTTATAGTCAGTATAATTATAAATTCTTATATAAATTTCCAACAGAAAAAGAAATTCTTGCACCAAATCCAATTATATCTTTGGGATGCGCCTAATTTATTTAGGGTTGGGCCTGACGGTGTTGTGAGTCATTGCGTGCTTGAGACAGAAATGAAAGCTATATTGGAGAAGTGTCATAACTGTCCTTATAGAGGACATTTTATGGGGGATAGGACAACGATGAAAGTCTTAGAAGCTAGTTTCTTTTGTCCTGATTTCTTTTGTGATGCTAGATAATTTATTAAACAGTATAATCAGTGTCAAAGGAGCGAAAATATAAGAAAAGCTGATGCAATCCAGAAGAACACTATTTTAGAAGTTGAATTATTTGATGTTTAGGGCATAGATTTCATGGGATCATTTGTGAGTTTAAATGGTAACGTATATTTTATTGGCAGTCGATTATGTATCCAAATGGGTTGAAACAGTCACTATACAGAAGAATGATGATAAAATGGTCTTACATTTTTGAAGAACTTTATATTTAATCGGTTTGGAACCCCGAGGGCGATTATTAGTGATTGGGGTAGTCATTTTTGTAATGCCCAATTTGTTAAGTTGTTGACAGAATAAGGGGTAACACATAAGGTCACACTAGCATATCATTCCCAAATAAATAGGTTAGCGGAGGTGTCCAACCGAGAAATTAAAAAAAAATTATAGACTGTTACCACCAATCGGAAAGATTGGTTCCAAAAGTTAAATGATGTGATATGGGCGTACCGCACTGCTTATAAAACACCAATTGGATTAACGTCCTATAGGCTAGTATATGAGAAGTCTTATTATCTTCCTCTAGAATTAGATGTAGGGAAACAATCCCCTTCATGCAAACCCGGATCCAAGCAAGTTCAGCAAGAAAAACAGAAAAACTCACAGAGATTTACGTGGAAACTGTTGAAATTTGTGAAGTGAAAGTGGGTGAATGGAGCACTTGGACCTATCCGCATGGACTACGTGGATAGGGTTGGCGGACATCTAAGTCGGCAGGGATGTTGCAGACGGTCTACTCTGTAGCGGCCTGGGCGGTCTGTTTGCGCGGACTACGCAGACAACAACAGTGGTTAGCCAGGTCGGCTTGTGCTCAGTAGGTAGTTGGATCCCAGGAAGTAACCGAGCAGATAGAAACTCTATCCGTGGAGTCTGGCAAGAAGCGGACTGAAGAACTGGAGCTCGACATACCGGCTTGGCAGAAGCCTTGGTATTGCTCTGGTGAAGCGGCAAGTGGAAGCCGCGGAGATTGCCAGTCAGTACGGACTAATACTGGAGCTCATTGGGAGAGGAGGATGAAATCCAGTGTCCTCCAGTAAGTGTGGACTGGACCTTGTGGCCAGTCCTGTGGACTTGGTTCATTCTGAACCAAGTCCATGTTTGGCTCAGTCCGGGGAGATCGCGCAATGGAGTGCGGACTGCTTCTCAGGACGCCAAGCTCGGAAGAAGTGTTGTGTGCCTTGGTTGCGAGTTTGGGATAAGAGGACTGGAGATTGTGTCTAGAACTGTGTGTGGACTGGAGCTAGGGTCCCATGAGTCCAGTAGGTGTCTTGGTGATAAGGCTATGTACTCAAGGCATGCGAACTGGAGTAGTCTGTAGAAGATGCGGACTGGAGGTGTCTATTGTGTAAGCAAACTGGAGCTATGTGTCCGCTGAGTCCGGTAGGTGTCTTGGTGATAAGGATATGGACTCAGGGCATGCTACCTGGAGTTATCTGCAAGGATATGCAGACTAGAGAACTCCGCAGTATGTGCGGACTGGATCGGCATGTCCACTGAGTCCAGTTGTTGCCTTGGTGGAAAAGTCGGTGGCTCGGGATGATCAGACTGAAGCGGTGTGTCCGCTGAGTCCGGCATTTCTCTTATGACGAGGCTATGGGCTCGAGATTAGCGAGCTGGAGCTGTGTCCGCAAATTGGCGGACAATATTGTCGCGGAGTCCGGTTGTGGTGGTCTTGGTTTGGCCCTCAGTGACAAGGCGGACCGGTGTTGCTATCCGGCCTTGGTGATGTCTTGGCAGCTTGGCCTTTGGCGACAAGGCGGACTAGCGATTGTGTCCGGCCTTGGAGAAGTTATGGTGGACGCTATCATGCACAGTGGCGATGGACTGAAATGTATCAGCGGACTGTGGAGATGTCTTATTGTGGGGATGTGGCGGTAATCCTATCGGCTAGGGTGGTGACCACACTCATCATCGTGCCTATAAATAGGACCCATGTCACATCAGGAATAGTAACAAGGAACCTGAGAAATCGAGTGAACAGTAAGTAAGCTCGCAATAGTTACTGCGGACTGGACTTTTTTGTCCACACGGTTTGATTGAGTTAACCGGGTTGTGCTGTGCAGGTTGTGTAGATAGAGCTGGAAAGCTAGGACTTGGCTTTGATTGCGGTCAGGGACAGTGCAGACTTTGCGGTTAAGCAACAAGCAGTAAATAGCAGGTCGCGGACAGCGACCAGACGGTTTTCTCTTTGGCAACTTGGTTCGGGGTTCAATAAGTCGACTGTTTCAGGCGGACTATTCTATTCGGCATCGCAGCTTGCGCGGACTGGCGGCTAGGCGACCTCGTGGTTAGGCGGCTTGCAGATCGGTGGCTAGAGCTAGCATTGGAATAAGGGGTAGTCTGCGCGGCTTGGATTGCAGTTTGGCGACCTGGCGGACTGAGCGGACTCTACAGCAGTAGACCGGCGGCTTGATGTTTGAGTCCGCTCGGCTGTGTTAACTTGTCTTGTATTTGTAGTCTCTGCATTCCCTTGGGTGGTTGTTTGGTGAAGCATGTCTCCCCATGTATGTCTTGCTATGTAAAGAAGATTGATGTGAATAAATAAAGACTCTTGTACTGCATGTGTTTTCTAGTTGACTGGCTTTAGTTGAGATAACCCCTGCTCACTCCAAGGTCCAGGGAAATTTCTGCGTGATCAAGGTGTGATCTTGATAGTGCTGAGAATATTAATTTGGCATCAGGATATCTTATTGACCACCTGGAGAATATTCAACATGGTATCAATGCCAGGTTGTTTAATTTTAACATGGTTTCAGAGCTGGACGGAACTAGATATGTAGTGATCAACTGAAGTGGTTGTTACTCTTTGAAGAGGGAACCAATGATAGAACCATGATAGTGGAAGATGCAAGTTGTCTTGGAATTGATCTCCTTACAGAGACGAACTTTGATAGATGGAAGTCTTGTATGGAGAGCTTTCTTCTTGGCGAGGACCTTTGGGAGGTAGTATGCGGAGCAAAAAGACAAGAGGCTACTGCTGGCGTTGCTGAAGAGATAGAGCTTGGAAGGAGACAAATGCGAAAATGGAGTTTATTCTCAAGCAGGTGATCTCATCGGAGCTCTTGGACTACATTAGTGGATGTCGGTTAGTTGTGGAGGTTTGGACTTCCCATGATGGGTTGTTCAGGAAGGAGGTGAAGGTTGCTGCAGAGGATGGTCCTTCTACTTCATATCAGCAAGAGATGAGTGTTTCTCCTAGGCATGATGGGAAGAGGAAGGAAGGACCAAGGTGTTGGGTACATTGGTCAAATGTACCTGATTTGAAGAAGCCTCACCTAACTCAATGATATGCATCATAGTGTATTTGATGTTTGTTTGAGTTACTTGTGCAGGTTAAGAATACACTGGACTGAAGCTAAAAATCCTAAGTCCATGTGTCGACACCCAGAGGGAAAGTGTCGACACTTGAGAAGACTTGTGTCGACACCCAGACAAGCAGTGTCGACACTTGGAGTCATTGTGTCGACACCTGGGAAGAAGAGTCGACACCAGTCAGAAAGTGTCGACACTTGGAGCTGTGTCGACACTCAGTGAAGAAGTCTGCAGAATCTAAGTACAAGTGTCGACACTCAACACAATGTGTCGACACTATGCAGAAGAGTCAGCACTTGAAGTAAGTGTCGACACCCAGCACAATGTGTCGACACTTAGCTAAAGACTCAGTATTTGAAGGAAGTGTCGACACTCAGCACAATGTGTCGACACACAACCAGAAGAGTCAACACTTGAAGGAAATGTCGACACCCAGCACAATGTGTCGACACTTAGTTGAAGACTCTACACTTGAAGAAAGTGTCGACACAAGGAGCAGTGTCGACACTTAGTAAAGAACAGAAAAGTTACAAAATATTCTAAGTACAAGTGTCGACACTAAAGGAATGTGTCGACACTCAGCTGAAGAAACAAGATTGAAGACTTGTGTCGACACCAAGAAGCAGTGTCGACACTTGACAGTTTCTACACATGAAGATGTGTCGACACAAAGGAGATGTGTCGACACTTAGAAGAATATAGTTAAAGAATGAAGTACAAGTACTTGTGTCGACACTCAATTTCAGTGTCGACACATGCAGAAGAAACTGTGTCGAGACATACAAGGAATTGTGTCGACATCTTGTAGACTTGTGTCGACACTTACACAACATGTGTCGACACTTGGCCTATAAGTGTCGACACTTAAGAACAGAAAGTCTCGACACTATCTGACAGTTAGAGGAATTTCAAGAAGTGACTGGTTGACAAGACAGCTGCCGATCCAGCCGGTCTACATCAACTGTTAGTGATATCAGAAGTCTGTTATGAACCGGACCAGCCGGTTACCATGAAGGAAGCCTATAAATAGGCACCCATAGTTTACAGATGAAGATTGATTGTTGAAATAATATAGAAGTGATTGAAAAAGTTTTTACAGAGAGAGTTCAGATCTTTGTAAAAGTGGTATATTGAGTATCAACACAAGAAGATCTTGCTGTGCATCAGCAGATCTAAGAAGTTGGAGAAAGAGAGCTCCAACCAAGTATTCAGTCTTTGGAACTAAGGCTGAGAAGAAGAATTCAGAGTCATCTGGATTTCAAGAAGCAGATGTCAAGGAACAACTGCAGAAGATTCAGACTAATTCAGTTCTAATCAAGAAGCTTTGAAGGAAGCTAAGTCAGTTTGGATCTAACTGAGTTCTTCCAAGAACTCTTCAAGAATCTCTCAACTCCTCTCCTATTTTCTGAGTTGTAGAGTTAAATATTGTACTTTCTATTTTAACTTGTAGGATCCATTGGATCTGAGAGAATTGTAAGCCTATTTTATAAAGGCTGAGGGTAGGGCTTGGTTGCCTGAGTGTAGGAGTTGAAGAACTCTGAGTGTAGGCCTTAATTGGCTGAGTGTAGGCCTGGGTGGCTGAGTGTAGGCCTTTTGGCTGAGTGTAAGGCTTTGGGCCTGAGGTAGGAACCTAGTTTGGTTCTGAGTTAGTGGAGAAGTTTGGCCGAATCTAGTACACTGCTAGATAGGCGAAGGGGGAAAGTGGATGTACCCAAAGATTGGGGAACCACTATAAATTAGTGTGTCTTCTGTGCTGTGCTGTGCTGTGAAATTACTGTGTTTATGCTGTAATTGCTGTTAGCTGTAGAATTCTGTGAAATAGCTGTTGTGCTGCCAAACAAAACTCAAAAAGGATTAGGTCACCTATTCACCCCCCCCCCCCCTCTAGGTGTTTGGGTACCATATCTTTCAAGTGGTATCAGAGGCGAGGTTCCTCAAAAAAGGACTAACTGTCTGAGGAGATCCAGTTTGGCAGATTCAGTACAAATCAGGAAACAGTTTCAAGAAAATCAAGAAACATGGGGTCTTCAGAGAATCACAAGGAATTGGGTTCAATGAAACTGCCCATTTGTAGAAAGGAGATTTTTGGAATCTGGAAAGAAAGGGTAAGGCTGTTCATGGAGGCCTCTGACCCTAGGATCTACATCACAGTCAAAGAAGGGCCTTATGTGCCCATGAAGATTTCAGTCTTGGATGCTACACAGAGAACTCCAAAGGATTTTTCTGAGATGACCAAGGATGAGATTGTCCTAGCTACAATGGACAAAAGGGCACAGAACATCATAGTTAGTGCAATTGATGATGCCACCTTCCAGAACCTTATTCACTGTAAAACAGCAAAAGAAATGTGGGATACCCTCATTGTTTACATGGAAGGTTCTGAAGAAGTAAGACAAGATAGGAAGTCCTTGCTTAATCAAGAATATGAGAGCTTTAGGCAAGGAAGAGGAGATAGTATCACTGAATGCTACAAGAAGTTTTACAGAATTGTTAATGAACTCATGTCCTATGGAAGAGAGTTCACAAACTATGAATTGAATGATAAGTTCTTAAGGTCCCTAACCAAAGATTGGGACACTAAGATCTGTGCCATCAGAGAAATGGCAAAGTTGGGAGAAATTCCCCCTCCCACACTGTTTGGCAAGTTGTTATCTTATGAGATGCAATTGTTAGTAAGAAAAGAGGAGGAAAAGTCAACAAGGACTGAACACAGGGAAAGGACTGTTGCCTTTAAGTCAGAAGTACCTAGAAAGAACAGGACTAAGTCATCAACTCCTCCTCCAGAGGTAGTTGAATCAGAATCTGATGAGTCTGTTAGCACTAAATCTACAAGCAGTGAAAGTGATGAAGATTTTGCTGCATTCACCAGACATTTTCAGAAATTTCTTAAGAAGAAACAGTGGAGGTCCAGACCTTCATTTTCCAAAGGAAAAGAAGTCCAGTATCAGGAGAAGAAGCCTTCAAAGAAGGACAAGAAAAGGACAAAGACTAGCAAGGCAACTGGGTCTAAGATTGTGTGTTACTGCTGCAATAGACAGGGTCATGTTATTGCAGATTGTCCTGAAAGAAGGAAAGAAACCAGTGACAAAAAGAAGACTCACTTCAAAGGAAAGAAGGAGAAGTCCTTTGTTGCAAAGAATGAGAAGACTCTTTCAGATATTTCTTCTTCAGACACTGAGACAGATGCTGAAGCCTATATAGGGCTATTTGCTGAAGAAGAAGAAGAGTTTATGCAGATCATGGAATCAATCTATGAACAAGAAGAGGTTCAGTGCCAAGGACTAATGATATTGACTGAAAGTACCAAAATCCTGGAGCAGCCAGGATCTAGTCAGGTACAAAGTCCAACTCCAAGTTCAGATTCCAGTTCTAGTTCAGAGTCAGAATCATCTTCATCAAGTGATGGAAGTGATTCTGAATCTGAGGGAGATATTCATCAGCTCTTAGATGAATACCAAGTACTGTTGCAAGCCTATAAGAAAAGCAAGATCTTAGCCAAAAGTCAGGCAAAGGAGATTGCTGATCTCAAGGCAGCTGCAACAGATTTTGAGAAGGAGTATGATCAAAAACTGAATGAAGTAGCCAGGCTGAAACACATTACTGTGATTCAGATGGGTACTATTACATTTAAAAATGATCAAATTAAGTTGCTGGAGATCAATCTCCAGAAGGAAAAAGAGCTAGTTGCTAGGTTTTCAAAACCTAAATCAGTGCTACCCTTGATTGATGAATTTGTTCATCATAAAGGAAAGGCTGGATTGGGTTTTGTTAAGCCTGTGAGGACTGTTCAGGATCAGTCCAAGTCCAAGGGCAAAGCCCCAACATTCAACAAGGCTGCTGTGGTCAAGACAGCAAAGGTTGTACCTAAGCAAAGGTACAACAAGTTTGAATGCTGGTGTTGTGGCAAGGTTGGCCACTTTGCCTTGGATTGTTGGCACAATGCCAGTGCCAAGTTGAGTAGCAAGTTACCTGTTGGAAAGCCAGCAGGTAGCTATGTCAAATTACAAACTAACAATCACCAAGGACCCAAGTTTACTTTGGGTTCTAAGGTTCATTAATTTGTTTTGCAGGTGAATCCAAGTGACCATACCCCTACATGGTACTTGGATAGTGGTTGTTCCAGACACATGACTGGAACTAGGGGACTACTGAAGGACTACATCCCAATCAAAAATGGTCCAAAGGTGACCTTTGGTGGTTCTGAAAAAGGAATCATCAAAGGGTTTGGTAACATTTCTTCTAACCTTGTTACCATTACTCAAGTGGCTTATGTTAAAGGTTTGAAACACAACCTCATTAGTATAAGTCAATTAAGTGATGTAGGGTATGACATCTCATTTGTTAAAAATGGTTGTCATATCAAGAGGTCAAGTGATCAAGAGATCATTTTGACTGGATATAGAAAGAGAAATGTCTACTGCTTAGACATTATGGTTGAGAACAATTGTTCTCCAGTCTGTCTTGTAGCTGATGAGACAGTCTCTCAATGTGTCAAATGGCACAAGAGGCTTGCTCATCTTAATTACAAGACTATTGGCAAACTCTTTAGTAAAGAGTTAGTGAGGAATGGTCCTCAAGTTAAGTGTGTCAAAGATGACATTTGCTCAGCTTGTCAAAAGGGCAAGCAGACTAAATCCACCTTTAGAAGCTTAGACAACAAAGATGCTGTGAGGTGTTTATACCTCTTGCATATGGATCTATTTGGTCCAATGCCAGTTCACAGCTTAGGTAGGAAGGTCTACACCTTTGTAGTTGTTGATGACTACTCAAGGTTTTCCTGGGTGTTCTTCTTAAAGCAGAAATCTGAAACACCTAGTGTCTTCTATAGTTTTGTTAAGCAAATTCAGAATGAATTGAACTGTACAGTGGTCAAAATTAGAAGTGACCATGGTACTGAGTTTCAGTCTGAAAGCATGACAAAGCTGTGTGAAGACTATGGGATATTTCAAGAATTCTCTTCACCTAGAACACCTCAGCAAAATGGCATTGCTGAAAGGAAAAATAGGACCTTGATAGAGGCTGGTAGAACCCTATTAAGTGATTCATCACTGCCAGAATATTTCTGGGCTGAAGCAGTTAACACTGCATGCCATGTGATAAATAGGGCTACCATCACTAAAAGGTTAAACAAGACCCCCTATGAAGTAGTGAAAGGCAGGAAACCAAATCTGTCCTATTTTAGGATCTTTGGTTGTAAATGCTTCATACTTAACAATGGGAAGTCTTACTTAACTAAGTTTGCTGCCAAGTCCCAAGAGGGAGTGTTTGTTGGGTACAGTAATAATAGTAAGGCTTATAGAGTCTACAACTTGACCACACAAGTTATAGAGGAGTCTGTGCATGTAGTTTTTGATGAAACACAACTAATTAACAATGAGTTGTCTAGTAGTGTGTGCAGCCCTACAGGTCTTACTAAGAAGATGGACAAGCTAACCATAGAAGATGTACCTGCTGCAAGACAGCAAGTAGAAGAAGATGGCTTATGTCCAGGGGGAGAACTACATGTACAAGGAGCTGTTGAAGTACAAGGAACTCAGCTTGATGAAGATGCTGAAGAAGTTCAACCAGAAGTAAGGATGCCTCCAGCCAACATGCATCTAAGAGATCATCCAGTAGAGCTGATCATTGGAGATCCAAGACAAGGTGTTCAGACAAGGAGCAGAAATCAGAATGCTGTAGTATATTCAAGTTTTCTGTCTCAAATAGAACCAAAGAAATTTGAAGAAGCTATACAAGATCCACAGTGGACTGAAGCAATGCAGGAGGAGCTTAATCAGTTCAAAAGATGCAAGGTGTGGGATCTGGTTCCTAAGCCTAAAGATCACAATGTGATAGGAACAAAGTGGATCTACAGGAACAAGTTAGATGAACAAGGTGTCATCATTAAGAATAAGGCAAGACTGGTTGCAAAAGGATATAGGCAAGAAGAAGGTATTGATTTTGATCAAACCTTTGCTCCAGTAGCCAGACTGGAAGCCATAAGGATGTTCTTGGCCTATGCAACCTACCAAGGATTCAAAGTATACCAAATGGATGTGAAGTCAGCATTCCTTAATGGTAATTTAAAAGAAGAAGTATATGTGGAGCAGCCTTCAGGTTTTGTTGATCCTACTCTTCCACATTATGTCTATAGACTTAGGAAAGCATTGTATGGGTTAAAGCAAGCTCCTAGAGCTTGGTATGAAACCCTATATAGTTTCCTCATTGAGAACAAGTTCACAAGGGGGAAAATAGATAAGACTCTATTCCTTAGGGAATCTAGAGGCAAAGTAATACTTGTCCAAATATATGTAGATGACATTATATTTGGGTCTACTGAAAGTAGCCTTTGCAAAAAGTTTGCAAAGCTTATGCAAAGTCAATTTGAGATGAGTAGTATGGGAGAGCTGAAGTTTTTCTTGGGTCTCCAAGTTAAACAGACTGAAAGTGGCTTGTCCATATGTCAGTCAAAGTTCACCCTGGAACTCATAAGGAAATATGGTATGGATTCATCCAGTACCATGAAGACTCCTATGGGGTCAAGTATGTCTCTAAGCAAGGATGATGCAGGGAAACCTGTAGATGAAACCTTGTATAGAGGGATAGTTGGCTCTCTTCTATACTTGACTGCAAGTAGGCCTGACATTATGTATGCTACATGTGTTTGTGCCAGGTATCAAGCCTGCCCCAAAGAGTCTCACTTGACTGCAGTCAAGAGAATCTTGAGATATCTAAAGGGCACACCTTATCTAGGCCTCTGGTACCCTAGGAATGGAGATTTTGATCTAACAGGCTATTCAGATGCAGACTTTGCAGGATGCAAAGAAGATAGAAAGAGCACAACTGGATCCTGTCAATTCCTAGGTGGAAGACTCATTTCATGGAGTAGTAAGAAGCAAACCAGTGTGGCCATCTCCACAGCTGAGTCAGAATATGTAGCTGCAGGAAGTTGCTGTGCTCAACTTCTGTGGATTCAACATCAGCTAGAAGACTATGGATGTCAGGTAAGTAGAACTCCACTTTATTGTGATTCTACTAGTGCTATTTCAATAGCTAACAACCCTGTATCACATAGTAGAACTAAACATATTGAGATTAAATATCACTTTCTTAGGGAGCATGTAGAAAGAAATGATATTGCACTTGAATATGTTAGAACTGATAATCAGATAGCTGATATGTTCACTAAGCCCTTAGATGAAGCTAAGTTTAATAGGTTCAAAATTGAACTAGGTATGATAAACTTAGATTAAGTATACAGAACAAAAATTGGCTAAGTAAAAAGGTGTCGACACATAGACAAGTCTATGTCGACACAGAATAATAAGTGTCGACACTTCAGGAAAATGGTGTCGACACATCTAGGAAGTTAGTGTCGACACTTCAGAATGTTAGTGTCGACACATGTCGAGTAGGTGTCGACACATCCAATAAAGTGTCGACACTTAAGTTTTACTCAGAATTTTTCTAAGTAAAGTCTCGACTACATGTCGAGTATAGTGGTGTCAACACTTAACCAAGTGTCGACACATAAAATCTGTTAACTAAACTTGTGTCGACACATGTGTGTCGAGACATTATAAGTCAGTGTCGACACTTATTGACAGTGTCGACACATCTTTAGAAATTCATCCCGCCTGTTCGTCTTCAAACAAGAAAGGTATAAATAGGGTTCTGTTTGTGTTTGTCGACACGCTTTCAGAGTTTCGAGACAAAACTCCTGTGTCGACATTTCTCTTCTCTAAAGACTAATTCTCAACACCCTAATGGCTCCCAAGCTGGAAGAGAACGTTAACGAAGGCTATGAGCTCGTGCGAGGCGCATTCGATGACGGTGATCAGGAAATCAAATCAGTGATAACCCTAGTCAGCGATTCAGGACTGGAATACTTGGTTTCAGAGCCAACCAAGATATGGAAGAAAGAAGTGATTGAATTTCTTACTGGAGCAACTGTGGACGACTCTGGATACAGAATCAAATCCAGAGTGCATGGAACCAAGGTCAAGGTTTCACCCAAGTCCTTGAGAAAGGTACTTCAGCTACCTAAGATTCAAGAAGAAGAGGAAGTGACTACATCTAAGACCAGAGAAGCACTCACTTGGTGTGGTCTTGATTCTAAGATGAGAATAGGTTCTGTCTTCAACAGAAAAGGCATGAACACTCAAGGCAAATTCCTGTCTGAAGTAGTAGGCAAGGTCATTCTTAGTAAAACTGGAGGGCATGACAGGGTGTCAGCCTCTATGTTCAGTATTATGACCAAAATCATCTTCAACATCAAAACAGACTGGTCTATGATTGTCTTTGAGAAAGTAAAAGAAAGTCTGAAGAAGCCCAATCTGGGCAGGATACTAAGTCTCTACCTGGCTGGATCAATTCCAGAGGTAATGAGCTCTGCTGCAGGAACAAAAATCAATCACATGAGGAGAATGGACTCAAGGATATTCTCTCGATGGGAAAGGGTGCTGTCAAAGGAATTGACCACCCCTGAGACACAAGCTTCTAAGAAAGACTCTCCTCCCAGGAAGAAGAGGAAGACTGCTGCTGTGCCTCAAGAGTCCTCCAGCAGCTCAGACAGTGAAGAACATGTGGTCTTCACTCCTGATAGTCCAATGGATAAGGCTGCAGAAAAGTCACCTGCTCCTCAGGAGCCAGCTGACATCCAGGGGGAGCTTCCAGGTGTAGCAGAACCATCTACACTGGAGAGTGAGCAAGCCACCCTCCTCATTCAAGAGGTACTTGTTGACCTTAATACTTTGAATTTTTCTATAATAAATTCTGATTTGTCTGATGACCATCAGCAAAATCAGCCAGCAACTCAAGAACCAGATGTTGTTCTCCAAGACACATCTGTTGTAGCTGATGAAACCAGTACATCTCCTGCACAGTCTCCAGCAGAATACACAATGGAAGATCTATTTTTGAATTTAGATCAGGATGATTTTGATATGGAAAAGAATGCTGCTGATGCAGAGAAGGATGCTGCTGCTGAGGGGGAGAATTTGGATATTCAAGAAGAGCCTATAAGGCTAGATACTGAGAAGGCACAAGATGTGCACACTGAAAAACCATCCAGCCCTAAGGATAGGGTGGATATAGCCAGTACATCAGAATCTGAAGATGATGAAGCTGAGCAAGCTAAGAAAAAGCAGTTCTTTGTTTTCAAAAGAAGGAGCCAGAGCTACAAGAAGGCTCTCCAAACTGTTGCTCAACACTCACTGGTTCAACAAGCTCCATCAACTGATTACAGTGCTCTACTGCTTGCCATGCAAATCAAGATGGATGAACAAAGGAAGGCTTTAGAAACTTATGTTGATGAAGGGCACAAGGCACTACAATCTGATCTGGGACAGGAAATCAAGTCAATAAGGTTTGAAATGAACCTTAATAAAAAGGAGATGACTGATTGTTTTACAAAGGGTGCTCATGCAGTGGTCTATCTGGCTAAACATCAAGAAACCATAAAAGAGAAGGTAGAAGATATTGCACTAAAGCAAGGCTATGTGCTGGAGAATCAACTCAGGATGAATGATAATTTGACTGCATCTCACAATGCCATAGTCACTGAACTCAAGAAAAAGTCTGATGAACCATCAACCTCCTCTGCTGCTGCCAAGGCTGACTTTGATAAAATATTTCAAGCAGAAATTGCTGCTGTAAAGAATGCAATTACAGACTCACAAAAGGTCATTTCTGAACAGCTTACCAAGCTTAGACCTTTCTTTAAGGATGGAATAAGGTATTTGCATAGCCAAATCAGGTTCCAGAAAGATGATGTGAGAGATCATGTAGCCCAAGAAGTCATAAAGGGGGAGAGGGTGTTAGTCAAAGCCAGTTCTGACCATGCAAAATGGATATCCAATTCCATCAGGGCTACACTGGGTTATCCTCCCCTGTGTGATGATGACAATGTAGCTGAATCTGGTATTCAAGGAACATATCTTGGAGGTGAGCAACAGGCAGTGGCTGATGTAATCTATCCACCTCCAGATTTTGAAATGGTTCATGCTGATGTAAGCACAATGTATAGTCCAACTGCTGGCAAGCCCAATGTTATTCTGGAAAAGGTTGTTCAACCTATCACAGCTGCTATGCAAGAGGCTTTGGACAAAGAAGAAGAGACTAGGCTATCAAAGAAGAAGTTCAGGGAACTTGCTGAACAAAAACCAGATTTTGAACAGTGGAGCCCTACTTCTAGGAACATCATTCTCACAGCCTGGAAAGCAGCCAAGGACAATGCCCATGAGAGGAACAAGTGGTTCTCAGAGGCTGAATGGAGGAAACATGAGAGTAGGCAGGAAGCCATTGTCCAACATAGAAGGAAGGCTAAGTTAGGAAAGCTACCTCCAACAGATGTGGAGCCTAGCAAGTACTTTCCTAAGCCCTATCATTATTTTGAAAGGCAAAAGATCAAGGCTGAAGAACAGAAGAAGAAGGACTCCAAAGGGAAGAAGACTGCTGAAGCTGAGCCTGCTGCTGCTGCTGCTGTGAAAGCTAAAGTACAAACTGGAAAAGGCATAGTCATTAAGGAACCAGAGCAGAATTAGACTAAGATTAAACTGAAGAATGTTGTAATCTGTTACATCAAACCTTTTGTGTAAATCATTGAAAATGTATTAAATGTATGAACAGTTTTTGTTAAACAAATTTCATGATTGTTCTGATGAATGTGTCTAATTCTTGTTTGTTTTGTAATGCTGAATAAGTATACATGAGTGCTTTATTACATGTTTAAGTTTAACTCTATTGTCATATATCTGTTTTACTTCATTTTATAATTTTTAATTATGAGTGATGTATATCATTGACTAAGGGTTATGACTTCTCCAAATAGGGGGAGATTGTTGGGTACATTGGTCAAATGTACCTGATTTGAAGAAGCCTCACCTAACTCAATGATATGCATCATAGTGTATTTGATGTTTGTTTGAGTTACTTGTGCAGGTTAAGAATACACTGGACTGAAGCTAAAAATCCTAAGTCCATGTGTCGACACCCAGAGGGAAAGTGTCGACACTTGAGAAGACTTGTGTCGACACCCAGACAAGCAGTGTCGACACTTGGAGTCATTGTGTCGACACCTGGGAAGAAGAGTCGACACCAGTCAGAAAGTGTCGACACTTGGAGCTGTGTCGACACTCAGTGAAGAAGTCTGCAGAATCTAAGTACAAGTGTCGACACTCAACACAATGTGTCGACACTATGCAGAAGAGTCAGCACTTGAAGTAAGTGTCGACACCCAGCACAATGTGTCGACACTTAGCTAAAGACTCAGTATTTGAAGGAAGTGTCGACACTCAGCACAATGTGTCGACACACAACCAGAAGAGTCAACACTTGAAGGAAATGTCGACACCCAGCACAATGTGTCGACACTTAGTTGAAGACTCTACACTTGAAGAAAGTGTCGACACAAGGAGCAGTGTCGACACTTAGCAAAGAACAGAAAAGTTACAAAATATTTTAAGTACAAGTGTCGACACTAAAGGAATGTGTCGACACTCAGCTGAAGAAACAAGATTGAAGACTTGTGTCGACACCAAGAAGCAGTGTCGACACTTGACAGTTTCTACACATGAAGATGTGTCGACACAAAGGAGATGTGTCGACACTTAGAAGAATACAGTTAAAGAATGAAGTACAAGTACTTGTGTCGACACTCAATTTCAGTGTCGACACATGCAGAAGAAACTGTGTCGAGACATACAAGGAATTGTGTCGACACCTTGTAGACTTGTGTCGACACTTACACAACATGTGTCGACACTTGGCCTATAAGTGTCGACACTTAAGAACAGAAAGTCTCGACACTATCTGACAGTTAGAGGAATTTCAAGAAGTGACTGGTTGACAAGACAGCTGCCGATCCAGCCGGTCTGCATCAACTGTTAGTGATATCAGAAGTCTGTTATGAACCGGACCAGCCGGTTACCATGAAGGAAGCCTATAAATAGGCACCCATAGTTTACAGATGAAGATTGATTGTTGAAATAATATAGAAGTGATTGAAAAAGTTTTTACAGAGAGAGTTCAGATCTTTGTAAAAGTGGTATATTGAGTATCAACACAAGAAGATCTTGCTGTGCATCAGCAGATCTAAGAAGTTGGAGAAAGAGAGCTCCAACCAAGTATTCAGTCTTTGGAACTAAGGCTGAGAAGAAGAATTCAGAGTCATCTGGATTTCAAGAAGCAGAGGTCAAGGAACAACTGCAGAAGATTCAGACTAATTCAGTTCTAATCAAGAAGCTTTGAAGGAAGCTAAGTCAGTTTGGATCTAACTGAGTTCTTCCAAGAACTCTTCAAGAATCTCTCAACTCCTCTCCTATTTTCTGAGTTGTAGAGTTAACTATTGTACTTTCTATTTTAACTTGTAGGATCCATTGGATCTGAGAGAATTGTAAGCCTATTTTATAAAGGCTGAGGGTAGGGCTTGGTTGCCTGAGTGTAGGAGTTGAAGAACTCTGAGTGTAGGCCTTAATTGGCTGAGTGTAGGCCTGGGTGGCTGAGTGTAGGCCTTTTGGCTGAGTGTAAGGCTTTGGGCCTGAGGTAGGAACCTAGTTTGGTTCTGAGTTAGTGGAGAAGTTTGGCCGAATCTAGTACACTGCTAGATAGGCGAAGGGGGAAAGTGGATGTACCCAAAGATTGGGGAACCACTATAAATTAGTGTGTCTTCTGTGCTGTGTTGTGGTGTGAAATTACTGTGTTTATGCTGTAATTGCTGTTAGCTGTAGAATTCTGTGAAATAGCTGTTGTGCTGCCAAACAAAACTCAAAAAGGATTAGGTCACCTATTCACCCCCCCCCCCCTCTAGGTGTTTGGGTACCATATCTTTCACAAGGTTCTATAAATGCAAGCAACATGGTCATCTCAGGAAAGAGTGCAAGGTTGTCTTACTCTCGACAAACCTTAGCTCATGTTGGAGGCAAGGAGAAGAACTTTGTTGGGTCTTCAACAAGTTCAGAGGCTGATCGGATGAAGGCCAGTGATAGTGCAGCTATCTGGCATGAAAGACTGGGGCATGTAGAGATGGACAAGCTGAAATCAATGGCGGTAAGAAGACTCGTAAGAGGCTTTCTGTTAAAAGTAGCAAATGGAAAAGAACAAATGGATAGACTTTTGAATAATTGAAATTTTATTATCCAAAAAAGGTATCTATTACAAAGGTATGCCCTCCTTTATATAGAATGGAGGAGAGATGAGAGAATACAAATAAGAGATGTGGGACTATAATTTACAGGACTAAGCGGACTATACAAAACAAACCGCACAAGCCGCGCGGTTAGACAGCAGGGCTAACCGCACGGCTACCACCAGAGAGGAAGAGAGACTGCCAGGGTAGACCGCCAGACCGCCCGGTCTCCAAGCCGGCTGAGACAAACCGCCAGACCACGCGGTCTTCAACCCGCTAAGACAAACCGCCAGACCGCCCGGTCACCAACTTCAACACTCCCCCTCAAGCTGGAGCATATATATCGATCATGCCCAGCTTGTCGCAGATGTGGAAAAAGGAAGCGGACACCGGCTTGGTGAAGACATCTGCCAACTCGTTGTCGGAAGTAACAAATGTAGTGCAAATCTATTTCTTCAATATTTCTTCCCGAATAAAATGACAGTCGACTTCTATGTGTTTTGTTCTCTCATGAAAGACCGGATTTTTGGAAATGTGTATCGCGGCCTTATTGTCACAGAACATAGGAAGAGGATAGTTGTAAACCTCTCCTAAGTCAAGCATGAGAGCCCGCAACCACTTCAACTCACATGTAGTCGATGTCATGCTGCGATATTCCGCCTCTGCACTAGACCTAGAAACGACAGACTGTTTCTTGCTCTTCCAACTCACAAGATTGCCTCCAACAAATGTGCAGAAACCTGAAGTCGATTTGTGGTCCCCTTTGTCATCCGCATAGCTTGAATCAGAGTACGCTTCAACCCTAAGGTGACCATTTTCTGAAATAGGAGTCCTTTCCCTGGAGCAGCTTTAATATACTCTAATATCCTCAGAGAAGATTGTAGATGACACTCCCTCGGAGCTTGCATGAACTGGCTCACCTTGCCAACAGCGTAAGAGATGACGGGTCTGGTTACCGTAAGATATATGAGCTTGCCCACCAGATGTCGGTATCTCGTAAGATCGGAGAGAAGAGGTGAGTCATCTGTCCAAGTTTTGTCTTCTCCAACAGCCATAGGACAACATGCAGGTTTAGCACCAGTCAGTCTTGCCTCCTTTAAAAGATCAAGAGCATACTTCCGTTGTGAAAGGACCATGGAGTTGGGCTTTCTAGAGATTTCAATCCCCAGAAAGTATTTCGGGGAGCCCATATCCTTTGTGACCAGATGTTGACGAAGGTGTTTCTTGGTCATCAATACCCCATCCTGGTCATCGCCAGTAAGAAGAATGTCATCAACATAAACCGCAAGAACAACAAGACCAGAGGCGGTTTTCCGAACAAACAAGGAGTGATCTGCTGAGCTTCGTGTAAAACCAATGGCCGCAACAATGCCACTGAACTTGTCAAACCAGGCACGAGGACTCTGCTTGAGGCCATAGATAGCCTTCTTTAGCCGGCATACCCGTGTCTCCCCCTGAGCAACATACCCAGGAGGTTGCTCCATGTAAACATCCTCCTGCAGATCACCATAGAGGAAGGCATTCTTAACATCTAGCTGCGAGATGGGCCAATCCCTGTTGACAGCCACAGAGAGAAGAACCCGAATAGTGCTGAGACGAGCCACGGGAGAGAAAGTGTCAAAGTAATCAATCCCATAAGTTTGGGTAAAACCCTTGGCAACCAGGCAAGCCTTATAACGATCCACACTGCCATCCGGGAGAAACTTCACCACGAATACCCAGCGACAGCCAACAACATCTGTGCCGAAAGGAGGAGGAACAAGGGTCCACGTATCCCGTTCAGTGAGAGTAGCAATCTCCTCATCCATGGCAACTTTCCAATGAGGAATAGTAAGGGCCTCCTGGTAGGAACGGGGGGTGCTAGTGGCCGAGATAGCCAGTGCAAAAGCTCTGCGAGCAGGGGTAAGACGATCATAGGAAACAACTGCAGCAAGAGGGTGTTCGGTACAGGCCCGAACCCCTTTGCGAAGAGCAATTGGGAGATCCAGGTCAGCAGGTGCCTCAGTATCCGGAGTATCTGTGGTGGAGAGAGCTGGCCCGGGAGTAGAGAGAGATGGCAACGGAGTGGAGGGAGAAAGCGGAGTAGAGGGTGGAGATGATGAGGATGGGGAAGACGGTGGAGTGGGTGGAGAGGGCGGAACATCAGTGGGAGCAGAGGGAATGGATGGGTTGGTAGGAGAAGTAGGATCAGGAGGAGTAGAAGAGGAAGCGGGAGAGAAGTAAGAGGCATTGGCAAAGAAGGTGACATCCGCAGAGACAAATTGCTTGCGGGTAATAGGGTCAAAGCAGCAATATCCTTTCTGAGTGGGAGAGTAGCCCAGAAAGACATATTTGGTGGCACGTGGTGAGAGTTTATCACGGGTGGCAGCGGGAGAGTGCACAAAGGCGGTGCACCCAAAGATGTGTCGAGGAAGAGGAAAGGGATCCTTGTCTGGATAAAGAATGGAGAAGGGGGTAGCACCGTGGAGAACTGTGGAGGGAAGGCGATTGATGAGATAGCAGGAGAGGAGGACAGCATATCCCCAATAGGAGCGAGGAACATGCATTTGAGTCATCATAGTGCGAGCGACATCAAGGAGGTGACGGTTTTTGCGTTCCGCCCCCCCCCCCCCCCCATTTTGTTGGGAGGTGTAGACACAACTTGTTTGACGAATAACACCATGGTGAAGACAAAAGGAGGAGAAGTCATGGCTAAGATACTCCTTAGCATTGTCAGAACGAAGGAGTTTAATAGAGGTATCAAACTTAGTCTTAACCATAGAATAAAAGGAGGTCCAAATAGAGAACAGCTCGGAGCGATCTTTGAGAAGATATACCCACGTACATCGAGAGAAATCATCAATGAAGGTGACAAAATAGGAACTACCCCGACCGATGGTGAGGTTAGGAGCGGGACCCCATATGTCAGAGTGAACGAGGTCGAACGGACGGGAAGAGCCCCGACTTTGCGTTGGTGGGAAGGATGAGCGGTGATGTTTGCCAAGTTGACATGCATCACAGTTTAGAGGAGGATGATGAGGAGGGAGGTGCGGCAGGAGCTGGCGGAGAATTCGGGGAGGAGCATGTCCAAGGTGAAGATGCCATTGGAGAAGATCTGTAGAGGAGGAGGAGAAGGCGGATAGAGCAGAAACGTTGTCGAGTAAGTAGAGGCCACCACTCTCAGTCCCGGTAGCAATCGTCCGTTGGGAGTCCGGATCCTGAAAAACACAAGAGCTAGGGGTGAATATGATAGAACACCGCAGTTGCTTGCATAAAGAAGTAACCGATAATAAATTGCACGGAAACTTGGGCACATAGAGGGTATCAGCCAGGCAGAGAGATGGAGTGACTTGAACCATGCCCGTCCCATGGACCGGGGAGGGAGATCCATCAACAACAATGACCGGGGGCAATTGAGCATGTGTGTCAAGAAGAGAGAAACATTGAGGATTGTCTGTCATATGATTGGTTGCACCAGAGTCGATGAGCCATCTTCCGCGAGTAACAACATGAGCACTACCAGAAGAGGTGACCACGGAGGCGGACAGGCTGGAGGAGGGGAAAGCCATGGAAGCAAGAGAGGAGCAAGTCGCGACGATAAGAACAAGTCGCGAGAAGAGAAAAGAGCACCAAGCCGGGCGAACAAAAAACAGGTCAGGCGGCTAGGAAGGCCGCTACCTAGAAGCAGAGCAAAGCAGAGGGAAAGAAGTCGCACGGCTTGAAAAAGTCGGGCGAACAGAGGAGAACAGGCCGCACGGCAAAAGATGAGGCCGGCGCGACTAGCAAGCAGGAGCGGGTAGAAGGCAACAACAAGTAGAGCGCGAACAGTAGCGGCTAGCAAGAGGTCAAGGGCACAGCGGGGAAGAGGTCGCGCGGACTGAATAGGCCGAGCGAACAGAAGAGAGGAGAAGAGCAGGTGACCGCGACCAAGATGCGGGTGAGAAAGGAACAACCCGCACGGTCAGGCAGATCACAGCAGCAAACCGCGAGTATAGGGACAAGCGGATATGGGGAAAACAGAAGCGGACAGGGAGAAGAAGTCCGCAGCGGGTAGACACAAGCCGCAAAGACAAGGAAGTCGGAGAGGCAAGAAAGAGCAAGGAGCGCGGCGACAAGGAAACAGGTCGCTGCGACGAATAGCAGTAGGAGAAGAGAACCAAGAAGCAAGCCGCGCGAATAGGGCAGCGGACAGAAACAAGCCGCCCGAACAGGGTGGCGGACAGAAGAGAAGGAAAGCCGCGAGAGAGGTCGCGGATAGCGGAAAACAAGCCGCTAGAAGCAGAGAGCGCACAAAATCAGGAGAAAATGACCGTGTCCTCTGATACCATGTTAAAAGTAGCAAATAAAAAAGAACAAACGGATAGACTTTTGAATAATTGAAATTTTATTATCCAAAAAAGGTATCTATTACAAAGGTATGCCCTCCTTTATATAGAATGGAGGAGAGATGAGAGAATACAAATAAGAGATGTGAGACTATAATTTACAGGACTAAGCGGACTATACAAAACAAACCGCACAAGCTGCGCGGTTAGACAACAGGGCTAACCGCACGGCTATCACCAGAGAGGAAGAGAGACTGCCAGGGTAGACCGCCAGACCGCCCGGTCTCCAAGCCGGCTGAGACAAACCGGCAGACCGCGCGGTCTTCAACCCGCCAAGACAAACCGCTAGACCGCCAGATTGTCATCCTATGGCGATGGTCAGGGATGTGCGGGATGTCAGCAAAGTGAAGCTTATCACTTTATGGTTGATAAGGCACAATCCAGATGTAATGCACCTTTGGAGGTTGTCCATTATGCTCTAGTTGGACCGACCATCACCGCCATTCTTGGAGGCAGCAGGTACATGTTGATATTGGTTGATGACTATTCAAGGTATACTTGGGTATACTTCATGAAGGTGAAGTCGAACATGATGCGCTTGTTTGTGGAGTTCAAGAAGCTTGTGGAAGGCCAGCTTGGCCTGCGGATCAAGAAGTTGAGGACAAGCATCGGTGGTGAGTTTGGCTCAACCGAGTTCTCAAACTTTTGCAGAAAGCATGGGATCCGGAAGGAGCTTCTTGTGGACATACTTCACAACAAGGTGGTGTTGCAGCTCAGATGATCCGTTAGTTAACGGAGACCTGTAAGTATTGGCTTTAGAGTAAAGGCGTTCCTAAGGCTCTTTGGGCGGAAGGGATGGCATGTGCTGCTCATGTCATCAATCAGATGCCTCTTAGTCCGATCTATGTGAAAACTCCTTACGAGCTGATGTTTGGGGTGAAGCCCAGTGTAAAGCACCTACGGGTGTTTGGATCTACTTGCTATGTACAAACTCTGGATGCTCTCAAGATGAAGCTAGTCTTTGTTAGGTATGATGAGCAAAGGAGAAGATGGAGCTGTACGGATCCTGCGACGAAGAGGCTCATTGTGTCGAGAGACATTGTCTTCGATGAGTTGACGCCGTATTGGGATAGCTCTTCTGTGGATATATAGATGATCAGGTCAGATGGTGGGCTGAAGGAGGCTGTTGCTAAGGTTCAAGTAGAGCTGCTTGAGTCACCAAGAGCTCCAGGTTATTCTAGCTCCGGGGCAAAGGAGTCAGGGTCAGAAGCAGGGGGAGCGAAGCTCCAAGTACTTCTGGCTCAAAGGCGAAGGCTTCCGATTCAGGAAGCAGGGGGAGTAATGTTCCATGTAGTTCTTGTTCGAGAGCGGAGACTTCTGGTTCAGGTAGCAGGGGGAGCGTTGCTCCAGGTGCTCCTGGTTCTAGTGAGGAGGCGTCTTGTTCAGTAAGCAAGGGGAGCATTGCTCCGGATTTGCCCAGGAATGGAGCAGGTTTAGGAGTAACGGAGGTGGCTAGCCATGATCAGGTTCTTCGGAGATCGAAGAGTATCAGTAAGCCACCAACTCGATATAGTGAAGGGAACATGGCGGGTTTGGTCCCATGTTTCTTTACTAGCCCTCAGGTCGAGCGAGTACCTTCTCGCTGTGATGACCCCACTAGAATCAAGAAGGTGATTGACACCAAGGCTGAGGAGGTGACTACTCTTAGAGGTAATGAGGCTTGGGATTTTGTGCCCAAGGTAGTTCGTGATACTCCTGTGATGCATGAGTGGAGGTTGAAGCTGAAGAAGAAGGCAGAGGGAAGCATGGCTCCTTTTTGGAGATGCTGGAAGGCTCCCTCATGGTCCATAATATTTGGGGCGAGGACTATGTCTTGGACATTTCTTCATAGATGCTATCGGAGGGATCAGGTGCAAGGTTACGGGAGCTGCTGGAGATATTCACTGATTCTCACTTCAAGGGAGAGTGTTGAAATTTGTGAAGTGAAAGTGGGTGAATGGAGCAATTGGACCTATCCGCGCGGACTACGCGAATAGGGTTGGCAGACAGCTAGGTCGGCAGGGATGTTGCAGACGGTCTACTCTGTAGCGGCCTGGGCGGTCTGTTCGCGTGGACTACGTAGACAGTAGCGGAGGTTAGCCAGGCCGACTTGTGCTCAGCAGGTAGTTGGATCACAGGAAGTAACCGGCCGGATAGAAACTCTATCCGCAGAGTCCGGCAAGAAGCGGACTGAAGAACTGGAGCTCGGTAGACCATCTTGGCAGAAGCCTTGGTCTTGCTCTAGTGAAGAGGCAAGTGGAAGCCGCGGAGATCGCCAGTCAGTGCGGACTGGTACTGGAGCTCATCGAGAGAGGCGTACGAAATCCAGTGTCTGCCAGTAAGTGCGGACTGGCCCTTGTGGCCAGTGGTGTGGACTTGGTTGGTTCTGAACCTAAGTCCATGTTTGGCTCAGTCCGGGGAGATCGCGTAGTGGAGTGCGGACTGCTTCTCAGGCCTCCAAGCTCTGCAGAAGTGTTGTGTGCCTTGGTTGTGAGTTTGGGAGAAGCAGACTGAAGATTGTGTCCGCAACTATGTGCGGACTGGAGCTAGGGTCCACTGACTCCGGTAGGTGTCTTAGTGACAAGGCCTTGGACTCAGGGCATGCAGACTATAGCAGTCTGTGGAAGATGCGGACTGGAGGTGTCTACTGTGTAAGCAAACTGGAGTTGTGTGTCCGCTGAGTCCGGTAGGTGTCTTGGTGATAAGGCTATGGACTCAGGGCATGCGGACTGGAGTTGTCTGCATGGATATGCAGACTAGAGCTGTCTGCAGTATGTGCGGACTTGATCGACATGTCTGCTGAGTCTGGTTGTTGCCTTGGTGGCAAAGCCAGTGGCTCGGGATGAGCGGACTAAAGCGGTGCGTCCGCTGAGTCCGACATTTGCCTTGTGATGGGGCTGTGGGCTCGGGATAAGGGGCTGGAGCTGTGTCTGCAGACTGGTGGACAATGTTGCTGCAGAGTCCGGCTGTGGTGGTCTTGGCTTGGCCCTCGGCGATAAGGCGGACTGGTATTGTTGTCCAGCCTTGGTGATGTCTTGGCGGCTTGGCCTTTGGCGATAAGGCGTCCGGACTGGCGATTGTGTCCGGCCTTGGAGAAGTTATGGTGGACGCTATCCTGCACAGTGGCGGTGGACTGGAATGTATCCGCGGACTGCGGAGGTATCTTGTAGCGGGATGTGGCGGTAATACTATCGGCTAGGGCAGTGACCACACTCATCATCGTGCCTATAAATAGGACCCATGTCACATCAGGAATAGTAACAAGGAACCTGAGAAACCGAGTGAATAGTAAGTAAGCTCGCAACAGTTACTGCGGACTAGACTTTTGTGTTCACGCGGTTTGATTGAGTTGACCGGGTTGTGCTATGCAAGTTGTACGGATAGCGCTGGAAAGCCAGGACTTGTCTCTGATTGCGATCAGGGACAGTGCGGACTCTGCGGTTAAGCAATAGGCGGTAAACAGCAGGTCGCGGATAGCAACCAGACGGTCTTCTCTTTGGAAACTTGGTTCGGGGTTCAATAAGTCGCCTGCTTCAGGCGGACTGTTCTATTCGGCATCGCAGCTTGTGCGGTCTGGCGGCTAGGCGACCTCGTGGTTAGGCGGCTTGCAGATCGGTGGCTAGAGCTAGCATTGGAATAATGGGTAGTCCGCGTGGCTTGGGTTGCGGTCTGGTGACCTTGCGGACTGAGCGGACTCCACCACAGTAGACCGGCGGCTTGATGTTTGAGTCTGCACGGCTGTGTTAACTTTTCTTGTATTTGTAGTCTCTGCTTTCCCTTGGGTGGTTGTTTGGTGAAGCATGTTTCACCATGTATGTCTCACTATGTAAAGAAGATTGCTGTGAATCAATAAAAACTCCTGTGTTGCATGTGTTTTCTCATTGACTGGCTTTAGTTGAGATAACTCCTGCTCACTCCAAGGTCCAGGGAAATTTTCGCGTGATCAAGGTGTGATCTTGATAGTGCTGAGAATATTAATTTGGCATTAGGATATCTTGTTGACCACCTGGAGAATATTCAACATGGTATCAATGTCATGTTGTTAAATTTTAACAGAAACCCCCTCACAGCAACAGGGAGAAAAACCTCGGGGTAGGGCACACAAACAATCCACTATAATAATAATAATAAAGGATTATACAAACACTAGGTTTGCCCAACCTAGTTCCCTCTCCAAATTCACAAACGAATCCCCACTCAAAATCAAAAGTGATCCTTCTGAAACCGAGGAAGAACAGCCCTCAACACGTTGAGGTAAAAACAATCCCTCTTCAACAAGGAACTCTCTGATTGAGTCACGCTCTTCACACGAAGAAACAAGCCCGAGAGAAACCTCTCCTAATGTTGGAACCCCACCTATTTTAGGGTTGATTTGGGCTAGGTTCACTATTAGGATTGCTTAGATTGACCCACATTATATAGTCAATGGTCATAGGTTTTTTTTAGAGTCTACGTCAGGACATCAAACCTAGAATGATTGGTTTTCACCTCCAGAAGACTTAGAAGACAGAAGACCCCCCAGAGAAAGCAGTTTTATAGAGCAGAAAAAGTCTTTCAGAGATTGCTGAATCAAGCTCGACTTTCGTCGATCGGAGTTCGACTAAGTCAGTTATTTCTCTAAGTTGAGTTCGACGAAATCCTAGCTTAGCTCGACGAACTCAGTTATTTCTCTGAGCTGAGTTAGATGAAATCCTAGCTTAGCTCGATGAACTCAGACTACTTCTTTGAGCTGAGTTCGACGAAAGCTTAGCAGAGATCGATGAATTTCGATTTCTTCCTCGAAGTTCAGCACGATGAAAAGACTATCTCAGTTCGACAATCTTGGAGCTTAGATTGGTAGTGAATTTTACTGTTCAGAGATCTTGGAGCTCAGCTCGACGATAGAGAGGATTTTAGCTCGACGAAATTGGATCCTTGGTCGACGAAATAGTTTCAGTTCAACTATATTTTAACAGGTTCTGTTCGATTAATTTCCATGCAGTTTTCCAGTTTTGGCTAAGGTAGTTTGATCTCAAAATTTATTATTATATGCATATAAATTCTTTGATAATTAATGCTCATATTCTCATGAATATATCTGTTTTCAAGGTAGCATTAATTATGGTATTCACAGAGTAATTATTTGAATAAATGGCTGGGACAGTTGAGGAAATAATTAAAGACAATTACTAGTCGTTTAACTCCCATATGTTTTGCAGTCAATCAAGGATAGAATTCAAATTCAAATGTTATTTTCTGCAAGAAATATAAAAGGACTGTTTTCAAAAGATGATACAAGAATTTTCACAGATATGTACAAAAATATAGAGAGAATCTTACAGAGCTCTTCATCATTAGCTTCAGAGCTTTTCAAGGGACAACTATTCAATATCAGTCCAGAAAGCTTCTGAAGATCTTCTACAATCTGAAGGCCTACACTTTGTGCAAAGATCTCGTCTTCCTGAACCATTCTACATCTCAGGGGGAGCTTTGACAACATCAAATCCACTAGTCTTCTCTTAGACTGTTGACAGAGAAGAACATCATCAATTTTCTTTTTCCAAATGTGTACAGGGTTATAACTCCCTTCAAAAGTTAACCCATTTGGTTGTTATGTCTCCTGATCAAAAGACTTGGATTGGTTTTGGGCACCTGATCAAAACCTCAAAGGGTTGTGAGATCTTCCTTGAAATAGATCTTGTAGTGACAGGGCACATAATCAAAAACCTGTGGTGGCAGGGCACCTGAACAAAAACTTGTAGTGGATTCCTATCAGGGTGGTAGAAGATAGTATGTACCCAGTTTTGGAGAACCACTATAAAATCTTTGTGTCATCTCGATTGCTCTGTTTTTTATCTGATGTGCTGTGATTGTTTTTGTGTTTATTTTTCTCTCTTTACATATAGCTATCACTTATTTTAATTCCGCAATAAAAACTAATCAAGTTTTTTTAAAAAAAAATACTCTATTCACCCCCCCCCCCCCCCCGCTAGAGTTAAGGCAGATCTATCCCTCACTTTCAATTGTTATCAGAGGGTAACACATGAACCAAAAGATCTTTGATAAATCTTATTATATCTAGTGTCTTTCCTATATCATGACACAAAATAAAGAATACTCAAGCACCAGACCTCCAGTGTGCAACCTTAACAAGTTTGCTCTCTGGAAGGCAAGGATCAGATTGTATATGAATTCAATTGATGAAGATATCTATATTTCAATCTTGACAGGTCCCCCTACTCCTTTTACAATAACATAATGTTGGGTCCGGCGTTCCTTCACTTGACCCGTGGCGCTTTGCTACTTATTTAAGAAATTAAGTAGCGCCCTCTCCAACAGTCCGGGCTTTTGGTGCAATTGGGTATGCGCTTGATCCTTCAATTGATATCAGAGGAGGTCACGGGTTCAAGACCGGGGGGCGCTATTAAATCCTGATTTTTCCCTTCTACCTGTGTGGGTCCGGTGGGTCAGGCAACTGTGGACATGTGGTAAACCCACCTCTGATCCAGGTGGGCCAGGTGGTAACTCCACCTCTGAGCCAACGGGTTGTGCTGGACGCCGGGGGGGGGGGGGGGGGGGGATTGTTGGGTCCGGCGTTCCTTCACTTGACCCGTGGCGCTTTGCTACTTATTTAAGAAATTTAGTAGTGCCCTCTCCAACAGTCCGGGCTTTTGGTGCAATTGGGTATGCGCTTTATCCTTCAATCAGGAAGTACCTCAACAGTTCCACCACCTTAGTGGACAGAAGCTCAGAAGAAGTTGAAGATGGTTGTTGCTAAAGCCATGAACATCCTAGCTCATACTATGTCTGATGACATATTTCAAAAGGTAGCAGAATGCACATCAGCAAAGGACATTTGAGATTCTCTCAATCAAATGGTTGCTGGCTCTGCTGATGAAAGAAAAGACAGAAGATCCTTTCTCATCTCCCAATATACGAACTTCAGGAAAGAAGAGTCAGAGTCAGTGGCTGACATGTACAACAGACTCAGCCTAATCATCAATGAGCTGAAGAACCTGGATAAAAATATCTCACTGACTGAGATAAATGATAAAATCCTAATGTGCTTTCCTAGTTCATGGGACCCTAGGATCTGACCAATCAAGGAGGCCAGAAGCCTAAATGAAATATCCACTGAGTCTTTGCTAGGCAAGCTCAAATCTTACGAGCAGCTTATAAAAACATGAGAAGCAGCTGAACAGAAGACCTCCTCATTAGGAAGGAAAGAACAAAATATTGCTTTCAAGGCATCTGAAAAATCAGAAGCTCCATCAGAAAATGAAGAACTCATAAGCTTGCTGGCCAAAAGATTTTACAAGATGGCCAGAAAGGATTTCAGAAAGAAGTCATCCAGATAAGATGACAGACCAAGATTTGACAAAACTCCTACCAAAGAGATTGTCCTCTTTGGTTGCAGAAAATCTGGACACAATTTCCTGAGTGTCCAGAGAATCAAAAAAAGGAGAAAAGAAGAGACAAGGACTCCAGAAAGTGTAACACCCCCTATCCGTCGCATAGTATATAGCAGCAGGTCCGGTCGGGGCCCGACGCAATATACCACAGACAGACCGGGCAGTTACTCAATGGAAACCATCCAACTAATAACCAACGTCCTACACAAAGTCATTCTAGCAGAAGCAATTATTAAATGTTGCAAATTAAAGAACCCAGCCACAAGCATGAATGTCCACTACTCAAAACAATAGGAATGAAGTATAATACACAAGTACCATGGCCTTATAGCCTTACAACTGTTTACTCAAATAACATGTTTTCCAGATCTCGGCACGCAGACCGGTCACACATGAATAAAACAAGTAAACACTCAATTTAGGCCTTCGAGGGACAGCTCAGCATCTTGGGCTTTAGCCCGCTATTTATCGCTCGGTTCCGCAGTACCTGCAAGCAACAATCCACCGCAACGGTGGCAAACAAAAGCAACGGCCAGCTATGCTAAACAAATTATAATGATCCCTCCCCCATAATCGGGGCTACGATACTCTTTCCCTACATATTATTAGCACAACCAAGCAACATAGTGAATAAACACTTCATCACAGGTGTGGGCACGCACGGCCACACACCCCGTGCACTCAGGGCACATTCTCGGTGAACACGGTCAAAATCCGCTGACTCACCACCGCCCCTTGGACGACAATATCGCGTGAGCATTTGGTCTTTCTGGCCACTGCCTAAGACCCTCCATTTATGCCAACGGCGAGTACCACGTACTTTAGGTCTCTCTAACCGAACCACATAGATCGGGTAAGGTTCCTCCTAACCCGTTGCTCACACCGCAACGTCAATTTAAGTCGTCTACGCGGGTTAAGCTTCCCCGAGTCCTGTATCCAACACACAACACATAACCCAGTTATATTCAGGTTGGCTCCCAGGACACCATGTTGGCAGAATCTCGCATTTGCCCAGTTTTTCGGGTGCACCTTGGAGTTAATCCCCAAGGCTTCCTATTGCAATCTATCACGTAGAAAACCCAAAAAACAAACATTCGCGCGGAGTCTTCTCCATCCATTCATGCAATGCAACATCACCGATCCAGACCAACTTGTCCGGGTAGGCTTCACACATCATGCCTATATCCGTTCTCGATTACGGACTCTATATGTGTTGGGTATTGTATCCACAACGTACCTGATTTGAAGAAGCCCCTGGACAAGCTAAGGTAAATAGACAATGTATTTGACAAAATATTTCAAGTTGTACTTGCAGTTATTCCACGCTAAGTGCACACCAATGTCAGGGTGCAATAGGTCAATATACACGGGTCTGCACGACGTAATCCCTCGTTGAGCAGATCAGTGTGTTGGCCTACGTGTACTCTCTCTATTGGAGTGCACTTACTTTCAAGTACAGGGCTGTGATCTTGCAAGAGCAGACAAGGAGCAAGGATGGGTCAAGGAGCACATCATGGGTGGAAAGACGAAAATTCGTCTAAGTGTAAATCGACGAGAATCGCCAAGTGATTCTCGCCGATTCGGCGAGAATCACTTTCGATTCTCGCCGAATCGTCGAGAATCAGTGGCTGATTCCCGCCGACTCGATCCAGCTACTTCAAAGCTAGCAACTCTGATTCTAAGTAAGAATCGACGAGAATCACCAAGTGATTCTCGCCGATTCGGCGAGAATCACTAGTGATTCTCGCCGAATCGTCGAGAATCACTGGCTGATTCTCGCCGTCTCGACCCGGCTGAATCAGGGCATGCAACCAAGTCAAGTTCAACGAGAATCATCTTTGATTCTCGCCGAATCGTCGAGAATCACCTTTGATTCTCGACGATTCGACGAGATTCACTTTCGATTCTCGCCGATTTTGACTTGGGCGATTTTCTGGAACTCCCTGAACCGGATTCTGCCGCTGACACTGTTCTAGACCGGGATTTAGGGTTTCTTCTTGTGGGACCCACAACGATCATTAAGGTGTTTACTTGCGTATAAATATACACGTATTTTTGAACAGTTAGATACACACAGAAAGAAGCCGAGCGACGATCTTGACCTAAAATCGTGAAACTGCTCCGCCGCCGCCGTCGCCGCTCGCGCTAGTTGGTCGCCGCTGTTGATAGCGATTCTTCCTGATCTTCAAGTGACAGAAGCTTAGCCAAGCTTAGAGTCTTACGCGTCTATCCAAAGATCCCTTGTCTCTCGATTTGTTGATCGGGAAAAACTTCCCCGTCCGAATCGATCGAGATGATCGATCCTAGAGTGACCGTTGGAAGACCTAGCTAGCTTCGCTACGAAGTTTGGATCTCCAAAGTTCAGCAGCCGCACATCGTTGTCGCCGCCGATCCCGTGAACCAAGCCGCCGCCCATCTTGCCGCCACCGGTTCCGTGGAGATTCTCTCCAAGAGAGATCTAGGGTTGTGGACTCTTCGTGGACTTCAAAAACACGTCGTCAACGAAGAGGGACACCTTAGTCTCCAAACGTAGTTTGTATCTCTTGTACATTCTAGTTTTACTTTTGTTGTAAAGGAACGTTGGTTCCTAGTTGTAAGGGTTGGGTGCAACCCGTGTTGTGGGAGTGTTGACTCCTACGTGTGGAAGGGTTCCTTCCGATAGTGCAAGGATTGGATTTCAATCCTGTTGGAGAAGAGACCGAGTCGTCCCTTGTTGGGAGATAGGTCGAAGGGGGAAAGTGGATGTACCCAAATCGGGGAACCACTATAAATAGCTTGTGTATTCTGTATGCTGTGCTGTTTATTTTTATTGTGCAGGTACAATTTTAAATTCCGCAAAAACGCTGCACGTCACCTATTCCCCCCCCCCCCCCCCCATAGGTGAAGATAGTCGACACTAGGTGGACTTTCAAGTGGTATCAGAGCGAGGTTACTCATCAAAAAGGTTAACACCTTGAGTTGAATCCTGCCGCTAGTGTCAAGAAGGAGGCAAACATCTACTATGGACGGGCTCAAGTTCACAGGCAAGATCCCAGTGTGCACCAGGCTCAACTTTCCTGTCTGGAAGGAAAGGATCAGGTTCTACATGGAAGCAGTTGATCCTCGACTCTTCATGATCGTGGAGGAGGGATCTTATGTCCCCACTAAGGTCTCCACCATTGATACTACCAAGAAAGTGCCGAAGAAACTTTCTGAAATGGACAAGGATGAGATGGTGCTAGTGGGGCTTGACAAGAAGGCGCAGAACATTCTGGTCAGCGCGGTTGATGACTCAATGATGCAGAACTTCTGCAACTGCAGGACAGCACAGGAGATCTATCATTGCCTGATCATCCTAATGGAGGGCACTGATGAAGTGAGGGATGATCGGAGATCCCTCCTGAACCAGAAATATGAGGCCTTCAGACAAGGGCCTAAGGAAGAGATCGGAGTCACCTACGAGAACTTCCTCAAGATTGTCAATGCCCTCAAAGGATACGGAAGAGTGTTCACTAATGGTGAATTCAATGATAAATTCCTTAGGTCCCTTACTAAGGAATGAGACACAAAGATCTGCGCCATCCGAGAGTTTGGCAGACTAGCTGAAACAGACCCGCAAATTCTGTTCGGAAAGCTGATGTCCTATGAGCTTCAACTGAACACTAGGAAAGCAGAAGAAGAAGCAGAGAAGGCTGCAGCCAAAGAAAAGACTGTGACTCTAAAAGCCAGTCACTCCAGAAAAGGCAAGGGTGCGGTTTCATACCGTGCCAGGAAAAAGGATGAGGAGGAGGACTCCGAGCCATGCTCCTCCAGCTCAGAGCTATCGGAGGAGGATTTCTCCCTCATCATTCGAGAGTTCAAGAAGTTCCTCAAGATGAGGAATCAAAGAAAGAAAGACGGCTCCTCCTCCAGGCATCAGAAGAAAAATTATTCTTCTGACAGGTATGCTTCTAAACCGAACAAACATCGCTCCTCTGACATTATTTGCTTTGGATGCAATAAGCCAGGACACGTCGTGGCCGACTGCTATCAAGGGAAGAGAGAAAAGGAGAAAGGAGAGGAGCACAAATCTTCGAGAGATAAGAAGAAAGAGCGGAGCTACATCGCCAAAAGGCCAAAGACACTGAGTGAGTCTGATTCCTCAGACTCCAGTGATGATGAGGAAGCCTACTTCGGGCTGGTGGGTCGATCCGACTCAGAAGGAGAATGCCCCCCATTTACTGGGAAGGTAAAAGCTCACACCCCTCTCTCCAACTCCGACTCTGATCCTGAGTCTCAGGATGATGAACCTGAGGATAGCCCTTCGGCCCGTGAAGCGGAGCTCCTCAAGAAGTATGAGCTTCTGCTCAACACTTTCGAGGAGTGCCGTAAGAGATTGAAGGCTGAGAAAAAGGAAGTGAAATTCCTTAAGGGTGAGTGTGTATCCCTAAGGGAAGAGGTCACTAGTTTGATTTCTCTCCGACAGGAGCACCTTGACCTGACTTCAAAGCATTCAGAGTCTCTTAAGCTCCTTGATCTTAAGCAGGAGGAAGTCGACAAGTTGGAAGAACAACTTGCGGCAGAAAGGAAGATCGTCAAGAGCTTCTCTATGCCAAAAACAGTTCTTCCAGTAGTTGATACCTTCTCTGCTCACACCAAAGGAGCTGGCTTGGGGCATGTAGGGGTATCTGGTTCCTCATCCAGGAGAAACAGGAACCAGAGGAAGAATAAGGCCGCCAAGAAGGCCTCTGCTGATGAAAAGGGAAAGGCTCCGCTCAGTCCTGTTGCGTTCAGAAATCCTAGCTTTCCTTGCAACCAACATGACTTTGAATCAACCTTTGGTCATCATTTTCGGCCCTCGGTTGCAAAGCCAAAGAGCCGATATGATGGTTGGACCTTTCCCCGGAACTTCGGTGAGAGTGCCCTCAAGGCACCTTATGAGGAAATCCACATGGGAAATTATGGTCAATTCTCTAGCGGCCATAATGGAAAGCAGGCACCAAGAGCCAAGCCTGTTATACTGAAGGAACAGAAGGTGAAGAAGTCATGTGACTGCAATCACTATGAGGCCTCCACCTCCAGATCCAAGGCCCCGGCTGTACCCACCATTTCCAGGGTAAAGCAGGAGCCTAGGAAGAGGTACAACAGATTTGACTGTTGGTGTTCTGGCAAAGTCAGTCACTTTGCCGTGGATTGTTGGTTTAATCCAAGGTATCACGAGACTCCCTATGTTAGCAATGCGAGGCCGACCAATCGTAGGGTTAACTAACCGAGGGGGAGTATGCTAACCAGGAATCTAGGACCCAAGTTCGATTGGGTTCCTAAGGGAAATTAATTTTGTTTTGCAGGAATGTCCAAAGGCCACCAAAACGCCGATCTGGTATTTGGACAGTGGATGCTCCCGGCATATGACTGGGACAAGAAGCCTGCTGCGTGATTACACTCCAGTCGAGAATGGACCCAAGGTCATCTTTGGAGGGTCGGATCGAGGAGTCACCAGAGGTTACGGTATGATTTCCAACGGTATAATCTCTATCACCGACGTGGCTTATGTTGAAGGGTTAAACCATAACCTGATCAGTGTAAGTCAGTTATGTGACAAATGTTATGACGTTAAGTTCTGCAAGGATAAATGTCTGATAATTTCACGCACCTCCTCTGAGACGGTATTATCAGGCATTAGGAGCAGAAATATCTTCTGCTTAGATTTTCTCAGTTTAGATTCATCTACCCCCGTATGCCTTGTGGCAACAGGCAGTGCATCTCTTTGTGAACAATGGCACAAGAGATTGACACATATTAATTTCAAAACAATTAGTATGCTATTTTCTAAAAACTTAGTAAGGGATGCTCCCGTTATCAAGTGCATCAAAGATAGCCCATGTCCTGCATGCCAGATGGGCAAACAGACTCGGGCTACCTTTAAGAGCATTGGAGACAAAGACTCTTCCCGGTGCCTTTATCTACTCCATATGGACTTGTTTGGTCCAATGCAAGTTCATAGCTTGGGAGGCAAGTCCTATACACTCGTGATAGTTGATGATCATTCTCGGTTTACATGGGTGTTCTTCTTAAAACGAAAGTCAGATACGTTTGACATCTTCACTAGTTTTGTCAAGCAGGTTCAGAACGAATTTAACTGCTCAGTGGTCAAAATCAGAAGTGACCATGGAACAGAATTCGAATCTGGTGCTATGACAGAATTTTGTGAAGAACAAGGTATCTTTCATGAGTTTTCCTCCCCGCGCACTCCTCAGCAAAATGTAGTTGCGGAGAGGAGAAATAGAACTCTCATTGAAGCCTGCATGACAATGTTGAAAGACGCCTCTCTCCCAGAATACTTCTGGGCAGAGGCTGTCAATACAGCTTGTCATGTACAAAATCGAGCATTGATCAACAAGCATCATCGTAAGACGCCTTATGAGCTACTGAAAGACAGGAAACCAACCATGTCCTACTTGAGGATCTTTGGTTGCAGATGCTATGTACTGAATAATGGGAAGTACCCGCGTACTAAATTTGGTGAAAAATGCTTCGAAGGCATATTCATGGGCTATAGTTCCCACAGTCGGGCATATAGGGTCTTCAATAAGAAAACACTAGTGGTAGAAGAATCAATTAATGTTGTATTTGATGAAGGAAGTTTGCTTAACAGCAATTCTTCTAGTGATATTCTTGAAGATGCAGGTGCACGACTTGAACAGCTGGATCTCGATGAGACCGCTAAAGATGAAACTCCTAAGTATGTCAAAGTTTCCACCTCCACGTCATCTGGGAATGTTGAAGATCAAAATGGAACAAATCTCTTAGAAGAAGGAGAAGCCCAAGAAGTAGTCGAAGCTCTAGACGCCAGACTTCTAGAGCTCCGGCACGTGAGGGATCATCCTAGAGATCAGATCATCAGAGATCCTCGTGTCGGTGTCAGAACTCGAAGAGGTACTATGAACGAAGTTTTGCATCTTAGATTCCTATCACAGGTTGAGCCAAAGAAGTTCGACGAGGCAAACAAAGACGCGGCATGGATTTTGGCCATGCAAGATGAACTACATCAATTCGAACGATGTAACGTTTGGACGCTGGATCCCAGACCACTCAAGCAGAATGTGATTGGCACCAAGTGGATCTTCAGAAACAAACTGGATGAACATGGTGTCATCGTAAAGAACAAGGCCAGGCTGGTGGCTCAAGGTTACAGACAGGAGGAGGGGATTGACTTCGACCAGACCTTCACACCAGTGGCAAGGCTCGAGGCAATCAGACTGTTCCCGGCGTATGCTTCGCACAAAGGATTCACAGTCTATCAAATGGATGTGAAATCGGTTTTCTTGAACAGAGACCTGAAAGAGGAAGTATATGTTGCTCAACCCCCAGGTTTTGTCAATCCTACTTATCTCAATCATGTATACTTCCTTAATAAAGCTCTATATGGTTTAAAACAAGCTCCGCGAGCTTGGTATAAGACTTTATCTAGTTTTCTTCTTGAGAACAAGTTCTCTAGAGGTAAAATAGATAAAACATTGTTTCTCAGGGAAGTCAAAGGTAAGATTTTGTTGGTGCAAATCTATGTCGATGACATAATCTTCGGCTCAACGGACAACAATCTTTGCAAAAAGTTTTCCAAACTTATGCAAGAAAAGTTTGAAATGAGCAGAATGGGAGAGCTAAAGTATTTCTTGGGACTTCAAGTGAAACAGTCTGAGGATGGAATCTTCATCTCTCAGACGAAGTTCACAAATGAAATCCTCAAGAAATTCGGCATGGAGAGTGCAACCTCTATGAGGACTCCAATGGGATCCACTATGTCTCTGGATAAGGATGAGAAAGGTAAACCTTTCGATGAAACCAAATACAGAAGCATCATTGGATCCCTGCTCTACCTTACTGCCAGTAGACCGGATATCATGTTCTCCACATGTGTCTGTGCCAGATATCAGGTGAACACTAAGGAATCTCACTATGTCACTGCAAAGCAAATTCTAAGATACCTTAAAGGTACTCCCAATCTTGGCTTGTGGTACCCGAGAAACAATGATGTCGAGCTAATAGGTTTTTCAGATGTTGATTTTGCAGGGAGTAGGGATGACAGGAAAAGCACCTCCGGGACATGTCAATTCCTCGGTCGAAGGCTTATTTCATGAAATAGCAAGAAACAGAATTGTGTTGCAACCTCCACAGTAGAGTCTGAGTACATCTCGGCAGGCAGTTGTTGCGCACAACTCCTATGGATCAGAAATCAACTAGCCGACTATGACCTTCAGTTCAAGGAAGTTCCAATGTAATGCGACTCCTCCAGTGCAATTGCAATTGCCAACAATCCGGTTTCTCACAGCAGAACGAAGCATATTGAAGTGCGCTACCACTTCATTCGGGAGCATGTGGAGAACAAGGACATCTCTCTCTGTTATGTCCCCACGGACAAGCAGATTGCAGATATATTCACAAAGCCCTTAGACGAAGCCAAGTTCAGTCTTTTCAAAACTGAATTGGGGATGCTAAACTATGAGGAATGAAGACTACAGAAGCTTCAAGCTCGTGCAAGAACTGAAGGTGAGCAAGGTACTCAAGTGTGAGCACAGGTGCAAGAACTGAGGGGGAGCAAGGGGTCAAATGCTACAGACCCCGATTTGCAGAAGCCGAAAAGGGGGAGATTACCCTCTCGGCTAAGGCTAAGGTGGCTCCAAGTTTGCTCTCAAGAAATTGGTATTGGTAATGAATATCTCTCTCAGCTAAATTTCAAGGTTATGATTTTCATTCCCATATGCTCTATTCACCTTAGCTTGTAGGGTTTAGGCTTCTTCAAATAGGGGGAGATTGTTGGGTATTGTATCCACAACGTACCTGATTTGAAGAAGCCCCTGGACAAGCTAAGGTAAATAGACAATGTATTTGACAAAATATTTCAAGTTGTTCTTGCAGTTATTCCACGCTAAGTGCACACCAATGTCAGGGTGCAGTAGGTCAATATACACGGGTCTGCACGATGTAATCCCTCGTTGAGCAGATCTGTGTGTTGGCCTACGTGTACTCTCTCTATTGGAGTGCACTTACTTTCAAGTACAGGGTTGTGATCTTGCAAGAGCAGACAAGGAGCAAGGATGGGTCAAGGAGCACATCATGGGTGGAAAGACGAAAATTCGTCTAAGTGTAAATCGACGAGAATCGCCAAGTGATTCTCGCCGATTCGGCGAGAATCACTTTCGATTCTCGCCGAATTGTCGAGAATCAGTGGTTGATTCCCGCCGACTCGATCCAGCTACTTCAAAGCTAGCAACACTGATTCTAAGTAAGAATCGACGAGAATCAGCAAGTGATTCTCGCCGATTCGGCGAGAATCACTAGTGATTCTCGCCGAATCGTCGAGAATCACTGGCTGATTCTCGCCGTCTCGACCCGGCTGAATCAGGCCGTGCAACCAAGTCAACTTCGACGAGAATCATCTTTGATTCTCGCCGAATCGTCGAGAATCACCTTTGATTCTCGACGATTCGACGAGATTCACTTTTGATTCTCGCCGATTTTGACTTGGGCGATTTTCTGGAACTCCCTGAACCGGATTCTGCCGCTGACACTATTCTGGACCGGGAATTAGGGTTTCTTCTTGTGGGACCCACAACGGTCATTAAGGTGTTTACTTGCGTATAAATATACGCGTATTTTTGAACAGTTAGATACACATAGAAAGAAGTCGAGCGACGATCTTAACCTAAAATCGCGAAACTGCTCCGCCGTCGCCATCGCCGCTCGCGCTAGTTGGTCGCCGCTGTTGATAGCGATTCTTCCTGATCTTCCGGTGACAGAAGCTTAGCCAAGCTTAGAGTCTCACGCGTCTATCCAGAGATCCCTTGTCTCTCGATTTGTTGATCGGGAAAAACTTCCCCGTCCGAATCGATCGAGACGATCGATCCTAGAGTGGCCGTTGGAAGATCTAGCTAGCTTCGCTACGAAGTTTGGATCTCCAAAGTTCAGCAGCCGCACATCGTTGTCACCGCCGATCCCGTGAACCAAGCCGCCGCCCATCTTGCCGCCGCCGGTTCTGGGGAGATTCTCTCCAAGAGAGATCTAGGGTTGTAGACTCTTCGTGGACTTCAAAAACACGTCGTCAACAAAGAGGGACACCTTAGTCTCCAAACGTAGTTTGTATCTCTTGTACATTATAGTTTTACTTTTGTTGTAAAGGAACGTTGGTTCCTAGTTGTAAGGGTTGGGTGCAACCCGTGTTGTGGGAGTGTTGACTCCTACGTGTGGAAGGGTTCCTTCCGATAGTGCAAGGATTGGATTTCAATCCTATTGGAGAAGAGACCGAGTCGTCCCTTGTTGGGAGATTGGTCGAAGGGGGAAAGTGGATGTACCCAAATCGGGGAACCACTATAAATAGCTTGTGTATTCTGTGTGCTGTGCTGTTTATTTTTATTGTGCAGGTACAATTTTAAATTCCGCAAAACGCTGTACGTCACCTATTCCCCCCCCCCATAGGTGAAGATAGTCGACACTAGGTGGACTTTCAATATGTACACAACGGGGACTATTCATGTCTACTCGAAGGAACTCCTCAATTCACAGCAAACTTGCGAGAGTGGGCTTCCTATGCAAAGGAAAAGTGGACTTCACATGTATTAGGATGAGAATCGTTATCCCAGCATTTTTCCTTGGCGTCATGGAAATGTTTGCGGATGAAAAGCACTGCAATCTTCTTGCCTCCGTAAATACAAATTCGGCACGCGATTTGGAGCCCCGAAGCTCCATCGGTGACCGGATCTAGCCTCCTTCTTCTTCCTTGCTCTCCCCTCTCTCTAGATCTTTAGAAAGATAATGGTAGGTTGAAATAAAGGATTTCCAACACTATTCCCAGGTATATCTCACCAGGAACAACCCCCAGCCGTCAGATCCCAAAATAATGAAACAAAGGCCAAGATTCGGAGCTGAAATGCAAAATCTGTGTCGAACACGGCCTGTGACATGCCCGTGTCCAGCGCCGTGTTCCCCATTCACCGTCGAAACTGACGCGTCCCGAAAGAACATGGGCAACCAACATGCCCGTGTTTGCCCTGACATGCCTGTGTCATCCAGTACAGGGCCGTGTTCCCGGACGTGTTCCTCCATCACCATAGGACCAACACCAACTCGAGACACACATGGATCTTGGACATGACCGTGTCCCATTTGACACACCCGTATCACCAACGAACACACTTGGGCTTCCATGCCGTGTTTCACCCTTGAATAAAATCAGTCAACCACCTGAGAAGGACACGGCCTGTGACACGCCTGTGTCACAGGCCGTGTTTGTTGCTTGACGATCGTCGACTCCAAAATTCATCGACCACACGGCCAGATCGTTGACCCAAGCACGACACGCCCGGGGACACGCCCGTGTCCGAGGCCGTGTGCCCCCTACCAAATTCCAAACTTGGCTCAAAATGCCTCCCGTCGCTCTTTGAGTTTCAGGGCGTTATAACTTTCACCCTCTTAAAAGAATTTCGTCCCCGAAATTTCATAAAGTAAAGATAAAACAAAACTTAAACGGTATCTGAGTGGAATAACTCCGATTACTCCTCAAGCATGGTCTGCTCTCGCTCCCAAGAGAGCTCTTCCCGACCGCAATTGTCCCAACAGACCTTGACAATCCTGATCTCTTTGTTGCGTAGCCTCTTGACTTCCGAGTCCTCAATACGAACGGGCTTGACCTTTGTCGTCAACCCATTATCCACCGGCACTTGATCCGCCGCGATCACATGCGAAGGCTCTTGCATCGCCTTCCGTAGCACCGATATATGGAATACATCGTGTAGACCACTTAGATCCACTGATAGCTTCAACCGATAAGCTGCTTCACCAATCCGCTCCGGAACCTCAAACGGTCCAAGGTACCTCGGGCTTAGCTTCTTCAAGCGCCGCACCCGTGAGACACCCTTGAACGGCTTGATATTCAAGTACACCCAGTCGCCAACAGCAAACTCCACGTTCCTATGCTTGGCATTATAGTATTTAGCCTGGCGGTCTTGAGCGATTAGCAACCTCTCTTGAATCGTTTGAACCAACGACGTAGAATCTTCCACCTCTTGGCGTCTGTACAACTTTGACTCACTCGTTTCCAACCAAGACAACGGCGTGCGACATCTTCTATCATAAAGGGCCTCGAAGGGAATTTGTATGCTCGCCTGGTAGCTATTGTTGTACGCGAACTCCACCAAGTAGAAGTGGTCCTCCCACTGCTTCCCAAAGTCTAGGAAGCACATGCGAAGCATGTCTTCCATTGTCCAATTGACCCTCTCGGTCTGCCCATACGTCTGCGGATGAAAGGCTGTGCTGAAACTCAGCTTTGTTCCCAACATCTGCTGCACCAGTCTCCAATCATTGGATGTGAACCGCCCATCCCGGTCACTCACGATGCTGCGGGGCACACCATGAAGCCGTACAATATTGTCCACATACAGCTTTGCCAATTTCCCCACGGGATCATCCTTCCTATTCGGAAGGAAGTGCGACACCTTCGTTAGACGATCTACGACCACCCAAATGGCGTCGTTCCCTTTTTGCGACCTCGGTAGCCCGTGCACTAAGTCCATAGTATTGTCGTCAAACTTCCACTCCGAAATAGGCAAGGACTTCAAGAATCCTCCCAGTTTTTGGCATTCTGCCTTCACCAAGGCGCAAGTCTGACACTTCGCCACGTACAATGCCACATCCTTCTTCAGTCCAGGCCACCAGAACAATTTCTTCACATCACGGTACATCTTTGTGCTCCCTGGGTGGATCGTGCAATTGGAATGATGCGCCTCGTATAACAATTACACCCGCAAAGTGCCCACATTTGGGATGCACAGACGACCGTCTTTCCAAAGCAATCCATCCACAACCTCATATTGGGAATTTGACCCATCCAGAGCCTCTATCATGAGCTGCTTCATGCTGCTATCCACATGTAAAGCCTGCCGAATCCGATCAGCCAGGTCATACTGAACTTCCGTCCAGTTTAATAGCGCTTCAGCACTCGACTGCTTGTCTACACAAGAGATCTCCAACGCCTCCAACTCCCGAACCAACCGCTCGTCATGGACCGACAGCCAATTGACTTGAGCTAGGGCCTTGCGGCTCAACGCGTCCACAACTGCATTGCCTTTACTAGGCACGTAATGGATCTTGAAAGTATAGTCCCCCAGGAACTCCATACATCTACGCTGCCGCATGTTCAGATCTTTCTGATCCAACAAATATTTCAGGCTCTTGTGGTCGGTATAGATATCGACCCTTACCCCATACAAGTAGTGCATCCACAGCTTCAAAGCAAAAATCACGGCCGCTAACTCCAATTCATGGACTGGATAATTCATCTCGTGCACTTTCAGCTGTCTCGAGCCATACGCTATCACACTTCCGTGCTGCAGCAGCACACAACACAAGCCACTACCCGAAGCATTGCTATAGATTTCAAAGCCTTCGGTCCCACTCGGCGAACTCAGCACAGGTGCCGTGGTCAACCGACACTTCAACTCCTCAAAATCTCGTGCACACTCCGGCATCCAAACGAACTTCTGATCCTTCCTCGTCAAAGTAGTGAGGGGTAACGCTATCTGCGAGAAGTTCTCCAAGAAGCGCCTGTAATAGCCGTCAAGCCCCAAACAGCTCCGGACTTCCGCTACTGTAGAAAGCACAGGCCACTCTCGTATCGCAACAATCTTCGCTTGATCCACCACAATGCCCTCTCCACTTACTATATGACCAAGGAACGCCACTGAAGACAGCCAAAACTCGCATTTGGAGAACTTGGCGTACAATTTATTCCTCCTCAGCATCTCCAATACCAAATGAAGATGCTTGAAGTGATCCTCCTCATACTGCGAGTACACCAATATGTTGTCGATGAAGACGATCACTAAATAGCCCAAGTACTCCCTAAAAGTCATGTTCATCAAATCCATGAACACCGATAGCACATTCGTCAGCCCAAACGGCATGACCGTAAACTCGTAATGCTCGTATCTCGTACTAAAAGCTGTTTTGGGGATATCACTCTCCCTTATCCTCAGCTGATAGTATCCAGACTTGAGATTCAACTTTGAATACACCGTTGACCTGACCAACTGATTGAATAGATCATCAATCCTTGAGATCGGGTACTTGTTCTTCTCCGTTAGCTTGTTCAACTCCCGATAATCAATACAAAGTCTCAATCTCCCATCCTTCTTCTTTACAAAAATGTCGGTGCGCTCCAAGGCGACGAACTTGGACGCACATACCCTTGCTCCAACAACTCTCGTAGTTGCACCTTTAGCTCCGCCATTTCCTTAGGCGCTAGTCGATACAGAGATCGTGACACGAGTTTCACACCTGGCACTAGCTCAATCGTGAAATCAATTTCCCGTTGAGGCGGGGCTCCAAGAAGATCGGCAGGGAACACATCAGGGTACTCAGCAACTACTGAAATATTATCCATCTTAGGCTTAGGCTTTGCAACCTCCACTAGCGTAAAGAACAGCTTTGCACCAGCACGAACCGCCTTCACCACCTGAAGAGCAGACATCAACATCTTGCTCGACCCTTTCAAGCCAGTGAAAGTCATCTCACGACCTGTTCCCAACTTAACTTTCTTGCGACTGCAATCAATATAAGCTTGCTGCTCCGAGAGCCAGCCCATGCCAAATATCACCTCGAATTCCACCAGCGGCAGTAGCGATGCTAGCAAATGGAACTCCTGACTCCCAATACGAGTCTTAACGCCACAGATTCTCTCTGCACGCATCGAACACCCATTGGGCAATAACACATCCAGTTTGTCCTTCGCCACCGAAGAAGGTACTCCGATGCGCGATATAAATTCTTTGGACAAAAAGGAGTGCGAAGCTCCCGTATCAAAGAGTGTTCTCGCCGAATTATGACAAATCAAAACAAATCCTAAACAAGCAGTGGTAAGGTATCACGTGCATAACAAGTATTTAAAAATTAACTTGCTATAAATTTAAATCGTACCTGTCACCACATCCGCTTGTTTGATGGCCTCCTGTTGGCCAAGATTATAAACTCTCGGTTGAGCCAGAGCGTAATGGGACGCGGTTGACTCTACCGCCTTGCCCTTCTCTTCATAAGTTTCTCCCGTCTTTCTCTCAGACTTGGGACGTCCGCTCCAGCAGTCACAGGCAAAGTGCCCCTGCTTTCCACAGGTAAAACATGCACCCGGGGACCGACCCGTAGTCGCCCAGAAGCACCAGAAGAGGGGGATGGACCCGAAGTCCTAGCCTTCTTGTTGAACTTGGGATACCCAAACTTTGCATTAGCCGGCACTTTGAACTCTGTCTTTTTGTCACCAAAGCTTTTCTTCACTTGTACATTCTTCAAGTCCTTCTCCAAAAACCGGGTCGTGTTTACCAGGGTCAAGAAGCCCTGCATCATCGGCCCCGAGAGCAGTAGCCTCAAGTCATATCTCAAACCTTCATAGAAACGGTTCATCTGGTGCTCCTCATCTACGAATATGGAGCTAGCGTACCGACCCAAATGAGTAAACTCGTGGAGATAATCATCCACGTTACTCTCTCCTTGCACCAATTTCAGGTACTCATTCTCCAATGCTATCCTCTGAGACGAAGGGAGGTACCTTGCCAAGAACAGTCTCGAGAACTCCTCCATTGAGACGTCCGTAATTTGCCTACCCCTCAAGTGATGTAGCTCCAAGCCTTCCCACCACAACCTAGCATCACCGTCCAGAAGGAACGTAGCTAGAGTGGTCATCTGCCACTCCTCTATTTCAGTAGCTGTCAGGAGTCTCTTCACTTGGGAGAGCCAATCTTCAGCTTGAGATGGGATTCCCAACCCCGAGAACACAGGAGGATTAAAGCTCATAACGTGCTTGAGTTGCCTTTCAATTGCTCTCCTCGGCACCAAAAGCTCCACCACTACCTGCTCCACTCTTCTCGGCTCATCCCTTTGAAGCGGTACCTGCTCCATCGTAGAAGCGGGCTGCTGCATTTGCCTGGCAGGCTGTGCATTGATCATGGCAAACACTGCTTCAGCAACCAATAGTATGGTTTCAGCCGAGGGAGGTGTTGCGGGAGCATCATTTGGTGCACTACTAGCCTCAGAAACTGGGCGTTCTGACGACCCAGCACCGCTTCTGGTCACCTATAGTTGTACAAAACACAATTAAGCGACCATACAAAATTGCAAAAAGCAATTATAGGAACACGCAAGTCCTCAAACACGTATATTTTCATTCCTAAGTGGACATTCATGGGTTCTTTTGATGTTATAACGATGACGCACACACATGTGCTCACCATTCCTTAAAAAGAATTCGTCCATGAATTCATTTTAAGCTCGACTGAAACAAGTAGTCTGATACCAAATTGAAACACCCCTATCCGTCGCATAGCATATAACAGTAGGTCCGACCGGGGCCCGACGCCATATACCATAGACAGACCGGGTGGTTACTCAATGGAAACCATCCAACTAATAACTAACGTCCTACACAGAGTCATTCTAGCGGAAGCAATTATTAAAGGTTGCAAATTAAAGAACCCAGCCACAAGCATGATTGTCCACTACTCAAAACAATAGGAATGAAGTACAATACACAAGTACCATGGCCTTATGGCCTTACAACTGTTTACTCAAATAACATGTTTTCCAGACCTCAGCACGCAGGCCGGTCACACATGAATAAAACACGTAAACACTCAATTTAGGCCTTTGAGGGCCGGCTCAACAACTTGGGCTTTAGCCCGCTATTTACCGCTCGGTTCTGTAACACCTGCAAACAACAATCCACCGTAACGGTGGCAAAAAAAGCAACGGTCAGCTATGCTGACCAAATTATAATGATCCCACCCCCATAATCGGGGCAGCGATGCTCTTTCCCTACATATTGTTAGCATAACCAAGCAGCATAGTGAATAAACACTTCATCACAGGTGTGGGCACGCATGGCCACACACCCCGTGCACTCAGGGCACATTCTCGGTGAACACGGTCACAGTCCGCTGACTCACCACCGCCCCTTGGATGGTAATATCTCGTGAGCATTTGGTATTTCTGACAGCTGCCTAAGACCCTCCATCTATGCCAACGGCGAGTACCACGTACTTTAGGTCTCTCTAACCGAACCACATAGATCGGGTACGGTTCTGCCTAACCTGTTGCTCACATCGCAACGCCAATTTAAGTTGTCTGCGTGGGTCAAGCTTCCCCAGGTCCCGCATCCAACACACAACACATAACCCATTTATGTTCAGGTTGTCTCTCAGGCCACCATATTGGCAGAATCACGCATCTGCCCAGTTTTCTGGGTGCACCTTGGAGTTAATCCCCAAGGCTCCCTGTTGCAATCTACCACGTAGAAAACCCGAAAAAGAAACATTCGTGCGGAGTCTTCTCCGGCCATTCATGCAATGCAACATCACCGATCTCGACCAACTTGTCCGGGTAGGCTTCACACATCATGCCTATATTCGTTCTCTATTACGGACTCTACATGTACACAATGGGGACTATTCATGTCTACTCGAAGGAATGCCTCAACTCACAGCAAACTTGTGAGAGCGGGCTTCATATGCAAAGGAAAAGAGGACTTCACATGTCCTAGGATGAGAATCGTTACCCTAACATTTTTCCTTGGCACCATGGAAATGTATGCGGATGAAAAGCTCCGCAATCTTCTTGCCTCCGTAGATCCGAAGTCGGCTCGCGATTTGGAGCCCAGAAGCTCTACCGGTGACCGGATCTAGCCTCCTTCTTCTTCCTTGCTCTCCCCTCTATCTATATCTTTAGAAAGAGAATGGTAGGTTGAAATGAAGGATTTCCAACCCTATTCACGGGTATATCTCACCAGGAACAACCCCCAGCCGTCAGATCCCAAAATAATGAAATGAACGGCCAAGATTCGGAGCTGAAATGCAAAATCTGGGCCGAACACGGCCTGTGGCACGCCCGTGTCCAGGGCCGTGTTACCCATTCACCATCAAAACCGACGCGTCCCGAAAGAACATGGGCAACCGACACGCCCATGTTTTCCCTGACACGCCCGTGTCATCCAGTACACGGCCATGTTCCTGGCCGTGTTCCTCCATCAACACTGGACCAATACCAACCCGAGACACACACGGGTCTTTGACACGCCCGTGTCCCATTTTACACACCCATGTCACCATCGAACATGCCTGGGCTTCCAGGCCATGTTTCACCCTTGAATAAAATCGGCCAACCACCCGAGAAGGACAAGGCCTGTGACACGCCCGTGTCCCAGGCCGTGTTCGCTGCTCGACGATCGTCGACTCCAAAATTCATCGACCACACGGCCAAATCGTCGACCCAAGCACGACACGCACTGGGACACGCCCGTGTCCCAGGCCGTGCGCCCCCTGCCAAATTCCAAACTTGGCTCAAAACACGTCCCGTCGCTCTTTGAGTTTCAGGGCGTTATAGAAAGCACTACAATAAGCCCTCTTCCAGCAAGCATAAGAAGATGGAAAAAGGCTTTGTTGATGAAACTTTGAGTGAGACAGAAGAAGAATCTTCATCTTCCAGCTCCAGTGAAGATGAGTAATAAGCTAAAGCAAAAGAAGCTTGCTCGATGGCTATCAATGCATCAAGCAATCCATCAGAAGCTGAAGAATCAAAAGCTGAAGATTCTGAATCTGAAGAGGATCAGGTAATATCCTCATTTGATTTTAATTCATACCATTTTAAAACTGAATTTAAATTATTATGTAATGATCTAATCAAATCTGATAAGGAAATCAAACTTCTCAGAGATAAATTGATTGAATTTGACAACTTGTTTTCTGAAAATAATAAATTAAAAGATGAACTAGATGTAGCTTATGCACAAATCACCTCATTAAAAACTGAACTAAATGAGGCTAAAAAATTTGAAGAATCCCTTAATTGGAGAAGTATAAAATTAATGGACATCACTAGCACAGTCAATGATAGGCTCAATAGTAAACTAGGTTTAGGAGCATCATCTAGTCAGCCACCTATTCTTAAGAAAAATATATTATCTACCTCCATCAAATTTATTTCTGCTAAGGGTAAAGAAAAAATTGTAGAAGTTAACAATAAACTAACAGAAACTTCACAGAAAAATCAATCAAAGAAAAAGAAAAATAAAAATTCACATAAAAATACTGTTCAACAAAATTCATCAAACTCAGATCGACGAAATCAGTATTTTGTGTCGAACGGCGATCGACAAACTCTGAACCCAGAGTTTGGGTATGATTACTCAAGACAGGGTGCTCAACGAAATCAATATGTTTCGTCGAATAGAGATTGATGATCGTGGAATGCAGAAAATAAGTATTATCATTCTCTGAACCGAGATCGACGACATCAATACTTTTCATCTAACTCAGCTCGACGAACTCATCTAAATTCGTCGAACTCACAACTTGAAAATAGAAAATTTAATTTTAATCAAACTAATTATCAGAAACCAAAACTTGTAAATCCATTTACTCAATGGATAATTCCACCTAGAAGATTTCATCCCTTAGGATATAATGACCTGTTAAAATTTTCTCAACGTGGTCAGCAAGGTAGCCCAAACGCCAAATTAATATCTTCGGCACTACCCAGTTCTCACATTGAACCAGCGGAAAACCAAGGAACAAAGGTTAAACCCAACAAATAATGGAAGCACAAGCAGATCTTTTATTCATTCACTTCTTTACAACACAAGGCATACATAGCGAGACATGATTTCGCTAGTATAACAGCTGTACACAGAAAGCACCAAACTCCAAGCCGGGCGGACAGCACCGGAGTCCGCCGAGACCGTCGAGGTCGCCGAGGTCGCCGAGTCCGCTGAGATCGCTCGCACTTAAGTTGCAATCCGCCGAATAGCCACGGAGTCCGCCGAAGCCGCGAGGCCGCGCGGACACACCGTTATTCGTCTCCTGCTGAAGCTGAACTGAGGAACACCCCCTACCCGCCTGAAGCCGGCGGGCAGTTTATTGAAGCTGAAAAAGTTGAAACAGAGTTGACAAGCCGCAAAGTGACCTCCTGCTGAATCCGCAGAGACCGCACAACTTCCAAGTACTTGATCAAAGTCAAAGCCAAACTCCTGGCTCCTTGAAGCTACCCGCGCGACCTGCACACAGCAAACCGTCAGCCCTGAATCAATACGCGCGGACAGAAAAACTGAGACCGCAGCTCCTTGCCCAACCCAACTTACTGTTCGCTCAAGTTACTGTAGATGTGTCAGGGGGGTCCTATTTATAGGCGAGGTGAGGAGTGTGGTCACCGCCCTAGAGATAGCGACACCGCCCTAGCCCGCACGATAGCAAAACACCATCCGCCGAGTCCGCAAAGACTTTTTCGGATACTAAGGAAAACCGCCAGGAGCAAGGAAACATTTGCGAACCCTCTCCAGTCCGCCCAAGCTATGCAGACAAGGCATCAGCCCGCAAAGCTTCCGACCACTGCAGGACAACAAACCCCCTTCAATGGCAGTCCGCACAACCCGAGGCAGTCCGCAAGACTCAAACCTCAATCCGCCACAAGTCCACTACCAAAGGCAGATAGCAACAGTCCGCCCGGTCACAGCGGACTTGGCGGATACGGCGGACACCATGGTCTTGGCACAAAGTGTGACCAAGTCCAAAACCATCAAAGGCCAATGCGAGCATGGCAGACGCAAACTCCCGTCCCCCAAACATCGTAGCACAGACCGCCAGCAGTCCGCAAGCTCCTCGCACTCCTGCCCAACGCAGCAACCATCTCCCGGACTCCAAAACCAGTCCGCCAACGACCTCCACAGCAAAGCATCTGCTGTACCGCGGCCACTGAGCAAAGCACCAGTCTGCAAGCCTCTATCCGCTCAGGCCGCTCCTTGGCTAAAAACAATCAGCCAACGCCTTATCCGCAGATACTAGACCGCATAGTCCGCGGACTTCACCCGTGCAAACAACCCGCTCAGAAGACAGCCGGCTTTTCACTAGACCTTCCACCAGGCCTCACATCACAGTCTGCCCAGTCTGCCTAGTCCTCCAATGATGTTCGCCCAGGCCGCCCGGCCTGTCCCGTCAACCACTTCCACTTCACAAATTTCAACACTCCCCCTTAAAGTGGGAAGTGGTGACCAAGCCCAACAAGCTGCACAAGCGTTCAAAGGGCCCCTTCGACAGTGGCTTCGTGAAGATATCATCAAGATTATCTTCACTCCGAACATGCCCGACCAGCAGAGATCCTTCCAACACCTTCTCCCTGATGAAATGGTGATCAATCTCTATATACTTGGTCCTGGCGTGACACACTGGATTATTAACCAGTTTGAGAGCACTCTCATTGTCACCCCAGAGTAAAGTCGGCCCTTGCACTTCTTCATGAACATCATCTATAAGCCTCCTCAACCAGACGGCTTCCCGAGCAGCCAAGGCAGAGGCCTTATACTCCGCCTCCATGGTTGAAACCGACACCGAGTCCTGCTTCTTGCTACACCACGAGATGCTAGCTGAACCGCAAGTGAACACATAACCTGAAGTAGACCTCCGATCATCCGAATCACCGCCATAGTCAGCATCCGTGTACCCGAGCAACGCAAACTCTGAGTCCCTTCTATAGAGGAGTCCCATGTCAGAAGTAACCTTGACATACTTCAGAATACCCTTCGCCGCCACTAGATGAGATTGCCTTGGTTCAGCCATATACCAACTTACTCGACCAACAACATAAGCAATGTCCGGCCTTGTAATCGTCAGGTAAATCAAGCTCCCAACAAGAGCCCTGAACACCAAGGGATCATGAAGAACCCTTCCCTCATCTCGCCGAAGCTTCAGCCCAGGTTCCAGTGGAGTAGAGCACTTCTTCCCTTCGCCCATGCCGAACCGCTTCACAATGCGATCAGCATATCCTTTCTGGCAAATGAGAACCCCGCACTCCTTCCTCTCCACTTCAAGATCGAGAAAGTGATGCAACTCTCCCAAGTCTTTCATCTCGAAGCGTATAGCAAGCTTTGCCCTGAGCCTTGCTACTTACCCCTCCGAATTCCCTGTAATGATCATGTCATCCACATACAGCAAGACCAAGACTTGTAGCTCCCCCTTCTTCTTGACAAACAAGCTTGAATCCGAGTTGGAAGCAAGGTATCCACAGAATTGCAAGTACTCTGCAATCTTCCCCTACCACGCTCTAGGAGCTTGCTTCAACCCATAGAGAGCCTTCCTGAGTTTACAGACATAGTCTGGATACTTTTCTGAGACAAAACCAAGCGGCTGATCCATGAAGATGTCCTTGTCAATCTCTCCGTAAAGAAAGGCATTCTTCACATCGAGTTGCCATAACCTCCATCCCTTGCTAGCAACCAAGGTGATCACCACTCTTACTGAAGTCATCTTCGCAATTGGACTGAATGTCTCCTCATAGTCTTCTCCATATTGCTGTGAGAATCCTCTAGCGACCAGGCGAGCCTTGAACATATCAATGCTCCCATCAGCCTTCTTCTTCAACTTGTACACCCACTTGCAAGTAACCGGAGTAATGCCATCAACCTTGGGCACAAGGTCCCAGGTTCCATTCTTCTTCAGAGCATCAATCTCTTCTTTCATGGCATCTTCCCACTCCTTCACTCCAGTGGCCTCGTTGAAGGTTGCAGGCTCTCGCTCATCCAGAGGACCTGCAAAGAAGTAGGAGACAAAGCTCACTGCATTCCCATCACAGTACCGAGCCGGTGGCTTAACCACCCTCTTCGATCTCCGAAGGGTCAGCTCCTTGCTTACTGCTTCCGTTGCTTCTTCGGGCTCAACTCCTACCTGGGGCAAGCATTGAGCAGTGCTCCCCCTGCTTCCTGAGCTAGAAGGCTCAGCCTCGGAGTTAGAAGCAACAGGAGCTGCTGGTGAAACAGCAAGCTCCTCTTGCAAGCCTTCAGCAACCACCATCGGTGCTTCATCAACCTTGCTACTTCCGGTTAGCTCCACCGAGCCACCTCCATATGACGTCAGCTTGTCAAAGACAATGTCTCTTGATACCACGAACTTCTTCGTCATAGGGTCCATGCATTTCCATCCCTTCTTCTGCTCATCGTAGCCAACAAAGACAAGCTTCCTTGCCTTCGCATCCAGCTTAGTCCGTGAAGCATCCGCGACATGCATGTAGCAAGTTGAACCGAACACCCGAAGGTGTCCAACACTCGGCTTCTCCTTCAGCAATAGCTCAATAGGAGTCTTCATGTTGATAGGGCTGAGTGGCATCCGGTTGATGACATAAGCAGCACAAGACATCCCATCCGCCCAAAAGGACCTTGGGATATCTTTCGCATGAAGCCAGCATTTGCAGGTCTCCGTCAGATGACGGATCTTCTGCTCCACTACCCCATTTTGTTGTGGAGTGTGAGCACAAGTAAGCTCCCATTAGATCCCGTACTTCCTGCAGAAGTTAGAAAACTCGGAGGAGATAAACTCACCCCTGTTATCAGTTCTAAGCTTCTTAATCCGCAAGCCAAGCCGGCCTTCTACCAACTCCTTAAACTACACAAACAAACGGAAGGCTTCCGACTTCTCCTTTAAGAAGTACACCCAAGTATACCTTGAGTAGTCATCAACCAAGACAAGCATGTATCTGCTTCCACCAAGGCTGGCAGTAACCGTCGGTCCCATCAGGTCGCCATGAATGCACTCCAATGGTTTCTTGCTCCTTGTTTATGATTTATCAAACGGAAGGTGATGTGCCTTACCGTATTGACAGCCCGCGCAAACATGCCCATCACCAAAGGAGGACAACTTAGGCAACCCCTTCACCAGACTTCTACTCGCCATCGCCTTCATCTTGTCCATGCCAACATGCCCCAGCCTCTCATGCCAGATAGCAGCACTATCATTGGCCCTCATCCTATCAACATATGAATTGGTGGCAAGAACAAACAAGTTCTTCACCCTCCTCCCTACATGAGCAACATCAGCCTTCACCACTGATACGTTGCGAAGGAACCTCACGTCTGTTGGCCCAAACAGAACGTGATACCCAGCGTCCACCGCATTGGTCACCGAGAAGAGGTTTTTCTTCATGCCCGGCACGTGATACACACTCCTTAACGTGAGTGTCCCCTGATCACTACCCAAAGACACGACCCCCTCTTTCTCTACTGCATAAACAGTATTATCAGCAGTGATAATAGCTTCATTACCTGAGTAAGCCTACATGGAGGTGAACTTCGATTTGTCTCCGGTGAGGTGATGACCACACCCGGAGTCCACGATCCACTCGCCGTTGAAGTCCTCAGCAGACAAGGCCCGGACACAAGTGCCCGTCATAAAAGCTCCGCCCCATTCTGCTTCTTCACTTCTCGAGCAAGTTTCCTCCTTTCCCGTAGCATGCCCAGGTTGCAGTTAGACCTTACAGTCCCGCTTGAAGTGCCCTCACTGATGACACCGGTAGCACTTCAAATCATTCTTCCAGTCCTTAGGAGCATTGCTCCTCTCCGGCTGATATGAAGTTGAAGTCTCCTTCTCACCAGCGGCCTGCACCTTCTTCTTCTTCTTCCCTTCCCATCCTTTCTTCTTTCCTGAGAAGAGAGCTTTGCTGCCTTCCTGATTCAGATTCACTCCAGCCATCTGCCTTGCCAAGCTCTCCTGCGATGCTAGCAGATTCTCCAGGTCTAGCAAAGGCGGCTGAGTAGCCCACCCTTGAACAGATGTCACAAAGGCCACATACTCCTTTCGCAAACCAAGTATAATGTGCCTCTTCATCTTTGCCTCAGAGATAGGCTCATCAGGATCCAGTAATGACAGCTCAGCACACAAGCTCTTCATCTTTAAGAAGTACTTGGAGATGGAAAGGTCTCCCTGAGTTGCCCTGGCCAACTCATTCTCCAGGAACTGAAGCCGCGCCACATTCTTCCTATTGAATAACTCATCAATGGTTGTCCAAATATCAGCAGCTGACTCACATCCAACGATGTGATCAAACAGTTTCGAAGACACGACCCTCTTCAGAATGAACTCCGCCTTAGCATTTGTTCTTCTCCAGAGCCTAACCTGCTCAGCAATACCGAACGCAGCCGTGACTTCCTGTCTGTCGTCACCACCGACGACTTCCCACAGCTCCTCGCCAAGAAGATAACTCTTCATGCACGAATTCCACTTCTTGAAGTTAGTCGGCATTAAGAGTTTAATGCCCAGACCTCTTTCAAAGCTCCCTTCTATTGCAACACCTGTTGGCAACCTTTTAGAAGCTCCGAGCAACAACACAGGTTGATCACCACTCAATCACTGAGTAACAACACTGGTTGACTTCCGCTCACGCAACTGAACCTGCCTCTGATAGCATGTTAAAATTTTCTCAACGTGGTCAGCAAGGTAGCCCAAACGCCAAATTAATATCTTCGGCACTACCCAGTTCTCACGTTGAACCAGCGGAAAACCAAGGAACAAAGGTTAAACCCAACAAACAATGGAAGCACAAGCAGATCTTTTATTCATTCACTTCTTTACAACACGAGGCATACATAGCGATACATGATTTCGCTAGTATTACAGCTGTACACAGAAAGCACCAAACTCCAAGCCGGGCGGACAGCACTAGAGTTCGCCGAGACCGCCGAGGTCGCCGAGGTCGCCGAGTATGCTGAGATCGCCCGCACTTAAGCTGCAATCCGCCGAATAGCCATGGAGTCCGCCGAAGCCGCGAGGCCGCGCAGACACACCGTTATTCATCTCCTGCTGAAGCTGAACTAAGGAATACCCCCTACCCGCCTGAAGCCGGCGGACAGGTTATTGAAGCTGGCAAAGTTGAAACAGAGTTGACAAGCCGCAGAGCGACCTCCTGCTGAATCCGTAGAGACCACACAACTTCCAAGTACTTGACCAAAGTCAAAGCCAAACTCCTGGCTCCTTGAAGCTACCCGTGTGACCTGCACACAGCAAACCGTCAGCCCTGAATCAATCCGCGCGGACAGAAAAACTGAGACCGCAGCTCCTTGCCCAACACAACTTACTGTTCACTCAAGTTACTGTAGATGTGCCAGGGGGGTTCTATTTATAGGCAAGGTGAGGAGTGTGGTCACCGCCCTAGAGATAGCGACACCGCCCTAGCCCGCGCGATAGCAAAACACCGTCCGCCGAGTACGCAAGGACTTAGCCGGATACCAAGGAAAACCGCCAGGAGCAAAGCAACATTGGCGAACCCTCTCCAGTCCGCCCAAGCTATGCGGACAAGGCATCAGCCCGCAAAGCTTCCGACCACTGCAGGACAGCAAACCCCCTTCAATGGCAGTCTGCACAACCCGAGGCAGTCCGTAAGACTCAAACCTCAATCTGCCACAAGTCCACGACCAAAGGCAGATAGCAACAATCCGCTCAGTCACATCGGACTTGGCGGATACGGCGGACACCATGGTCTTGGCACAAAGTGTGACCAAGTCCAAAACCATCAAAGGTCAATGCGAGCATGGCGGACGCAAACTCCCGTCCGCCAAACACCGTAGCACAGACCGCCAGCAGTCCGCAAGCTCCTCGCACTCCTGCCCAACGCAGCAACCATCTCTCGGACTCCAAAACCAGTCCGCCAACGACCTCCACAGCAAAGCACCTGTTGTACCACCAGAGCTCGACAAGGCCTCAGCCAAGCTCTAAGCCCAGTCCGCAACAGCCCATACCGCGGACACGCCAGTCCGCAAGCTTCCCTCGTACATGAGCCAAACCGCCTATCAGTACAAGCTTGCACCGCGGCCGCTGAGCAAAGCACCAGTCCGCAAGCCTCTTTCCGCTCAGGCCGCTCCTTGGCTAAAACCAATCAGCCAATGCCTTATCCGCAGATACCAGACCGCATAGTCCGCGGACTTCACCCGTGCAAACAACCCGCTCAGAAGACATTCGGCTTTTCACTAGACCTTCCACCAGGCCGCACATCACAATCCGCCCAGTCCGCTTAGTCCGCCAATGCTGTCCGCCCAGGCCGCCCGGCCTGTCCCGTCAACCACTACCACTTCACAAATTTCAACATGACCAACCTGATTACTCTTATATTTCTAGTTTTAAGTTTGAAAAGAATCAAGGACCTAAGGTTACTTGGGTCAAGAACACCTAATTGTTAAACTTGGAGGTAAAGGACTATCCTACCACAAAGGAACAGTGGTACCTGGATAGTTGTTGTTCAAAGCATATGACAGGCAACAAGGACAACTTAATCAACTACAAGTCAAAGCTTAGACCAAAGGTGATCTTTGGAGACTCCAACTATGGCCAAACAGAAGGCTATGGGAAAGTCAAGATTGGAGCTGTCACCTTCAGGAAAATTGCCTATGTGAATGGTCTAAAACATAACCTGATATCCATAAGTCAGTTATGTGATGAAGGTTATCAGGTATCTTTTAACCAATCTTCTTGTATTATTGCTTCCATAGATAACAAAAAATTTTTAACTGGACTTAGATAAGGAATATCTACTTAGATAATTTCAAGTCAGCTAGTTCAGAAATCTGTTTGTTTAATCAGATTAGTAACAATAATGAACTATGGCATAAAAGATTAGGGCATGTTAATCTGAAAAATATTGCTAAATTATCTAGGGACAACCATGTTAGAGGATTATCTTCTTGCCCCTACAAGAAAGAAAGCCTCTGCAGGGCTTGTCACTTAGGCAAGCAAACAAAAAATAGTTTCAAATTTATTAATAAGAGTGATTCACCTAGGATTCTGTATTTGCTACACATGGATCTATTTGGACTCATTGTTGTACAGAGCTTGGGAGGGAAATTCTATACTTCAGTTGTTGTAGATGACTTCTCTAGATTCACTTGAGTGTTCTTTCTGAGAAATAAATCTGATAACTTTAAAGTTCTTATAGATTTTCTTAAGAGCATACAGATTGAGTATTCTACTCTAGTTGCATTGATCAGAAGTGATCATGGCACCGCGTTTGAATCTCTTCTCATGCAAGAATTCTGTGAGAAGGAAGGTATCAAGCACTGTTTTTCTACTCCTAGAACTCCTCAACAAAATGGGGTAGCAGAAAGGAAAAAAATAGATCCCTGATTGAATCTGAAAGGAAATTACTTGCAGATGCTTTCTTTCCCCTATCCTTTTGGGCAGAGGCAGTTAGCACAACAAACTATGTTCTGAACAGAAGTTTAATACATAAACTTAAGGGACCAACTCCCTATGAATTACTCAAAGGTTTCGTTCGTTTTGCAGGAATTGAAATACAGGAATTGGAATTGACTTCAATTCCAATTCCCGCAGGAATTGGAATTGAAGTCAATTCCAATTCTGTCGTTCGGCTAAATGCATGAATTCTGTCACTGGAATTGCAATTATTAATTTCACTATTCCGGTCCATATTAAAATTTCTCCGTTCAAGCGCGAATTTTTTGCCCGGGCGCACATTTTTTCGCCCGGGCGCATCTTTTTTCGCCCGGGCGCGCATTTTTCGTCTGGGCGCATATTTTTTTGCCCGAACGAGCATTTTTCGCACAGGTGCGCATTTTTTCATCCGGGTGCGCAATTCAGCCGTTTGGCAAAAATGCGCGCTACTGCGAAAAATTCACGCCCGCCGGACGAAAAATGCACACTCGGGCGAAAAAATGTGCGTCTGGGCTAAAAATTCGCATCCAGGCAAAATATTCGCGCCCCGACAAAATATCCGCGCCCGGGAAAAAATGCGAAAAATTCGCCCCGAGCGAAAAATGTGCCCGCCGGCCCGGGCCGAAAAATTCACGCCCGCCGGCTGAAAAATGTGCACCCGGGCGAAAAATGCTTGCTCGGGCTCAAAATTCGCATCCGGGTAAAATATTCGCGCCCGGGCGAAATATTCGCGACCGGGCGAAAAATGCGCACCCTGTCGAAAAATTCACGTCCGGGCAAAAAATAAGCGTCCGGGAGAAAAATACGAGTCCGGACGATGGGCGAAAAATAAGCCTCGACCGAAAAATATGCCCCCGGCCGAAAATACACCCCAGACCGAGAAATACGATCCCGGCGAAAAATGCGCGCCCGGGCCAAAAATGTGGGACCAGGCAAAAATTTTGCGGTCGGGCGAAAAATTCGAGCTTGGGTGATAAATTCGCGCCCCGGTGAGAAATACGATCCCGAGCAGAAAAATGTGCGTGCCGTCGAAAAATTCGCTCTTCGGCAAAAAATGCGATCCTGAGCGAACAACTGAATTTGCGTTGATGTTTTTTGAGAGAGTCGGGGATGCGCTGGTAGGGGTGTGAATCACGAATGAAGATTTCAAAAGATAAGAATTGAGGGAGCCGTGTTTCTTCTATAATAAATTCTCATGGAAATTGAAATGAATTCCAATTCCAATGTAATATTATGGCAGCCGAACAGTCACAATTGGAATTGGCAATTGAATGTCAATTCCAAAGCCCCAATTCCATGGAAACGAACGGAGCCAATGGGAAGCAACCTAAAGTTGACTATTTTAAAGTATTTGTTTGTAAATGTTATATACACAATAATAACAAGAAACATCTTAGAAAGTTTGAAGCAAAGGCTGCAGTGAGAATTTTTCTTTGATATTCTCAAGTTTGCAAGGCCTATAGGTTTTTCAATAAATCAACTTTAAAAATGGAAGAATTTGTACATGTATCATTTGATGAAGGTAACATGTTTTACAAGGAGAAAGATTTTTCTACCAGATATTTATTGTAGGTACCCCAACTATGTGAGAAATTGGATGACTTAAACCTCACCCAAGAGGCTATATCACATCCTTCTCCACATATTGAAGAAGGTAATGAAGAAGATATTATTGAAATAATTGTTGAACCTATAATAGCTCACATAATTCCACAAGAGGAATTAATTCTCAATGTTGTTGCTAAACCAACTCCTCTTACTGATCTTGTCACACTTATAGATCACCATATATCTCAAGTGATTGGAGACATATCAGTTGGTGTGCAAATAAGGCATCAACTCAACCAAAACTTGATGCATGTTTGCTTCGTATCTCAACTTGATCCCCAATCCATAAAAGATACAGAGCAAGATCCCCACTGGATTATTGCCATACAAGAGGAGCTCAATTAGCTTGAGAGATGCAAAGTTTGGGATTTAGTTCATCCAAGACCCAAAGACTACCTAGTCATTGGAACTAAATGGGTATTTAGAAACAAATTGGATGCACAAGGAGCCATCATCAGGAACAAAGCAAGGCTGGTAGCACAAGTATATAGACAGGAAGAAGGAATTGACTATGATCAAATATTTGCCCCTATTGCAAGACTAGAAGCTATCAGGATATTTCTTGCTTATGTAGCCTACAAGAAGTTCAAGGTCTATCAGATGGATGTCAAGAGTGCCTTCTTAAATGGTAAACTCAAAGAGAAAGTATATGTGGAACAACCACCAGGTTTTATCTCTCTAACTCATCCCTCTTTTATTTTCAAATTACATAAAGCTCTTTATGGTTTAAAGCAAGCTCCAAGAGCTTGGTATGAGACCCTAGTTAGCTTTCTGTTAGAGCATAAGTTCACTAGGGGCATTGTAGATAGAACCTTGTTCATTCGGCATTATAAAGATAAAATATTATTAGTACAAATATATGTAGATGACATCATTTTTGGCTCTACTGATTCCAAACTATGCAAAAGGTTTTTTGACTTGATGCATTCCAAGTTTGAAATGAGTAGCATGAGTGAGCTTTCTTACTTCCTTGGTCTCCAAATGAAGCAATCCCCTGATGGCATTTTCATATCCCAATCAAAATATGTTAAGGAGCTAGTTAAAAGATTTGGGATGTCTGATGCCTCTGCAATGAAAACACCCAAGGCTTCCAATGTTGTGATTGATTCGGATGAACAGGCCAAGTCGGTTGATCAGAAAACATATAGGGCTATTTTTGGGTCCTTGTTGTATATCACAGCTAGTAGGATAGATATTATGTTTGCTACATGCCTTTGTGCTAGGCTCTAGGTGAACCCTAAAGAATCTCACCTTATTTTCCTTAAAAGAAATTTGAGATATATAAAGGGTTGTTCTAATCTAGGACTTTGGTATCCAACAAAGTCAGAATTTGACTTAACTGGATTCTCAGATTCTAACTATGCTGGATGCAGAGTGGACAGAAAAAGCACATCAAGAACATGCTAGTTCCTTGGTGATAGGCTTGTGTCCTAGTTTTGTAAGAAACAAACATCTATGTCAACTTCAACTGCAAAAGTTGAATACATTGCAGCTGGCAGTTGTTGTTCACAAATATTTTGGATTCAAAATCAACTCCTGGATTATGGTCTCAACTTAAATAATTCAACTATATTTTGTGACAAGACCAGTGCAATTTCTATTGCACAAAATCCAGTACTGCATAGTAGAACTAATCATATAGAGATTATACATCATTTCATTAGAGATTGTGTGGACAAAAAGAAAATTAATCTTGTCATTTTCTCTACTGATTTGCAAATATCATACATCTTCACTAAACCATTAGATGAGAAGAAACATCTGTTCTTTCTGAATTAGTTGGGTATGATTAATGGAGAAGTTTAATTTGATTTTTGTCCAAGGTCGAAGAATAGATCACATTTCATCGAACGGAGATCGACGATCTATGAACTCTTCTTGAGCAATTTTCTCTACCTGAGATCGACGAACTCTCTACATTAAGTTCTTTTCGTCGAACGGAGATCGACAATCTTGCTTCAGAAAATATTTCATCGAACGGAGATCGACAATCTATTTCCCCCGCTTCAAACTGAGATCGACGATATCATTTCTTCATGAAATTCTTTCGTTGACCTGATCTTGAAGCTTTTATTTTTCGTAGGACGGAGTTCGTCGTTTCACCTTCTGAAAACCTATAATAAGAGTTTTCATCAAACTCCGTCCCGTGCTTTCCAGTTCTCTTGCACTTGATCTTTCGGTTCTTTTTGCAGAGTCATGGCGATTTCTCCAGCCCTTCTCACCAGCATGAAATTTGACGTCGGTTTCGACATCGACATTGAATCGTTCAGTCACTCAGATCAGATATTCAAGGATATTCTTCAGTTACTTGAACCTCATAATCTGCAATATTTCATGACAGCCAGAATCAAACTTCCAGTTTCAGAGATCAAGGAATGGTTGTTTACTGCAAAGCTTCAGGATACCGTAGTCATCGTTGATCATCATTTCTGGTAATCAAGTTATTTTAACTCCATATGTTTAGACAAAGGTTTTTGGTTTTGTTAGTGGAGATGATGAAATAGAGTTATCTAGTAGTGAGTTTACTGATATGCTAGAAAGGTTAGGACATACTGCAGGAAACCCTAACCACCTCCTTAAGAAAAACCTATCTATAGAATATAGATTTCTGGCCAATGCTGTAGGCAAAGTGCTGTTGTTGGAAAAATATTATGCACATGATCACTTTACCAGGCACCAGTTCAATCTGATATGTTCACTGGTTACTAAGAAATCTATAAATTGTTGAAAGATTATTTTTGATTTGATTAAGGAAAAGATTGGTAAGAAGGATGTCAGTTTTGGGAGGATACTAGGAATCTTCCTTCAGGCAAAGGCTCCAGAGTTGATGGTCTCAGAGACTATTTTTATAAATTCCTCAAAAAGGCTTACCTCAGCCTTATTTGGCAGATGGGAGAGGACTATCCCAAAGCCCTCCAGGGCCTCCTCTTCTGAGATTACTTCTGAGACCACTAGGGATAATACAGCTACTTCCCCACCTCTTGAAGAAGCTCATGCTCCTCCTCCCTCTCCTTCCACCATTCAACATTAATCCATTAGTCTTGAAGAACTCCCTTCCACCTCCACCATTCTAGACAATCAACAACCATCAACCATCATTACTGAAACCCCATCTACCTTCATTCGTCTAGTCTCACCAACACCACCATAATTCACAGTTCCATCATCAACTCCCCTCCAACAACCATCCGCTTCTTCTCAAACTCCTACTGCCTCACCATCACAACCTCATTCCCCACTTCCTCAATCTCCAGTCCACATCCTAGAGGATTCTTCATCTCCACCTCACCTTCATGATATACCACCTCCTCCATCTTCTCTATCATTCCCCACTTTTGATCTTTTACCATCACCATCTCCTCCACATCAACAATCTCCATCTCAGGATGAAGTCATGCCAGATTTCATTCCTCACTCTTCCTCCATCCATCCATCTGTATCTACTTAGACACCACTTGAGTTTATGCACCTGGATTTTCCCCCCATTTCCACTCTCTTTGAGCTTATATCTCCAACTATCAAAAATCTCATAAATGAGGCTATTGCACCTCTTACTGCCACCCTCTCTCATCTATCTGATCAACTTGCCTCCAACACTACTGTCCCTTCTTCAAGGGGCCTGGCTTCAGGACTCTCTGAACCCAGGTAGAGGGAGATGCTCTGTGAAGACGTTGCAGCAGAAGCAGTATATGTTCTAGATGCAGAGCTTACTTAAATAAATGATGATATAGAGATTTTTGTTTAGCAGAAAAGAAGTCTTTACTGCAAAAATAAGCATTATTGGTGTTTTCACCATAAATCCCTCTGTTGACATGCTTTCATTACTTCATTCTTTTGATTCAATACATAGTAACAATCTTCCAGTCCAGTTGTTGATTCAGATATATCTACAGCCATAGTTTGTTACTCAGCTCCAATAAGTCCTGAAGTTTTGGAACAACTTAGGACAAATCTTACAGTTTTTGATAGTATTATAAAGCCAATAACTGTCTTAGAGCCACAGGCTTTCTCTCCACCAACATTTGGATGGTGTGAATCCCCAATACCAGATCTTGATGATATTGTGTTTGCTGATATGGAACCAGAGGTTACCAACTCTCAGGTTCAAGATGTTCCAGAAGATCTACCTGAACAGCCTCAGGCTAAAGACTTGCAGCCAAAGGCTCATCCACTTCTTTCTGATGCAATGCTAAAACAAATAAAAGCTATTTATGATAATCCATAAAATTCTTCTTCTGATGATGATGATGATGAATCAGATGACTCTGAAGATATAAATTCTAAGAAAAGAAAAGCAAAGAAGAAGACTGCTCCTCCAAAGGCTGCTCCAAAGCCTAATCCATCTGCCATACTCCATATTATATCCTGCACAATATAACTCTCACTCCAGACACCCCCAACTGGATGAGATATTCCAAAAATGAACTAAACGCTAGGAAGAAGAGCAGGAGATACTCTCCACCTCCTTAATTCAGGAGAGATCCTCCTCCTCCTACAGTAGGATCATCAGGAAGTGTTGCTCATGCTCAGAAGCCAGCATCCCCTCATCATTTCAAACCTTCCTACAATAGACAGCAGCACAGTTCCAGCAGTATTAGTAGTAGACATCAACAATATCAGAAGCACAGCAGGCAACAGAAGACATATGAAGATGATCAGCAAGATAAAGCAAGTCTAGAAAGGCCTTTAACTCCAGTTTGTGATCCAGAAATGGACCCTAACTCTAGAATGGACAGATTCCAAGAATTAATAGCTCTCTCTCAAATCATAAAAGCTAAGGAAGAAGGACAGAACACTTCTCAGTATACTACTATGTCTTTCTACAGAAAGAAAGAGCTGGATAATTATCAGGTACACAATCTTTTTAATGCTAATGCATTTATGTCCTTACATCCTAAAGCAGTTGTACCAAGAGCTGCTTCTGTGACAATTCTTGGAGCAAGTGATATGAAGGTGACAAAGCAGCAAGCTGCTGATCCTAAAAGAGAAATAAATTTCACCAAACCAGCTTCAGAAGAAAAGAAGAAAGATTCAAAGAAAGTCTGACAATTTTCTCTCTATATTTGATTTGAACTGTTATCTGTTATTTATTCTTCACCAGGCACTGTTGTTATATATCTGCTGAACAATTATAATTCTGCCAGATATCTTTTTATGCTTTGTGATTTTTCTTTTTCTATTGTTCATAGTGACCTCACCCAAATAGGGAGAGATTGTTGGAACCCCACATGTTTTAGGGTTGATTTGGGCTAGGTTCACTATTAGGATTGCTTAGATTGACCCACATTGTATAGTCTAGGGTTATAGGTTTTTGTTAGAGTCTAAGTCAGGACATCAAACCTAGAATGATTGGTTTTCACCTCCAGAAGACTTAGAAGACAGAAGACCACCGAGAGAAAGCAGTTTCCTAGAGCAGAAAAAGTCGTTCAGAGATTGCTGAATCAAGCTCGACTTTCGTCGATCAGAGTTCGACGAACTCAGTTATTTCTCTGAGCTGAGTTCGACGAAATCCTACCTTAGCTCAACGAACTCAGTTATTTCTCTGAGCTGAGTTCGATGAAATCCTAGCTTAGCTCGACGAACTCAGACTACTTCTTTGAGCTGAGTTCGATGAAAGCTTAGCAGAGGTCGACGAATTCCGATTTCTTCCCAGAAGTTCAGCACGACAAAAAGACTATCTCAGTTTGACGATCTTGGAGCTCAGATTGGCAGTGAATTTTTCTGTTCAGAGATATTGGAGCTCAAATCGAAGAAAGAGAGGATTTTAGCTCGATGAAATTGGATCCTTGGTCGACGAAACAGTTTTTATTCAACTACATTTTCACAGGTTCTGTTCGATTAATTTTCCTACAGTTTTCCAGTGTTGACTAAGGCAGTTTGATCTCAAATTTTTTATAATATGCCTATAAATTCTCTGATAATTAATGCTCATATTCTCAAGAATATAGTTGTTTTCAAGGTATCATTAATTATGGTATTCACAGAGTAATTATTTGGCTAAATGGCTGGGACAGTTGGGGAAACAATTTAAGACAATTACTAACCGTTCAACTCCCAGATTTTCTGCAGTCAATCAAGGATAGAATTCAAATTCAAATGTTATCTTCTGCAAGGAATATAAAGGGACTGTTTTCAGAAGATGATACAAGAATTTTCATAAATACATACAAAAATATACAGAGAATTTTATAGAGCTCTCCATCATTAGCTTCAGAGCTTTTCAAAGGACAACTATTCAATATCAGTCCAGAAATCTTCTGAAGATCTTTTACAATCTGAAGGCCTACACCCTGTGCAAAGCTCTCATCTTCCTGAACCATTCTACATCTCAGGGGGAGTTTTGACAACATCAAATCCACTAGTGCTCTCTTAGACTGTTGATAGAGAAGAACATCATCAATTTTCTTTTTCCAACTGTGTATAGGGTTATAACTCCCTTCAAAAGTTAACCCCTTTGGTTGTCAAGCCTCCTGATCAAAAGGCTTGGATTGGATTTTGGGCACCTGATCAAAAGCTCAAAGGGTTGTGAGATCTCCCTTTAAATAGATCTTCTGGTGACAGGGCACCTGATCAAAAACCTGTGGTGGTAGGGCACCTGAACAAAAACCTGTAGTGGATTCCTACCATGGTGGTAGAAGAGTGGATGTACCCAGTTTTGGGGAACTACTATAAAATCTTGGGTTGTCTAGATTGCTCTATTTTTTATCTGATGTGTTGTGATTGTTTTTGTGTTTATTTTTCTCTCTTTATATATAGGTATCACTTATTTAAATTCCGCAATAAAAACTAATCAAGTTTTTTAAAAAAATAAAATAAAATACTCTATTCACCCCCCCCCCCTCTAAATTTAAGACAGATATATCCCTCACTTTCAGCTAGCACCACCATCGGCCGCCAAAACTCAAAAGGAGACGGGACTGCAGCACATCACCTTCTTCTCCGACTAAACCGCCGCTCTCTTCCGCTGTGCTCAACGTACATCTCCTATGAAATCGTCGATGCCCTCGCAACAGCCGACGCACGTCTCCAACGAAACTGTCGATATCGCTTCTGCTTCTTCTGCCGCCGCAACAGTGGATGCAAAATTATCGGTAAACCCGTGGATGTAAGACCTCGCAGTAAGAATCAGGATTAGCCCTAACACCTCAGTAATATTGTACCACTCGAACCGCCGCGGGCAGCAAAATCGGTTCACAGAACCGCTGAGATGAGATGACTGAAATGGATGAATATTGGCCGTGAAATCCGGCGAATTGGGTAAAGGGCGATATCTGCTGAATTTACTGTTCATGAACAGTAAATTCGAGGAGTATCGGGATTGATACTCGCCGAAAATACTGTTCATGGCTGAACAATACTTTCCTCCTTCGAAAGCCTCCGGTCTTCAAATTTAAGGGTCGGACCCCAACAGACTCCCCCTCCAGACCCTTAAGAGAAGTCCCACCTCCTGAAACCTTCAGGAAGATACCATGCTAACCAGCCGTCGACATAACTCGTGCTTCTCCCTGGTCACAACCTTCGTCATCATGTTTGAAGGGTTTTCATCTGTATGGACCTTTTCCACTTTCAGTAGCTTCTCCTCGACAGCATCTTGTATCCAATGATACCTGACATCAATGTGCTTGTCTTAGAGTGGTAGGCGGGGTTCTTGGCCAGAAAGATAGCACTCTAGCTATCACTGAACACAGTGAACATCTCTTGCTGGATTCCAAGCTCAAGCATGAACTTCTTCATCCACAAGACCTCTTTTGAAGCTTCTGTCAGAGCTATATATTCTGCATCAATAGTCGACAGTGCCACACACTTTTGTAACCGTGACTGCCACGACACATTACCCCCCCCCCCCCCCCCCCCCCCCCGCAAAAGTACCAACATACCCTGAAGTGGATCTTCTAGAATCAACGTCTCCAGACATATCAGAATCAAAGTACCCAACCAGTTCAGGTGATTCACCCCCAAACTACAGACACAAATCTATAGTACCTCTGAGATATCGAAGAATCTACTTCACAGCGTCCCAATGGACCCTTCGTGGGTTTTCCAAATATCGGCTCACCAACCCTACTGTATGAGTTATGTCTAGCCTCGTACAGACCATAACATACATCAAACTCCCTAATACAGAAGCATAGGGTACTTGGATCATCTCCTTAGACTCCTTCTCAGATGAAGGGCATTGACCGTTGGATAACTTGAAGTGTCCAACCAATGGTGTGGTAACAACCTTTGCCTTCTCCATCATGAACCTCTTCAGCACTTTTTCAACATACTCAGCCTGAGAAAGCCACAATGGACCTTCACTCATGTCTCTGGTAATCTTCATACCCAGGATCTTCTTTGTCGATCCAAGGTCCTTCATTTCAAAGGACCTATTGAGCTCCATGTTTAGCTCTACAATACTGGCCTTGTCATCCCCAATAATCAGCATGTCGTCGACATAGAGTAGCAGTATAGTGAAGGACCCCTCCGTTCTCTTCACATAGGCACAGTGGTCAGCCCTGGTCCTCAATAATTTTTTTCATGGTCATGAAGGAGTCAAACTTCTTATACCACTGCCTGGGTGCCTGTTTCAACCCATAAAGACTCTTCTTGAGTCGGCACACCAAATTCTCCTTACCCTTGACCTCGACCCCTTCTGGTTATTCCATGTACAGCTCCTCCTCCAAATCACCATGCAGAAAAGCCGTCTTTACATCCATCTGCTCAACTTCCAGATTCATAGAGGCAGCCAACCCTAGAACCAGGAGGATAGAAGACATCTTCACCACTGGTTAGAATATCTCATCAAAGTCTATGTCTTGCTTCTGATTGATGCCCTTGACCACCAACCTCGCCTTATACTTGGGCCTGGAAAGATTTGCATCTGTCTTCAACTTGAAGACTCATTTGTTCATCAATGCTCTTTTCCCCTTAGGAAGCCGGACCAAGTCATAGGTCTCGTTCTTCTTGAGCGAAGTCAACTCCTCCTCCATAGCTTCAGCCCACTGCTCTCTATCATCAGCCTTTTGAGCCTCCACCAAGGACTCAGGCTCTCCACCATCAGTCAACAGAATATAATCCTGTAGTGGATATTTGGTACTGCCTCTACGCAGTCTTTCAGATCTCCTAAGGGGCACCTCCACCACAGGTGGAATATCAATGGGTAAAAATCCCCTTCATCCAGAATCTCCTCCTGCTCTGTCCTCTGAGCTGCTTCTTCTACAATAGGCTCCCCAGTAGCACCATCAACACCAAGATCTCCATCAGGAACTTCCACAATATGTGGACTTTGCGGCTTCTCAGTCTCCTACTCACTAGCAACTTGATCTTCATCAAAAATCACATCCCAGTTCCTAATGATCTTCTTTTTCTTTGGATCCCAGATTCTATAGCCAAACTCCTCAGTTGGATATCCGAACAAGATGCACTCACGGGACTTCACGTCGAGCTTCGATCTCTCCTCCTTGGGGATATGAACATGTACTCGACAATCGAACAAAGGTACATGTCCATAAGACACCTCCTTACCAGACCATACCAGTTCAGGAACATCTCCATCTAACGGTGCTGAGGGGGATAGATTTATCAGATGCACAACAGTCCTAGCTGCCTCTGCCCAAAACTGCTTCCCAATTCCAGCCTGAGAGATCATACACTTGACCTTCTCCATTATAGTTCTGATCATCCTTTTGGCTAACCCATTCTATTATGGTGTCCTCGGAATAGTCTTCTCATGAACAATATTGTGCTTTCTGTAGTAGGCATCAAATGGTCCAATAAATTCTCCCCAGTTGTCAGACCTAACTCGCTTTATAACCTTCCTGGTCATCTTCTTAGTCATTGACCCGAACTCGGCAAACTTTGTCAAAAACTCACTCTTGTGCTTTAGGAAGTATGCACATAACTTCCTAGAGTGGTCATTAAGAAAGGTGACAAAGTATGTTGCTACCCCTTGAGACATGGGTTCAATTGGACCACACACATCTGTGTGTATCAAATTTAGCAGCTCTGCCTTCCTCTTCAGTTCAGCATCAATGAATGACACTCGTTTCTACTTCCCAGCTAAGTAGTGAACGCACGTGTTTGGAATACTACCTGACATCTCTGGTAGAACCTTGTTCTGTACCAGCATATTGAGATTCTTCTCACTCATATGTCCAATTCTGTGATGCCATAACTCCATGGAGTTGTCATCAACTGCATTCACACGAGGACTGCAGATCTTGTCCTTGGCTCGGTACAAACCGTAGCATTTCTTGCCTCGGGCCACCACCATGGACCCCTTCAACAGCCTCCAGGCACCTCCTCCTTCAATACTGGTAAAGCCGCCATCGTCAAGTCTTCTGATGGAGATAAGGTTCATTCTCAAATAAGGAATGTGTCTGACATCCTTGATAATAACCAACCCCAAATCACTCTCCAGGTGGACATCTCCAATGCCCACTATCTGGTACACACCAGCATTAGCCATTCGGATAGTCCCTAAGTATCCAGCAGTATAGGAATAGAAGAAATCCTTGTGAGGTGTGTAATGATAAGAAGCACCACCATACATAACCCAGTCAGTGTAAACACACTCCTGACACTTGCTGCAGTGCAAACACTGAGTCTTCACCTCCACAATTGAGGCTTCTCTTGTGTTCTCACTGGACTCTCCTTCTTTCCCCTTCCCCTTCTGATCTCGCTTCCACTTGAAACAATCCTTCTTGATGCGGCCCTTCATCTTGCAGTAGTAGCATTCGAACTCCTTCTTGGACTTGGGCCTGGACTTGCTTCTGGAGTTGCCCCTTGGGTTCCCCTCCTTCACCTGATGCCGACCTCTTACTTCCATGAGTGGGGCATCTGATATAAGAGTTCCAGAATCCTTTCTTCTCAGCTCCTCATTCAACAGACAGTTCATCACCATCTTCATTGACACAACACCATCTGGTGTTGAATTGCTCAATGAAACCACAAGGGTCTCCCAACCCTCTGGTAAAGAACTGAGGACCATCAAGGCCTGAAGCTCATCATCCAGGGTGATCTTCATGCTTTCCAACTGATTGATGATGCTCTGGGCAAGCTTCAGATGCTCTGTCATTTGAGAACCTTCTCGATACTTGAGATTCACTAGCTTCCTGATCAAGAAAGCCTTGTTACCTGCTGTCTTCCTTTCATACAGCGCTTCTAGCATTTTCCACAAAGACTGGGTGGATGTCTCGATAGATACATGATGGAAGACAAAATCATCCAACCACTGACGAATGAACCCAACTGCCTTCCGGTCCATCATTATCCAAACCGCATCATCCAACATCGTAGCAGGCCTCCCCAATAATAGAGTGTAGAGATCCTTGCAAAACAGGAGATCCTACATCCTCGGCTTCCAGATACTTCAGTTCTTTCCATTCATGTTTATCATCCTCGCTTGATCCATATGCACACGGATTAGCCGATAATCTCAGAGAATGTAATAAAGAGGATAGGGAGCGGACTAATAGTCTTCACCTATTGCACTTAAGTACAAACCTGAAATTCTCAACGGCTCGAAAACCTCCCTCTGATTGCACTTATAGGCAAACGATCCCCTCCGTGCAAACCCGGATCCAAGCAAGTTCAGCAAGAAAAACATAAAAACACACAGATATTTACGTGGAAACCACCTCACAGCAACAGGAGGAAAAACCACGGGGTAGGGCACACAAATAATCCACTATAATAATAAAGGATTACAAAAACACTAGGTTTGCCCAACTTAGTTCTCTCTTCGGATTCACAAATGAATCTCCGCTCAAAACCAAAAAAGATCCTTCTAAAACCGAGGAAGAACAACCCTCAACACGTTGGGTGTAAAAACAACCTCACTTCAACAAGGAACTCTCCGATTGAGCCACGCTCGTCACATGAAGAAACAAGCCCGAGAGAAACCTCTCCTAACACCACCACCTCACTTTAACAAGGAACTGTCGCACGTCTCCTTCTCCGACGAAACCACCTCTCATTCCTCTGCGCTCACCGGACGTCTCCGACGAAATCGTTGATGCCCTCGCAATAGGAGACGCACGTCTCCGACGAAACCGTCGATGTCGCCTCTCCTTCTTCCGCCGCCGCAACAGTGAATGCAAAATTATCGGTAAACCCGTGGATGTAAGACCTCGTATTAAGAATCGGGATTAGCCCTAACACCTCGGTAATATAGGACCACCCGAACTGCCGCGGGCAGCCAAACCGGTTGACAGAACCACTAAGAGGAGACGGCCGAAATCGACAAATATTGGCCGTGAAATCCGACGAATATGGCAAAGGGCGATATTCGCCGAATTTACTGTTCATGAACAGTAAATTCGACGAGTATCGAGTTTGATACTCGCCGAAAATACTGTTCATGGTTGAACAGTACTTTCCTCCTTCACAAGCCTCCGGTCTTCAAATTTAGGGGCTGGACCCCAACATTAGGGCACCGAGCCAATTGGGCTATTATGAAAAATAAATTATGATTTTCAAGACGCGGGCAAACAAAGACTATTACAACTTAATAAATGGAAGAAATGATGATGAATGAATATGAAAATTCTCAGATTTACATGGAGCGGGCTGTTGAAGTTGGTGACCGGGCGGTCTGGCGGTCAGTCTTGGCGGGTTGAAGACCGCACGGTCTGGCGGTTTGTCTCAGCCGGCTTGGAGACCGGGCGGTCTGGCGGTCTACCCTGGCAATCTCTCTTTCTCTCTGGTGGTAGTCGTGCAGTTAGCCCTTCTGTATAACCGCGCGGCTTGTGCGGTTTGTTTTGTATAGTCCTCTTAGTCTTGTAAATTTTTAGTCCCACATCTCTTATTTGTATTCTCTCATCTCTCCTCCATTCTATATAAGAGAGGGCATACCTTTGTAATAGATACTTTTTTCGGATAATAAAGTTTCAGTTAAAACCATTTCAGTTTGTTTTCTGTTCGGTTTCTAACATGGTATCAGAGGACTCGATCTATTCCTCCTGATTGTGTGCGCTCTCTCTGCTTTCGCGGCTTGATTCCCCGTCTGTCCGCGCCTCCTGTCCGCGCGGCTTGCCCCTTCTTTTTCGCGACATGTTTACGTGATCTTCTCTATTCGCCGCGCTCTACTTCTTGTTGCCTTCTACCCGCTCCTGCTTGCTAGTCGCCCCGGCCTCATCTTTCGCCATGCGACTTGTTCTCCTCTGTTCGCCCGACTTTTTCAAGCCGTGCGACTTCTTTCCCTCTGCTTTGCTCTGCTTCTTGGTAGAGGCCTTCCTAGCCGCACGACCTGTTTTTCTGTTCGCCCGGCTTGGTGCTCTTTTCTCTTCTTCGCTTCTCCGTTCGGCTTCTTTCTCTTCTCGCGGCCTATTCTTATCGTCGCGGTTTGCTCCTCTCTTGCTTCCATGGCTTCCCCCTCCTCCAGCCTATCCGCCTCCGTGGTCACCTCTTCTGGTAGTGCTCACGTTGTTACTCGCGGAAGATGGCTAATCGACTCTGGTGAAACAAATCATATGACAGGCAATCCTCAATGTTTCTCTCTTCTTGAAACACATGCTCAGTTGCCCCCGGTCATTGTTGCTGATGGATCTCCCTCCCCGGTCCATGGGACGGGCATGGTTCAAGTCACTCCATCTCTCTGCCTGGCTGATACCCTCTATGTGCCCAAGTTTCCGTGCAATTTATTATCAGTTACTTCTTTATGCAAGCAACTACGGTGTTCTGTCATATTCACCCCTAGCTCTTGTGCTTTTCAGGATCCGGACTCCCAACGGACGATTGCTACCGGGACTGAGAGTGGTGGCCTCTACTTCCTCGACAACGTTTCTGCTCTATCTGCCTTCTCCTCCTCCTCTACAGATCTTCTCCAATGGCATCTTCGCCTTGGACATGCTCCTCCCCGAATTCTACGTCAGCTCCTGCCGTACCTTCCTCCTCATCATCCTCCTCTAAACTGCGATGCATGTCAACTTGGCAAACATCACCGCTCATCCTTCCCACCAACGCAAAGTCGGGGCTCTTCCCGTCCGTTCGACCTCGTTCACTCTGACATATGGGGTCCCGCTCCTCACCTCACCATCGGTCGGGGTAGTTCATATTTTGTCACCTTCATTGATGATTTCTCTCAATGTACGTGGATGTATCTTCTCAAAGATCGCTCCGAGCTGTTCTCTGTTTGGACCTCCTTTTATTCTATGGTTAAGACTGAGTTTGATACGTCTATTAAAATCATTCGTTCTGACAATGCTAAGGAGTATCTTAGCCAAGACTTCTCCTCTTTTTGTATTCACCATGGTGTTATTCGTCAAACAAGATGTGTCTACACCTCACAACAAAATGGGGTGGCGCAACACAAAAACCGTCACCTCCTTGATGTCGCTCGCACTATGATGACTCAAATGCATGTTCCTCGCTCTTATTGGGGCTATGCTGTCCTCCTCTCCTGCTATGTCATCAGTCGCCTTCCCTCCACAGTTCTCCACGGTGCTACCCCCATCTCCATTCTTTACCCAAACACCAAATTAATATCTTCGGAACTACCCAGTTCGCACGCTGAACCTGCGAAAAACCCAAGGACTAGAGGTTGCACCCAACAAAACAATGGAAGCACAAGAAGGTCTTATTATGCATTCACTTCTTTACAATCCGAGGCATACATAGCGAGACATGATTTCGCTAGTATTACAGCTGTAAACAGAAAGAACCAAAAAACAAGCCGGGCGGACAGCACCGGAGTCCGCCGAGACCGCGAGGTCGCCGAGACCGCCGAGACCGCTGAGCTCGCCCAAGCTATGCTGCAATCCGCCGAATACCACGGAGTCCGCCGAAGCCGCGAGGCCGCGCGGACAGACCGTTATTCGCCTCCTGCTGAACCCGAACTGAGGAACTCCCCTACCCGCCTGACACCGGCGGACAGGTTATTGAAGCTAGCAAAGTTGAGACAGAACTGACAAGCCGCAGAGCGACCTCCTGCTGAGTCCGCAGAGACCGCACACTTCCAAGCACTGACCGAAGTCACAGCCAAACTCCTGGCTCCTTGAAGTTATCCGCGCGACCTGCACACAGCAAACCGTCAGCCTGAAACAATCCGCGCGGACTGACAAACACAGACCGCAGCACTTCGCACACCCCAACTTACTGTTCACTCAAGTTACTTAGGTTACTGTAGATGTGCTAGGGGGGTCCTATTTATAGGCAAGGTGAGGAGTGTGGTCACCGCCCAAGAGATAGCGACACCACCCTCAGTCCGCGCGAATACAACCACCGTCCGCTGAGTCCGCATGGACTTAGCCGGATACCAAGGAAACCGCCAGGAGCAAGGCAACCATTGACGAACCCTCTCCAGTCCGCCCAAGCTAAGCGGACAAGGCACCAGCCCGCAAAGCTCCAACTGCTTCAGGACAGCAAACCCCCTTCAATGGCTGTCCGCACCAACCCGAGGCAGTCCGCAAGACTCACACCTCAATCCGCCACAAGTCCACGACTAAAGGCAAACAGCAACAGTCCGCCCGGTCACATCGGACTTGGCGGATACGGCGGACACCATGAACTTGGCACAATGTGTGACCAAGTCAAAAACCATCAAGGGCCAGTGCGAGCATGGCGGACACAAAGTCCCGTCCGCCAAACACCCTAGCACAGACCGCAACCAGTCCGCGAGCTCCTCGCACTTGTCCAACGCAGCAGCTTCCTCCCGGACTCCAAACCCAGGCCGCCAACCGGTCTCCACAGCAAGACCTGCTGTAACACCTGAGCTCGACAAGGCCTCAGTCAAGCTCTAGGCCCAGTCCGCAACAGCCCAAACCGCGGACACACCAGTCCGCAAGGCTTCCCGCGAACTCGAGCCAACCCGCCTATCAGCACAAACTTGCACCCGCGGCCTCTGAGCAATGCATGTCTGCAAGCCTCTCTATCCGCAGATACCAGGCCGCACCAAACCGCAGACTCCATGCAACAACCTGCTCAGAACACAGCCGGCTTCCACTAGACTTTTCACCAGGCCGCAAACCTCAGTCCGCCCAGTCCGCCCAGTCCGCCAAAGCTGTCCGACACAGGCCGCGCGGCCTGTCCCTTCACCCACTTTCACTTCACAAATTTCAACACTCCCCCTTGAAGTGAGAAGTGGTGACCAAGCCCAGCAAGCTGCGCAAGCGTTCAAAGGGCCCCTTCGACAGTGGCTTCGTGAAGATGTTAGCAAGATTATCTTCACTCCGAACATGCCCGACCAGCAGAGACCCCTCCAACGCCTTCTCCCTGATGAAGTGGTGATCAATCTCTATATGCTTGGTCCTGGCGTGACACACTGGATTGTTTACCAGTTTGAGAGCACTCTCATTGTCACCCCGGAGTAAAGTAGGCCCTTGCACTTCTTCATGAACATCCTCTATAAGCCTCCTCAACCAAATGACTTCCCGAGCAGCCAAGGCCGAAGCCTTATACTCTGCCTCCGTGGTTGAAACCGACACTGAGTCCTGCTTCTTGCTACACCACGAGATGCTAGCTGAACCGCAAGTGAACACATAACCTGAAGTAGACCTTCGATCATCCGAATCACCGCCATAGTCAGCATCCGTGTACCCGAGCAACGCAACCTCCGCGTCCCTTCTATAGAGGAGTCCCATCTCAGAAGTCACCTTGACATACTTCAGAATTCCCTTCGCCACCACTAGATGAGATTGCCTTGGTTCAGCCATATACCGACTTACTCGGCCAACAGCATAAGCTATATCCGGCCTTGTAATCGTCAGGTAAATCAAGCTCCCAACAAGAGCCCTGAACACAAAGGGATCAAGAAGAACCCTTCCCTCATCCCGTCGAAGCTTCAGCCCAGATTCCAGTGGAGTAGAGCACTTATTCCCTTCGCCCATGCCAAACCGCTTCACAATGCGATCAGCATACCCTTTCTGGCTAATGAGAACCCTGCACTCCTTCCTCTCCACTTCCAGACCAAGAAAGTGATGCAACTCTCCCAAGTCTTTCATCTCGAAGCGTATAACAAGCTCTCCCCTGAGCCTTGCTACTTCCTCCTCCGAGTTCCCTGTGATGATCATATCATCCACATACAGCAGGACCAAGACTCTTAGCTCTCCCTTCTTCTTGACGAACAAGCTTGAATCCGAGTTGGAAGCCAGGTATCCACAGAATTGCAAGTACTCTGCAATCTTCCCATACCACGCTCGAGGAGCTTGGTTCAACCCATAGAGAGCCTTCCTGAGTTTGCAGACATAGTCCGGATGCTTTTCAGAGACAAAACCAAGCGGCTGATCCATGAAGATGTCCTTGTCAATCTCTACATAAAGAAAGGCATTCTTCACATCGAGTTGCCACAACCTCCATCCCTTGCTAGCAGCCAAGGCGATCACCACTCTTACAGAAGTCATCTTCGCAACTGGACTGAATGTCTCCTCATAGTCTTCTCCATACTACTGTGAGAATCCTCTAGCGACCAGGCGAGCCTTGAACCGATCAATGCTCCCATCAGCCTTCTTCTTCAACTTATACACCCACTTGCAAGTAACCGGAGTAACGCCATCAACCTTGGGCACAAGGTCCCAGGTTTCATTCTTCTTCAGAGCATCAATCTCTTCCTTCATGGCATCATCCCACTCCTTCACTCCAGTGGCCTCGTTGAAGTTTGCAGGCTCTCGCTCATCCAGAGGACCTGCGAAGAAGCAGGAGACAAAGCTCACTGCATTCCCATCACAGTACCGAGCCGGTGGCTTAACCACCCTCTTCGATCTCCGAAGACACGGCTCCTTGCTCACGGCTTCCGTTGCTTCTTCAGGCTCCACTCCTACCTGGGGCAAGCATTGAGCAGTGCTCCCCCTGCTTCCTGACCAGAAGGCTCAGCCTCGGAGTTCGAAGCAACAGGAGCTGCTGGTGAAACAACAAGCTCCTCTTCCAAGCCTTCAGCAGCCTCCACCGGTGCTTCCTCAACCTTGCTACTTCCGGTAAGCTCCACCGAGCCACCTCCATATGACGTCAGCTCGTCAAAGACAACGTCTCTTGACACCACGAACTTCTTCGTCAAAGGGTCCATGCATTTCCATCCCTTCTTCCGCTCATCATAGCCAACAAAGACAAGTTTCCTTGCCTTCGCATCCAGCTTTGTCCGTGAAGCATCCGGGAAATGCACATAGCAAGTTGAACCGAACACCCGAAGGTGTCCAACACTCGGCTTCTCCTTCAGCAACAGCTCAATAGGAGTCTTCATGTTGATAGGGCTGAGTGGCATCCGGTTGATAACATAAGCAGCACAAGACATTCCCTCCGCCCAAAAGGACCTTGGGATATCTTTCGCATGCAGCCATCATTTGCAGGTTTCCGTCAAATGACGGATCTTCCGCTCCGCTACCCCATTTTGTTGTGGAGTGTGAGCACAAGTAAGCTCTCGTTGGATCCCGTGCTTCCTGCAGAAGTTAGAAAACTCGGAAGAGACAAACTCCCCCCCGTTATCAGTTCTAAACTTCTTAATACGCAAGCCAAGCCGGCCTTCTACCAACTCCTTGAACTCCACGAACAAATGGAAGGCTTCCGACTTCTCCTTTAAGAAGTACACCCAAGTATACCTTGAGTAGTCATCAACCAAGACAAGCATGTATTTGCTTCCACCAAGGCTGGCAGTAACAGTCGGTCCCATCAGGTCGCCATGAATACACTCCAATGGTTTCTTGCTCCTTGTTTGAGATTTATCAAACGGAAGGCGATGTGCCTTACCGTATTGACAGCCCGCACAAACATGCCCATCACCAAAGGAGGACAACATCGGCAACCCCCTCACCAGACTTCTACTCGCCATTGCCTTTAGCTTGTCCATGCCAACATGCCCCAACCTCTCATGCCAGATATCCGCACTATCATTGGCCCTCATCCTATCAACATAGGCACTGGTGGAAAGAACAAACAAGTTCTTCACCCTCCTCCCAACATGAGCAACATCAGCCTTCACCGCTGATACGTTGCGAAGGAACCTCACATCTGTTGGCCCAAACAGAACGTGATACCCAGCGTCCACCGCGTTGGTCACCGAGAAGAGGTTCTTCTTCATGCCCGGCACGTGATACACACTCCTTAACGTGAGTGGCCCCTGATCACTACCCAAAGACACGACCCCCTCCTTCTCTACTGCATAAACAGTATTATCAGCAGTGATAATAGCTTCATTACCTGAGTAAGCCTGCATGGAGGTGAACTTCGACTTGTCTCCGGTGAGGTGATGACCACACCCGGAGTCGACGATCCACTCGCTGTTGAAGTCCTCAGCAGATAAGGCCCGGACACAAGTGCCCGTCATGAAAGCTCCTCCCCATTCTGCTTCTTCACTTCTCGAGCAAGCTTCCTCCTTTCCCGCAGCATGCCCAGGCTGCAGTTTGACCTTGCAGTCCCGCTTGAAGTGCCCTTGCTGATGACACCGGTAGCACTTCTGATTCTTCTTCTAGTCCTTAGGAGCATTGCTCCTCTCCGGTGGATACGAAGATGAAGTCTCCTTCTCAGCAGCGGCCTGCACCTTCTTCTTCTTCTTCCCTTCCCATCCCTTCTTCTTGCCTGAGAAGAGAGCCTCGCTGCCTTCCTGATTCAGATTCACTCCAGCCATCTTCCTTGCTAAGCTCTCCTGCGAGGCAAGCAGATTCTCCAGCTCCAGCAACGACGGCTGAGTAGCCCACCCTTGAACAGATGTAACAAACGCCACATACTCCTTCCGCAAGCCGCGGATAATGTGCCTTTTCATCTTTACCTCAGAGATAGGCTCATCAAGATCCAGTGCCGACAGCTCAGCACACAAGCTCTTCATCTTTAAGAAGTACTTGGAGATGGAAAGGTCTCCCTGAGTTGCCCTGGCCAACTCATTCTCCAGGAACTGCAGTCGCGCCACATTCTTCCTATTGAACAACTCATCAATGGTTGTCCAAATATCAGCAGCCGACTCACATCCAATGATGTGATCAAACAGTTCCGGAGAGACAGCTCTCTTCAGAACGAACTCTGCCTTAGCATTAGTTCTTCTCCAGAGCCTCACCTGCTCAGCAGTACCGAAAGCAGCAGTAACTTCCTGTCTGTCGTCTCCACCGACGACTTCCCACAGCTCCTCGCCTAGAAGATAACTCTTCATGCACGACTTCCATTTCTTGTAGTTAGTCGGCGTTAGGAGTTCAATGCCCAGACCTCTTGCTAAGCTTCCTTCCATTGCAATCACCTGTTGGTACCCTTCAGCAGCTCCGAGCAACAACACAGGTTGATCACCACTCAATCACTGAGTTAACAACGCTGGTTGACCTCCGCTCACGCAACTGAACCTCCGCAACCTCAGAAACCTCCCTCTGATACCATGTTAAATTTTCTCAACGTGGTCAGCAAGATAGCCCAAACACCAAATTAATATCTTCGGAACTACCCAGTTCGCACGCTGAACCTGCAGAAAACCCAAGGACTAGAGGTTGCACCCAACAAAACAATGGAAGCACAAGAAGGTCTTATTATGCATTCACTTCTTTACAATCCGAGCCATACATAGCGAGTCATGATTTCGCTAGTATTACAGCTGTAAACAGAAAGAACCAAAAAACAAGCTGGGCGGACAGCACCGGAGTCCGCCGAGACCGCGAGGTCGCCGAGACCGCCGAGACCGCTGAGCTCGCCCAAGCTATGCTGCAATCCGCCGAATACCACGGAGTCCGCCGAAGCCGCGAGGCCGCGCGGACAGACCGTTATTCGCCTCCTGCTGAACCCGAACTGAGGAACTCCCCTACCCGCCTGACACCGGCGGACAGGTTATTGAAGCTAGCAAAGTTGAGACAGAACTGACAAGCCGCAGAGCGACCTCCTGCTGAGTCCGCAGAGACCGCACACTTCCAAGCACTGACCGAAGTCACAGCCAAACTCCTGGCTCCTTGAAGTTATTCGCGCGACCTGCACACAGCAAACCGTCAGCCTGAAACAATCCGCGCGGACTGACAAACACAGACCGCAGCACTTCGCACACCCCAACTTACTGTTCACTCAAGTTACTTAGGTTACTGTAGATGTGCCAGGGGGGTCCTATTTATAGGCAAGGTGAGGAGTGTGGTCACCGCCCAAGAGATAGCGACACCACCCTCAGTCCGCGCGAATACAACCACCGTCCGCTGAGTCCGCATGGACTTAGCCGGATACCAAGGAAACCGCCAGGAGCAAGGCAACCATTGACGAACCCTCTCTAGTCCGCCCAAGCTAAGCGGACAAGGCACCAGCCCGCAAAGCTCCAACTGCTTCAGGACAGCAAACCCCCTTCAATGGCTGTCCGCACCAACCCGAGGCAGTCCGCAAGACTCACACCTCAATCCGCCACAAGTCCACGACCAAAGGCAAACAGCAACAGTCCGCCCGGTCACAGCGGACTTGGCGGATACGGCGGACACCATGAACTTGGCACAATGTGTGACCAAGTCCAAAACCATCAAGGGCCAGTGCGAGCATGGCGGACACAAAGTCCCGTCCGCCAAACACCCTAGCACAGACCGCAACCAGTCCGCGAGCTCCTCGCACTTGTCCAACGCAGCAGCTTCCTCCCGGACTCCAAACCCAGGCCGCCAACCGGTCTCCACAGCAAGACCTGCTGTAACACCTGAGCTCGACAAGGCCTCAGTCAAGCTCTAGGCCCAGTCCGCAACAGCCCAAACCGCGGACACACCAGTCCGCAAGGCTTCCCGCGAACTCGAGCCAACCCGCATATCAGCACAAACTTGCACCCGCGGCCTCTGAGCAATGCATGTCCGCAAGCCTCTCTATCCGCAGATACCAGGCCGCACCAAACCGCGGACTCCATGCAACAACCTGCTCAGAACACAGCCGGCTTCCACTAGACTTTTCACCAGGCCGCAAACCTCAGTCCGCCCAGTCCGCCCAGTCCGCCAAAGCTGTCCGACACAGGCCGCGCGGCCTGTCCCGTCACCCACTTTCACTTCACAAATTTCAACAATGGGGTGGCGCAACACAAAAACCGTCACCTCCTTGATGTCGCTCGCACTATGATGACTCAAATGCATGTTCCTCGCTCCTATTGGGGCTATGCTGTCCTCATCTCCTGCTATGTCATCAGTCGCCTTCCCTCCACAGTTCTCCACGGTGCTACCCCCATCTCCATTCTTTATCCAGACAAGGATCTCTTTCCTCTTCCTATGCACATCTTTGGGTGCACCGCCTTTGTGCACTCTCCAGCTGCCACCCGTGATAAACTCTCACCACGTGCCACTAAATGTGTCTTTCTGGGGTACTCTCCCACTCAGAAAGGTTATTGTTGCTTTGACCCCGTTACCCGCAAGCAATTTGTCTCTGTGGATGTCACCTTTTTTGCCAATGCATCTTACTTCTCTCCTGCTTCCTCCTCTCCTCCTCCTGATCCTACTTCTCCTACCAACCCATCCATTCCCTCTGCTCCCACTGATGTTCTGCCATCTCCACCCACTCCACCATCTTCCCCATCCCCATCATCTCCACCCTCTACTCCGCTTTCTCCCTCCACTCCGCTGCCATCTCTCTCTACTCCCGAGCCAGCTCTCTCCACCACGGATACTCCGGATACTGAGGCACCTGCTGACCTGGATCTCCCGATTACTCTTCGCAAAGGGGTTCGGGCATGTACCCAACACCCACTTGCTGCAGTTGTTTCCTACGATCGTCTTACCCCTTCTCGCAGAGCTTTTGCACTGGCTATCTCGGCCACTGCCACCCCCCGTTCCTACCAGGAGGCCCTTACTATTCCTCATTGGAAAGTTGCCATGGATGAGGAGATTGCTACTCTCACTGAACGGGGTACCTGGACCCTTGTTCCTCCTCCTTTCGGCACAGATGTTGTTGGTTGTCGCTGGGTCTTCGTGGTGAAGTTTCTCCCGGATGGCAGTGTGGATTGTTATAAGGCTCTCCTGGTTGCCAAGGGTTTTACCCAAACTTATGGCGTTGATTACTTTGACACTTTCTCTCCAGTGGCTCGTCTCAGCACTATTAGGGTTCTTCTCTCTGTAGCTGTCAACAGGGATTGGCCCATCTCGCAGCTAGATGTTAAGAATGCCTTCCTCTATGGTGATCTGCAGGAAGATGTTTACATGGAGCAACCCCCTGGGTATGTTGCTCAGGGGGAGACACGGGTATGCCGGCTAAAGAAGGCTATCTATGTCCTCAAGCAGAGTCCTCGTGCCTCGTTTGACAAGTTTAGTGGCATTGTTGTGGCCATTAGTTTTACAAGAAGCTCAACAGATCACTCCTTGTTTGTTCGGAAAACCGCCTCTGGTCTTATTGTTCTTGCGGTTTATGTTTATGACATTCTTCTTACTGGCAATGACCAGGCTGGGGTATTGATGACCAAGAAACACCTTCGTCAATATCTGGTCACAAAGGATATGGGCTCCCCGAAATACTTTCTAGGGATTGAAATCTCTAGAAAGCCCAACTCCATGGTCCTTTCCCAACGGAAGTATGCTCTTGATCTTTTAAAGGAGGCAGGACTGACTGGTGCTAAACCTGCACGTTGTCCTATGTCTGCTGGAGAAGACAAAACTTGGACAGATGACTCGCCTCTTCTCTCCGATCTTACGAGATACCGGCGTCTGGTGGGCAAGCTCATATATCTCACGGTAACCATACCCGACATCTCTTATGTTGTTGGCAAGGTGAGCCAGTTCATGCAAGCTCCGAGGGAGTGTCATCTACAATCTGCCATGAGAATATTAGAGTATATTAAAGCTGCTCCAGGGAAAGGACTCCTATTTCAGAAGAATGGTCACCTAAGGGTTGAAGCTTACTCTGATTCAAGCTATGCGGATGACAAAGGGGACCGCAAATCGACATCAGGTTTCTGCACGTTTGTTGGAGGCAATCTTGTGAGTTGGAAGAGCAAGAAACAGTCTGTAGTTTCCAGGTCTAGTGCAGAGGCGGAATATCGCAGCATGGCATCGACTACATGTAAGTTGAAGTGGTTGCAGGCTCTCATGCTTGACTTAGGAGAGCTTTACAACTATCCTCTTCCTATGTTCTGTGACAATAAGGCCGCGATATACATTTCCAAAAATCTGGTCTTTCATGAGAGAACAAAACACATAGAAGTCGACTGTCATTTTATTCGGGAAGAAATATTGAAGAAACAGATTTGCACTCCATTTGTCACTTCCGACAACGAGTTGGCAGATGTCTTCACCAAGCCGGTGTCCGCTTCCTTTTTCCACATCTGCGACAATCTGGACATGATCGATATATATGCTCCAGCTTGAGGGGGAGTGTTGAAGTTGGTGACCGGACGGTCTGGCGGTCTGTCTTGGCGGGTTGAAGACCGCGCGGTCTGGCGGTTTGTCTCAGCCGGCTTGGAGACCGGGCGGTCTGGCGGTCTACCCTGACAATCTCTCTTTCTCTCTTGTGGTAGCCGTGCGGTTAACCCTTCTGTCTAACCGCGCGGCTTGTGCGGTTTGTTTTGTATAGTCCGCTTAGTTCTGTAAATTTTTAGTCTCACATCTCTTATTTGTATTCTCTCATCTCTCCTCCATTCTATATAAGAGAGGACATACCTTTGTAATAGATACCTTTTTCGGATAATAAAGTTTCAGTTAAAACCATTTCGGTATGTTTTCTGTTCGGTTTCTAACACGGGCGAAGAAATGGCACGACCAACGCCTGAACGCAATACAATTTGAACCCGGACAATTAGTTCTATTATTTAATTCTTGTTTGAAGATTTTTTTCCGGGAAGTTAAAATCTTGTTGGTCGGGACTGTTCAAAGTTAAATAAGTGCACCCATATGGTCACGATATTAAATGAAAAGGACGGTTTTGAGTTTAAGGTGAATGAGCAAAGAGTTAAGCTTTATACAGGGGACGGGAGTGGTCAAGTAGTCTCATCCAACGCTCTCAAATGACAAGACGTTAGTTGGCAAAGTTCTGTCGGGACTTGAAATTAGGTGCTGCCTGGGAGACAATCCAATTTTTAGTCCGCATTATTAGCTTTCAATTCAATTTTTATTTAAGATTATCATGTCCTAAGTATTAAGTACGTGTGTGGCTATTTGAGTATTCAAATAAATCATAATATAGCTACTTATATATAAAGGTTCGGTGCGGCTCAACAATTCAGAAGCCGGTTCAGCATCACCAGGGGCAGTTTGAGGCGAATGCAGAATTTTTGGACAGCTAAAATAAAGTTACAACATATCCTGCTAGAAGGAAAATTTTGTCATAACATAATTTCTGTTGTCTGCTCTTGGGTATTTTAGGATGTGCCGCCGGTCCAGCTGAACCGGGGTGCCTCACTGTTTTAGCCGGTCTAATTGAGGGAGATTTTAAGCTTATAACTCAAAGACCGGTTCGACCTCCTTTCTCTAAAATCCTAACTTCCACCCATAATCTCGACTAGGGCACGAGGAGCGGCGCAGAGAGAGATTGGCTAAGATCGGCGAGATCGCGTGCGGGGACACCATCGGGAAGTCTAGGAGAGAATCAACGCCTATGCATGTTCACCATCCTCACCCCCGATCCCGAGTCAACATTTTGTTAGTTATATTTGGACAATTAACGGGTTCGGAGGCATAACGGGTCGTGTCGGATACACGGTTATCCTATACCCGTAGTAACTCCTGAGGGTTTGCTTATTTATACCCACCTAGGGGCAACGGGTAGGGGATTCCACCTAGATTCTCATCCGGATGCTTCGAGCGACAATCACACATTTTCGCATTAGTGCAGGACCTGGAGCACATGAGGCGAATCGCGTTGAGTCCGTCGGTCGGCGCTCGAAAGCTTGCGAGCGACGACACAACTAGGAACCCTAGAAGGAGATAAAGTCGCAGCCTTTTGCCAATTTTTTTTCTCTCTAGAGGCACGTAGTTCACGCAAATAGCACGATCAGACGGGCGGCGACACCACTATGGAACATAGACGAAGTTGAAGCACCTGCTTCTTTTAGCCATTCACCTAGTCTTTCACACCGTTGTAAGTGATTTCGAAGTTCATTTCCCCATTTTCTTTACACCCTTGAGTTGTTGGTTTATTGGCTCCTACCCGGTTCAAGTGAACCGGGCCACACACTTATAAAACAAAAAAGGAATCGCCTGTGCCTCCTCTCCATTCTTCCTCTCTCCCATAACCGCCTGTGTGTCCCTCCATTTCTTTTTCTCCCCTGAAAACCGCCTGCACCCCTTTGATATTCCTCTCCCCCGCAACCGCTCACTCTCTCCCTCGCGCCACCCTAGCCCGCGCTGCCGCTCGTGGAGGAGTAGAGCCGTCGTTTCCGTCCGTGGAGGAGGAGATCCGCCGGTGGTCGCCCGGTTTGAGATGAGGTGGTGGTCGGCTGTAGCCGTGGAAGGAAGAAGGCGAGGGCTGTTTTGAGGAGGCTTTGGAGAGGAGAAGTTTGCGCTGAGGACGGGCTACACGTTCGTGGCGAGGTCCGGGTCCGAACTTGGAGTTTTCTCTCCGGTGGTGGCAGTTGAACTTCGGAGATCGACGTTGAAGGTTCTGACGAACCTTGTGCGTCCGTTAGTCGGATTGCAGTCCAGTTTTCTACACTTACGCGGATCGTGCGCGTCCGGCGCATTCGCGGTTTTCATCGGACGGTCCATTTTCTCTCCCCTTATTTTCATATGTGTATGCATCTATTCTGTTAATATACACTACGTGGTTGTGCCTCGGTGGGATTGCCGAGTGACTGCATTTAATTTCATATTCCTGTTGCTTGTATTTTCTGTATTAGTTTTGCAGTGCCTGTCTCCCAGCAAGTGGTATCAGAGCCAGGTTCGGTAGACGACCGTGATTGGACGTTGTAGGAAGGGTTTGACTGCGGTGGTGAACAACTAGGTCCTCTTCCCACTCTTTCAGATCCAACCTTTGAACAAATCAGGTCTTCTAGTTTGTCGGGGACAGTCATGACAGGGAAGAACACAATTTTGGACAGATTTTTCGTTGAGAAGTTCGATGGCAATGGGAATTTTAGCCTATGGCAGATTCGAGTTAAGGATATGTTGGTTCAACAAGGTTTGATTCGAGTCTTGCGGGGGCGCGACAAATTAACCACGACAGTAAAAGATGAGGAATGGAAGTGAAAGTCCACCTAGTGTCAGCTATGTGCACCTATGGGGGGGGGGGAATAGGTGACGTGTGGTTCTTTTGCGGAATTTACGGATGTACCTGCACAATAAAAACAACAAGCACAGCACACAGAATACACAACAAATTTATAGTGGTTCCCCGACTTGGGTACATCCACTTTCCCCCTTCGACCTATCTCCCCAACAAGGGACGACTCGGTCACTTCTCCAACGGGATTGAAATCCAATCCCTTCACTAACGGAAGGAGCCCTTCCACACGTGAGAGTCAACACTCCCACAAAACGGGTTGCACCCAACCCTTACAACACGGAACAAAAGTTCCTTTACAACAAAAGTAAATATGGAATGTATATGAGATACAAACTTCTTTCGGAGACTACGGTGTTCCTCTTCGTTCGACGACGTGTTCTCGAGGTCGATGAAGAGTCTACGACCTTGGTCTCACTTGGAGAGGATCTCCCCGGAACCGGCGGCGGCACACGAGCGGCGGCTAGCTTCGGGGTCGGCGGCTACGATGACGAGCGGCAGCAGCAGGACTTTGAGATCCAAACGTCGTAGCGAAGCAAGCTCGGTCTTCCAACGGTCACACGAGGATCGGTCGTCTCGATCGATTCGGATGGGAAGTGTTTCCGATCAACAAATCGAGAGACAAAGGATCTCTGGATAGACGCGTGAGACTCAAGCCTTGCTAAGCTACTGTCGCCTGAGATCACGAAGGAATCTCGAACGTTGACGGCGACCTTCGTTCCCGAGCACGACGGCGGCGGCGGATAGGAGTCGCGATTTTAGGGTTTAGTTGCGGCTCGGTTTTCGTTCCTTTTTCTCTGTCGTTTACTGTTCAAAATACCCATGTATTTATACCCTGTAGATACAGCACATTTGACCGTTGTGGGACCCACAAAAGAAATCCCCAGAATCCGGTTCAAACTAATCCAGAAGCAGAATCCGGTCCAGTAGCATCCTGAGAAATTGCTAAGGAAAAATCGGCGAGAATCGCATATGATTCTCGACGAATCGGCGAGAATCACCAAGTGATTCTCGACGATTCGTCGAGAATCATCAGTGATTCTCGCCGAATCACTTATTGATTGTCAACGAATTTCACTTTGTATACATGAGCTCCTTGGCCACTGGTTCGGCGAGAATCACTGGTGATTCTCGTCGAATCTAACTTTGCACCATTTTGAGATGGCCAGAAGGAGTCGGCGAGAATCACTAATGATTCTCGTCGATTCGGCGAGAATCACTAGTGATTATCGCCGATTCGGCGAGAATCACTTGGTGATTCTCGTCGAATTTGCCTTGGACGAATTTTCGTCTTCCACCTAGGAGCTGCTCCTTGATCCTCCATGCTCCTTGTCTCTTCTTGCATATGAACGGCCCTGTACTTGAAAGTAAGTGCACTCCAATAGAGAGAGTACACATAGGCCAACACACTGATCTGCTCAACGAGGGATTACGTCGTGCAGACCCGTGTATATTGACCTACTGCACCCTGACATAGGTGTGCACTTAGCGTGGAGGAACTGCAAGTACAACTTAAAATGTTTCATCAAATACATTGTGAATTCATCTTAGCTTGACAGGTGGCTTCCTCAAATCTAGGTAATCGTGAATACAATACCCAACAATCTCCCCCTATTTGACGAAGCCAAAACCCTACTAGCTAAGATAAATAACACCTATCAAATAATAATTATAGCATTTAAAAATTAAATATGCAACACAAGGGAATATATGCAATCAGAATAGGACTTGAGTCATTCACACATTCAAAAATATATATATATACCAAGAGAAATATATTCACATGTAATTCAGAATTGTTCATACGACAGTAATAATCATTAAACGTTCTTAAGACACAGTGACCAGCTATAAAATAATGACTATTTGTCCTTAGCTACGTCACCCTTAAGAGTTTGAGCCAAGTACTTTTTGCTTTGCCTTTCCATGTATTCCTTGGGCTTCGGGTAGTATCTAGGAGGAGCAACTTTGTCTGGATCCTTGTTGTTTCTGAAGAAAATGTTGCGTTTTGCTTCAAACGTTTTGTGCGTCTCCCACTCATACTGGCTATATACCTCGTTTCGATTGATCTCTCCTCTTTCTTGCAGCCAGAAGGTGTCTAAGATTATGTTCCTTGAAACTAGACTCCATCTTTCATTTCGTACATCCTCCTCATTCATTCGTGTTCTCTTTGCAGCCTGTGTCTCCTTAGATGTCCCCTCTTGAACCTTCCTCTTTCCCCTGGCTTTTGCTAAAGCCTCCTGGTCAAACATACTCCTCAGCTTAGATTTGGAGAGGGCCCTAGCGTCAGCTTCATCTGTGAAAATTTCTGCTGCACTTGCACTTACATCCTCAGGAATATTTACTTCCTCAGCTGCCTTCGATGTCTCAGGAACCTGAATACCGGCAGGTTGATCAGGTAGGACGACGCCTAACGTGCCCAGTGCCTGTTGGAGCATCCACCAGCAACTCTCATAGACGTATTTGCTTGATTGTGCGAAGTTTGCATCCATGCTTTCTTGGAGCTCGGCCAGCTTAGCGATATACTCCTTCTCCCCCTTTTTGGCTTCGTCAGCTATGCAATTGGCATATGAGTGCAGGGAGTCATCAATATGCTTAGTTGTCTTGCCGAATTCAGTGATCAGGGCCTGCTGATTTGCATTTAAAGTGACCATATTACCATCAAACTTCTGAATATTGTTGGCTACAACGTGTGCGTTTTGATTTACAACAGCCAGAGTATCAGTATTCTTTTTCAAGCCGGCCATTAACAGTGTGACAGCTTCGCCTGCCGCAGTATACTTTTCTTCGAACTTCTTCTCCATCACATCCAGTTTGTGGTTGATCTCTACCATATTTTTAAGCATGAGATCTTCAGAAGTCTTAATCTTCTTCAGCAGTGTTTTCTGAGCTGTATCAAAAGAAGCTTTAAGCTCGTTCACTATTCCTTGAATAACATTGATGGTGTGAGTGGCCAGCTCATCTCGCAACGGTATGGTCGGAGGCACTTGTGGGCCTTGCAGTTCTGCAGACGCATCTGTGGAGCTGGATACCATCACAGTCTCTATCGGAGTGTGGGTGGCCTCATTTAACTCCCCCTCCACTGGTGCAGACTTATCAGTAGGAGGTTCAGCAGTAGCCGGAGACTCAAATACTTCATGGCCCTCATTCACATCGTCCTCTCCGTTCTCATCCAAAAATTCATCCATATCAGCAGCTTCTTCCACTTCTTGATCAGCAGTGTCCAGTACTTCAGCTTCGGTTCCTTGAGTGTTTCTGTTCTGGACCTCCTCATCCTCCAACGCAGGTTCACTTACTTCATGAATGTCGGCCACCGCATCCCTGGCCACCTGGGCGATTTCAGATATGATATCCAAATGAGTGGGTAGAGTCTCCCCCTCGATTCCTGCAGTCACAGTATCAGGAATTTCACCGGGGGAGACTGCGGGAGATACTTCCTCGTGCTCTTCCACAGCAGGCTGCCCGATGCGCCGCTCCCATCGATCAAACACAGTAGCATCCATCTTTTTCAGGTAGTGGAGAGGAACTCCTTTGCTCATGTCGAACTTGTCTCCGTTGAGCTGGTTGAGATATAGACTGATGATGCGGCCGAAACTTGGAGTGCCCAGAGTGTCCTTGATCTTTTGGAACAACAACTCCCCCCAGTTGAACCTCTTTCGACAGACCACAGCTATGAGAATTTTAAACATATCTCCGGAGATATGATCATGGGACCCCGGCTTGCAGATGAGCACTTTTCCTATAACGTCAGATAGGAGCTTCCCTTCTTCATTCATCTCTTTTCTCTTTACTGATCGAGTGCCTCTTGGAAGACCGCAGAACAGGAGAGTTCTGGCTTTTTCCTCGTCCTCCAGATAGTCCTCCTCCTCTGAACTGGAAAGCTGTAGGTAGCGAGTTAGCTTACTGGCAGACATCTTTACTTTTGTCCCAGCCACCTTGCTTTTGATGATGGAGTCTCTATCTCGGAGTCTTGCGGTAGAGAAGAACTCCAGCACTTTTTTATCCAGGACTTTGCAAGGGTGCTCCAAGACGAAGGTTAGCCCAGCCTCTTCTAGCATTAGAATGATATTTCGGAACTCGTCCGAGGCATGAGAAAATCCAGTGCGAACCAGCTCGCAACCAGAAATCAAGCCTGCAGTCGTCCTTGGAGCCATTGAAGATCTAGAGAGAAGCCCGACTCTAAGCATTAGTGAACATTCAAAAAGAAAGTATCACTTGGGGTTCGGCCTTGGAGCCATTGAGGAGGAGGTTACCTAAGGGCTTACACGGAAGTGAGTTGATGAGCTTCGGGAAGATCTTCGGTGGATGGAAGAGTATCCTGTGGGGTTCGCCTTGCTGGAACTCTCTTGGCGTCGACGAGAGCGTCGGAGGGCTGCGGGTTTCGGCGGGAGTCGTCGGAAGCCTTTCGAAGAGAACGTCGCGAGACCCTAGCGGGAGCTTAGGAGGAGACCTCACGAGCTGCTGCGAATCGGCGGAAGAACTCCTGCGGGTTGCGGAGAATTCTTGCGGGAGAAATCTTGTGGGTGTCGGGGTACTTGCTGCAGCGTGAGGCGGGAGTCGTGAGGAAGGCGAAGAGTTTTGCGGGATTTAAACGATTCGGCGAGATTTGTCAGGAATGCGAAGGGTCTTGCGGTATTTGACTGATTCGGCTTTGTCAAATTTGGTGGGATTCAGGAGAGTTGGTTAATTCGGCTTCTGATACAATTTATCTGATTAGAAATTGAGGGGTCTCTTGACTAGGGATTTTCACATTTGAGAAGCTTGCAATAATTTAGAAATTTTCCGATGTCAAATAAACAAAAATGATAAATACACGTATATTCTAAAGTCAATCTATTTGAATTTTACTGAGGTTTTTCAAAAGTCTTCTTAATGTCAATTGTGTGGTGTCGAGATTTACAACGACATGTCTTCGTTAACCCTTTATTGAGGTGTAAAGGTTTGCATGCATTGAGTTAACCAATCCTTAGACGTCCATACATACACTAATATACAAAGAAGGATCTGTATATGATGATATATATAAGTATATATATATTTTGAATGAGGATCCATCATGACACAAGTCCTTGAACTGATCAAAATTACCTGGGATTTTGAGAGTCATTGGCTTAGTCCCACAGGTAGAACACATCAGAAGCCCAATGTGAGTATGCTCAAACAGGTAGCACATCTGATATTGCAGATGCTTGTTCCACGTTAGCCTTGAGCCACCTACTGTCCAGATCCCATCGTATTTACGGGGATCTAGACTACCCTGCAAGACAGAATTACTTTACCTTAGGAACCCAAATCATATTAGGTCCTAGGTTTCTATTAGCATAAGCACGCAACTGCCTTTCTTCAGAAAGCCTGTCTGGAAGACTGCCTCTGTCCCTATAATGTGGATAAGCCCTTGCTGTGGGCACAGAGAGGTTGTGCCAACAGTCAATGGCAAAGTGTCCCACTTTGCCGCAGCACCAACAAGGGTGAATGTTGTATCGCCGTTTTCGACCTGATCTAGTGACTGATGTAGTCACGGTCCTAGGTCTAAAAGGGATAGGGCATGTTCTTGTCGCACAAATTCCTCTTCCATCGAGGCATGAGGAAGGGTGGAACGAATGCATGATGTGAGCGTTATGAGGCCGAGAAGGTGGTGCCATTCTTTCAGGCATCTTCCTTGCTGAGGCTCCATGAAGCCTGACATCATGACTTCTATTCTCCCTATCCCGTGTCCTCGAATGGAGAGAATTCTTCTGTGAACTAGGACATGCAGATCCACACTTTGTTGTGGCAGTGGCCGTGAATACAAAGGGCTCAGAGTGAGCCTTAGGTATTTCCTCATGGGTGGCCATGACGCCTCTTGCACTATGGACGTTTCCACATGGGGACAAATCACCCTTGCAGTGACCACGATTATTCCTGTGGTCATACCTGAAGGCATGATGAGTTGCCTTCCCGCTTGGAGTGGGAGGTCGGAACACTGTTTCCCCATTTCTCCATCCCTGGATAATCCGGGAGATCCACCCGGTTTCTTGTTTTCTCTTTATAGCATCAACTTTGGAAAAGTTAGATACTATACGTTTCTCATTATCTAGACTATTCTCTAGAGCTGAGATCTTAGAGTCCTTGACCTTGTTGGACGCCAATTGGAGAACCAACAAGATCTTCAGTCGAGCAATCTCTCGAGCTTGCTCCTCAGCAAGTAGATTGCTTTCCTGAAGGGCTCTCTTCAGGGAATCAGTATTTTCTGGAGGAGAGCAGTTTCTGTCTTCAGAAAAGTCGAAAGATATGGGGCAGGATGAAGATGATACCTTCTCATCTGAGTTATTGTCATTAGAATCAGTGACCAATGTTTCGTCCTCGTCGGAGCTGCTTTCCTCACTATCTTCTTCAGTCTCTGACAAGGATACTGGAGCTCTGATGCAATCCGAAGGATCCTTGCATTCATCTTCAGAAGTGAGGACCCCCACATACGCCTCATCCTCTGATTGGCAGCATATTTCAGCTTTCTCTGACCCCCCCCATCAGCTCTGAGATCATCATCCACAGAGATTTAGCCGTTGTACATTTTTCCAATCTAGAGCGAGAGGCTCCAGACCAGACATCCATGATAATTTGTCGAATCCTCTGGTCCAGTTGGAAAAATGAGAGTTCCATCTCTGTCATCTCAGCAATGCACATGGGCACCTGGATCCCAGAGTCGGAGGTCTTCAAGGGAATAAACGGACCCTCCTCCAGGATGAAGGATGCTCGAGGATCGATAGCATCAAGGTGACATGACACTCTCATTCGCCAGATGGGATAATAATCCTTTGTGCAGGTGGGGAGTTTGAGTGGCGGCATCTCATACTCTATCTCCATGCTTCTGACACTGGTGGCAGGATTCTACTCAAGGTGTTAACCTTTTTGATGAGAAACCTCGCTCTGATACCACTTGAAAGTCCACCTAGTGTCAGCTATGTGCACCTATGGGGGGGGGGGAATAGGTGACGTGTGGTTCTTTTGCGGAATTTACGGATGTACCTGCACAATAAAAACAACAAGCACAGCACACAGAATACACATCAAATTTATAGTGGTTCCCCGACTTGGGTACATCCACTTTCCCACTTCGACCTATCTCCCCAACAAGGGACGACTCGGTCACTTCTCCAACGGGATTGAAATTCAATCCCTTCACTAACGGAAGGAGCCCTTCCACACGTGAGAGTCAACACTCCCACAAAACGGGTTGCACCCAACCCTTACAACACGGAACAAAAGTTCCTTTACAACAAAAGTAAATATGGAATGTATATGAGATACAAACTTCTTTCGGAGACTACGGTGTTCCTCTTCGTTCGACGACGTGTTCTCGAGGTCGATGAAGAGTCTACGACCTTGGTCTCACTTGGAGAGGATCTCCCCAGAACCGGCGGCGGCACACGAGCGGCGGCTAGCTTCGGGGTCGGCGGCTACGATGACGAGCGGCAGCAGCAGGACTTTGAGATCCAAACTTCGTAGCGAAGCAAGCTCGGTCTTCCAATGGTCACACGAGGATCGGTCGTCTCGATCGATTCGGATGGGAAGTGTTTCCGATCAACAAATCGAGAGACAAAGGATCTCTGGATAGACGCGTGAGACTCAAGCCTTGCTAAGCTACTGTCGCCTGAGATCACGAAGGAATCTCGAACGTTGACGGCGACCTTCGTTCCCGATCACGACGGCGGCGGCGGATAGGAGTCGCGGTTTTAGGGTTTAGTTGCGGCTCGGTTTTCGTTCCTTTTTCTCTGTCGTTTACTGTTCAAAATACCCATGTATTTATACCCTGTAGATACAACACATTTGACCGTTGTGGGACCCACAAAAGAAATCCCCAGAATCCGGTTCAAACTAATCCAGAAGCAGAATCCGGTCCAGTAGCATCCTGAGAAATTGCTAAGGAAAAATCGGCGAGAATCGCATATGATTCTCGACGAATCGGCGAGAATCACCAAGTGATTCTCGACGATTCGTCGAGAATCATCAGTGATTCTCGCCGAATCACTTATTGATTCTCAACGAATTTCACTTTGTATACATGAGCTCCTTGGCCACTGGTTCGGCGAGAATCACTGGTGATTCTCGTCGAATCTAACTTTGCACCATTTTGAGATGGCCAGAAGGAGTCGGCGAGAATCACTAATGATTCTCGTCGATTCGGCGAGAATCACTAGTGATTCTTGCCGATTCGGCGAGAATCACTTGGTGATTCTCGTCGAATTTGCCTTGGACGAATTTTCGTCTTCCACCTAGGAGCTGCTCCTTGATCCTCCATGCTCCTTGTCTCTTCTTGCATATGAACGGCCCTGTACTTGAAAGTAAGTGCACTCCAATAGAGAGAGTACACATAGGCCAACACACTGATCTGCTCAATGAGGGATTACGTCGTGCAGACCCGTGTATATTGACCTACTGCACCCTGACATTGGTGTGCACTTAGCGTGGAGGAACTGCAAGTACAACTTAAAATGTTTCATCAAATACATTGTGAATTCATCTTAGCTTGACAGGTGGCTTCCTCAAATCTAGGTAATCGTGAATACAATACCCAACAGGAAGGATCTTGATGAAAAAGCCACGAGCACAATCAGGATGTGTGTTGCTGACCAGGTGCTATTCAACATCGGGACTGAAGAGACAGCAGTCGAGCTTTGGGAGAAGCTGGAGCGACTGTTCTTGGCAAAATCCGTGACGAAAAGATTGTTGCTGAAGCAGCGCCTCTATGCGCTGAAGATGCAGGAAGGTGGCAACCTGCAGGAACACTTCAATGTGTTCAACGGTCTTCTGAGCCAATTGCATGTGGTTGGATCGAAGGTAGAGGAAGAAGACAAAGCCCTCCTGCTTCTTACCTTGGTCCCAGCGTCATACAAGCACATGGTGACTACGCTCCTGTATGGAAAGGATACGGCGGGGCTGGAAGAATTCACGTCGGCGCTGTTATCTAGTCAGATGTTAAAGGACCCCACTCCTAGGGGTGACCAGATCTTGGTAGTGCATGAACGCGGGAGGAGTTTTAACAAAGGATCGAACAGTGCACGAGCCCGGTCGGCGTCGAAGAAGGCAGTGACGTGTTACCACTGCAGACAGGTTGGTCATATTAGGAGAAATTGTCCGTAGAGTGCAGGAAGTTCTGGAACTTCGAAGGATGTCCAAGATGCGGGCATGGTGACACTCGACTTGGAAGGAGATGACGGATTTTATTACGTCACTGAGAGTCAGAATGACTCTGATAGCTGGATTTTGGATTCTGGTGCTTCACAGCACATTTACTCAGATGCGGCGATGTTCAGTTCACTGGAGGTGACGTCTGGGTCGGTCTTTCTAGGTGATGGCTCAACATATAAGGTCACAGGGATTAGGACAGTGAACTTACGGACGCATGACGGAGCTATGCGTAGACTTGATCAGGTACATCTAGTACCTAAGCTATGCAGGAATCTGATATCGTTGGGCAGATGGAATTTCAGTGGTTGCAGTTTTGCAGCGAGAGATGGAGTTCTGACGGTGAGGCGAGGGCACACCGTGCTCATGCGAGCTTTGCAGCACGGTAGTTTGTACCGGCTGATGGGGACCACGATGCGAGGTTGTGAGCCCATGTTTTCTGCGGCCGACAGAGGTGACAGTCGTGGTGCAGTGGATCGCCTTCCAGGGACTCGGGTTCGCCGAGTCAGTTTTTGTGATCCGTTAGCGACGATGTTGGATCCCTAGTTTGGATTTGGGCTAGGTTCACTGAGTTAGGATGTCTTTGACCCACCTTGTATAGTCAGGGTCATTGGTTGTGTCTAGAGTCTAGGGTTTATCCTTAGAACATCATCCTGTGGACCATCAATCCTCCAGACTGCCAGAGAAACTCAAGACTTAGAGATATTTTCAGCTCAAGGAAATGTGTTCGACATTCGTCGATCTCAGCTCGACGAACCATATTCTTTGGTCGACGAATTATAGTCGACTATTTGAATCCTTCTCAGCCAGAGACTTCTCAGATTCTAAGTCCACAATCATTCTTCGGTCGATGAATTTGGATCTCTGTTTGACGAATGATGATTGTCTGTTCGACGAATGATGATTGTCTGTTCAACGAATGATGATTGACTGTTCAACGAATGATGATTGTCTGTTCGACGAATGATGATTGTCCGTTCGATGAACGGTGATTGTCAGTTCGACGAAGATTGTAGCAGAATTGACGAATTTCCCTTGAACACTAATTGTTATTGTCTGGTCGACAAACTCATCAACTCAGCTTGACGAACTGTGAATGTAGCTCGACGATTTCCATTCTTCGTTCAACGATTCCAGACTTGGTCTTCTCCAGTTTTCCGTCCCCTTTTCTTAACGATGTGTTGGGTATTGTATACACAATTACCTGGATTTGAGGAAGCCACCTGTCAAGCTAAGATGAATTCACAATGTATTTGATGAAACCTCTTAAGTTGTGCTTGCAATTATTCCACGCTAAGTGCACACCAATGTCAGGGTGCAGTAGGTCAATATACACGGGTCTGCACGACGTAATCCCTCGTTGAGCAGATCAGTGTGTTGGCCTACGTGTACTCTCTCTATTGGAGTGCACTTACTTCAAGTACAGGGCCGTGTTTATGCAAGAGCAGACAAGGAGCAAGGATGGGTCAAGGAGCAGCTCTTGGGTGGAAAGACGAAAATTCGTCTAAGTCTAATTCGACGAGAATCACCAAGTGATTCTCGCCGATTCGGCGAGAATCACTAGTGATTCTCGCCGAATCGTCGAGAATCACTAGTGATTCTCGCCGACTCTATCCGGGTACCTCAAAACTGTTCCAAGTAAGATTCGGCGAGAATCACTAGTGATTCTCGCCGAACCCATCGTCGAAGCAGTTCATGGCCAAGTAACATTCGTTGAGAATCAACAAGTGATTCGGCGAGAATCACTAGTGATTCTCGACGAATCATCGAGAATCACTAACTGATTCTCTCTGATTCATCGAGAATCACTTTCGATTCTCGCCGATTTTTACTTAGCGATTTCTCTGGAAGCTGCTGGACCGGATTCTGCCGCTGGCACTATTTTGAACCGGATTTCGGGTTTCTAATTGTGGGACCCACAACGGTCATATTGAAAGTGTCTACAGTGTATAAATACACGGGTATTTTTGAACAGTAAAGAAAGCGAAGAAGAAAAGAAAAACGCGAGCTGCGACGTGACCTAGATCGCCGTTTCCGCTCTGCCGCCGCCGCCGCCGCTCGCGCCAAGTTGTTCGGCGGTTGATCGTGGTTTCGCCCAGATCCTCCTGCGACAGAAGCCTAGCTAAGCTCAGCGTCTCACGTGTCTAACCGGAGATCTCTTGTCTCTCGATTTGTATATCGGGAAAATCTTACCCATCCGAATCGATCGAGACGATTGATCCTAGTATGACCGTTGGTAGACCTAGCTAGCTTCGATATGAAGTTTGGATCTCTAAACAACAACAGCCGCACATCGTTGTTGTCGCCGATCCCGTGAACCTAGCCGCCGCCCATCTTGTCGTCGCCGGTTCCGGGGAGATTCTTTCCAAGAGAGACCAAGGTTGTGGACTCTTTGTAGACTTCAAGATCACGTCGTCAACGAAGAGGGACACCGTAGTCTCCATACGTAGTTTGTATTTCTTGTACATTCTATTTTACTTTTGTTGTAGAGGAACGGTTGTTCCGAGTTGTAAGGGTTGGGTGCAACCCGTGTTGTGGGAGTGTTGACTCCTACTTGTGGAAGGGTTCCTTCCGATAGTGCAAGGATTGGATTTCAATCCTGTTGGTGAAGAGACCGAGTCGTCCCATGTTGGGAGATAGGTCGAAGGGGGAAAGTGGATGTACCCAAGTCGGGGAACCACTATAAATTGCCTGTGTACTTTCTTTGCTGTGCCGTTTTATTTTCTTGTGCAGGTACAATATTAAATTCCGTAAATATGCTGCACGTCACCTATTCCCCCCCCCCCCATAGGTGAAGATAGTCGACACTAGGTGGACTTTCAAGTGGTATCAGAGGAGGTTGCTCATCAAGAAGTTTTACACCTTGAGTTGAATCCTGCCACCAGTGTCAGAAGCATGGAGCTGGATCATGAGATATCGCCACTAAGACTCCCCACATGCACAAAGGAGTTCTATCCGGGCTGGAGGATGAGAGTGTCGTATCACTTGGATGCTATCGATCCTCGTGCATCTTTCATCCTGGAAGAGGGTCCTTTTATTCCTATGAAGACCTCCGACTCTGGAATTCAAGTGCCCAAGTGCATTGCTGAGATGTCGGAAATGGAACTTTCATTCTTTAATTTGGATAAGAGGATTCGTCAAATTATCATGGATATCTGGTCTGGAGCTTCTCGCTCTAGATTTGAAAAATGTAGGACGGCTAAATCTATGTGGGTGATGATCTCAGAGCTGATGGGGGGGTCAGAGAAAGCTGGAATCTGCTGTCAATCAGAGGATGAAGCCTATGTGGGGGTCCTCGCTTCTGAAGATGAAGGCAAGGATCTTTCGGAAAGCATCAGAGCTCCAGTGTCCGTGTCAGAGACTGAAGAGGCCAGTGAGGAAAGCAGCTCTGATGAGGATGACACAATGGTCACTGGCTCTAATGACAATATCACTGAAGAGCAGGTAAATTCTTCATCCTGCCCCATATCTCTTGAAGTTTCTGAAGACAGGAACTGCCTTCCTTCAGAAAATGTTGATTCCCTGAAGAGAGCCCTTCAGACAAGCAACCTACTTGCTGAGGAGCAAGCTCAAGAGATTGCTCGACTGAAGATCTTGTTGGTTCTCCAATTGGCATCCAACAAGGTCAAGGACTCTAAAATCTCAGCTCTAGAGAGTAGTCTAGAGAATGAGAAAAGAATAGTATCAAACTTTTCTAAGGTTGATGCTATAAAGAGAAAGCAAGAAAATGGGTGGATCTCTCGGATTATCAATTCGTGGAGAAATGGGGAAACGGTATTCCGACCCCCCACTCCAAGCAGGAAGGCAACTCATCATGCCTTCAGGTATGACCACAGGAACGATCGTGGTCACTGCAAGGGTGATCTGTCCTCATGTGGAGACACCCGTAGTGCAAGGGCCGTCGTGGCCACCCATGAGAGAATACCTAAGGCTCATTCTGAGCCCTTTGTATTCACTGCCACTGCCTCAACTCCGTGTGAATCTGCATGTCCCAGCTCTCAGAACACTTCTCACCACCTGAGGACACAGGACAGGGAGGTTAGAAGTCATGGTGTAAGTTTTCATGGGGCCTCCGGAAGGGGGATGCCTGAAAGGAAGGCACCACCTCCCCGACCTCATGACGCTCGCAACATGCATTCCTTCCACCCTTCCACGTGTCACGGTGGAAGAGGACATTTTGTGAGGAGATCATGCCCTATCCCGTTTAGACCTAGGACCGTGACTACCACAGTCACTAGATCAGGTCAGAAACGGCGATACAACATTCACCCGTGTTGGTGCTGTGGTAAAGTGGGACACTTTGCCATCGACTGTTGGCACAACCCCTCTGTGTCGAAGGCAAGGGCTTATCCACAGTTTCGGGGCAGAGGTAGTCTTCCTGACAGGTTTTCTGAAGGAAGGCAGTCGAGTGCTTATGCTAACAGGAACCTAGGACCCAATATGATTTGGGTTCCTAAGGTAAAGTAATTCTTTCTTGCAGGGTAGTCTAGGTTCCCGTAACTATGATGGGAACTAGACAGTAGGTGTTTCAAGACTGAATTGGAACATGCATCTGGAATAACAGAAGTGATATCTATATAAGCATACTCACATCGAGCCCCTGGTATGTTATAGTCAGAGAGACTAAATGTTAACTCTCATAATCCCAGGTACTTTTGATCAGTTCAAGGACTTGAGTCATATTGTATCCACATTTACATATATATATATATATATATATATATATATATATATATATATATATATATATATATATATATATATATATATATATATTTATGCTTATACATATATGTGTGCACATCTAAGGATAGGTCAACACGGTGAATATAAAGATTAGATACATCATTAAAGAGTTATTGGAAATTCCACTGGTAGATTCGAGAACTAACATCTGCAGGCGTAAGTTAGTTCACTGAAAACTGACGAAGATACATCTTTGGAAATCTCAACAACGAAAATACATCATTGGAAACCTTGCCATCAATAAATGTATGGAAAAGCCGGCTCAAACCCTAATAGCTTGGCTTTAAGGAGTATCTATATAGTTAGAAGACTTTCAAATTAACTTAGACAAACGCAAGCCTTGAGAATCCCATTTAACTCGTCGAGCTTGGTTTTAAGGAGAATCACATTTAAGGAGAATCACATTTAAGGAGAATCCCATTCCCGCCGACTCTTCATATTCCTTCGAATCCTGCACGGTCTTCTCCGAATCGTCTTCCCGCAAGGTTCTCGCCAAATCCCGCCGAACTCCGCAGGATTTTCGTCGAGTGAAGAAGAACTCCGCAGGAAACTCGCCAGGAATCGTGCAGGCTTCCGTCGAATCCCGCCGAATCCCGTCGCACTCCGCAGGAAACTCACCGAATCCGCTAGTTTCTCACCGAAGGCTTCTCGCAAGAATCCCGCCGAAGTTTCTCACCCAGGGAAGTTTCTCACCGACGATCTCTCCCGGTTTCGATTACTTCTTCCAGGAATTTCTCCGCGTGCACTCATCGGGTGTCCCTCGTCTTCCTCGAACTAACTCACCGTCTACGCCTTTAGGTAACCACCCCCCTCACCCTTACTTGGACTTGTTCACTAGTGTCGCTTCCTTTTTTATTTTTGATTAAGCGTAGAGTCGGGCTTCTCTCCCTAGATCTGGAATGGCTCCAAGGACAACCGCTGGGCTGGTCACTGGTTGCGAGCTAGTTCGAACAGGGTTCTCTCATGCCTCTGACGAATTCAGAAACATCATTCTGATGCTGGAAGAGGCTGGGCTCTCGTTCGTCCTGGAGCACCCGTGCAAAATCTTGGACAAAGAGGTGCTGGTGTTCTTCGCTACCGCAAAACTCCGGAATGGCGACTCTTTTATCAAAAGCAAGGTGGCTGGGGCAAAGATCAAGATGTCTGCCAGCAAGCTGACCCGCTTCCTGCAGCTCTCTAGCTCGGAGCACGAGGATTATCTTGAGAAAGAAGATAAAACCAGGACTCTCTTATTCTGTGGTCTCCCACGAGGAACACGGTCAATAAAGAGCAAGGATATGAATGAAGAAGGGAAGCTTTTGTCAGACATAATCGGAAAAGTACTCATCTGCAAGCCAGGCTCTCATGACCATATCTCTGCAGACATGTTCAAGGTCCTGATGGCAATTGTCTGCCGTAAAAGGTTCAACTTGGGGGCATTACTGTTCGAGAAGATAAAGGACACCCTGAGATCTCCGAGCTTTGGACGGATCATAAGTCTGTATCTAAATCAACTGAATGGAGATAAGTATGACATGAGCAAAGGTGTTCCTATACACTACTTGAAGAAAATGGACTCAAGTGTGTTTGACAGATGGGAGAGGCATATTGGGCAGGCTGCCGTGGCAGAACAACAAGAAGCTTCTCCAGCCGAGGAAGGCGCTGTGGCTGATTCTGTAGTTACCCCCAGTGAAATTCCTGATACTTTGACTGCAGGAATTGAGGGGGAGCCTCTACCCACTCATGCTGATATCGTAGCTGACATCTCCCAAATGGCCAGAGATGCTGTGGCAGATATACAAGAAGACAGTGAAGCTGTGCCGGAGAATGAGGAGGCCCTGAACCGGAACGATCAAGGAGCCGAAGCTGATGTACAGGGGACTGCTGACCAAGAGTTGGAAGAGGATGCTGATGAAGATGATTTCATGGAGGATGAAGGAGAGGAAGATGGCAATGAGGGACAAGAAGCATTGGAGACTCAGGATCGCATTGAACCTCCATCTGACAAGCACGCACCTGAGAGCGTTCCTGAGAACATTGGTGCACGAGTGGAGGGGGAGTCCGAGAAATCTGCAGATGCTGCAAGTATTCCTCCCTTAGAGACTGTGCTCATGTCCAGCTCCACAGGTGCTTCTGCTGAACAGCAAGGCCAAGAAGTGCCTCCGGATATTCCACTACGAGATAATCTAGCCACTCACATCGTAAATGTCATTCAGGGTATCGTGGATGAGCTTAAAGCCTCTTTTGGGAAAGCTCAGGATAAAATGTTAAAAAGAATCAAGAAATCGAAGAATCTCATGCTCAAGAACATGGTGGAGATCAATCACAAGCTAGACATGATGGAAAAGAAATTTGAAGAAAAGTATACAGCGGCCGGCCAAGCGGTCACTCTTCTTATGGACGGGTTGAAAAAGAACACCGACACTCTCGTCGTAGTAAATCAGAATGCTCATGTTGTAGCAAACAACATTCAAAAGTTTGACGGAAATATGGTAACTCTCAACGCAAATCAGCAAGCTTTAGTCAATGAATTCTCCAGGACTTCAAAGCATATTGATGAGTCACTGCATTCTTATGCAAACTCCATCGCAGTCGAAGCCAAAAAGGGGGAGAAAGAGTATATAGCTAAGATGGCCGAGCTTCGGGAAGTCATGATCAACAACTTCGAACAGTCAAACAATTATGTCTATGACAGCTGCTGGTGGATGCTCCAACAGGCGTTAGGCGTCGATTTGAATCCTGCAGGTATTCATGCTCCTAAGACTACTACGGCTGCTGAGGGAGTAAGTGCTGCAGATGTTCCCATGAGTGAAGCTGATGCTAGGGCTATTTCTAAAGCAAAACTGATGAGCATGTTTGACCAAGAGGCCCTAGCAAAATCCAGGGGCAAGAGAAAAGCTCAAGAAGGGACCTCCAAGGAGACACAAGCTGAAAAGAGAATTCGATTGAGTGAGGAGGAAGTAAGAAATGAAAAGTGGATTCCAGTTTCAAAGAATATCATCTTGGACACCTTCTGGCTACAAGAAAAAGGAGAAATCAATCGAAACGAAGTATACAGCCACTATGAGTTGGAAATGCACAAGACGTATGAAGCGAAACGAAACATCTTCTTCAGGACCGACACGGCGGCAGATAAATCTCCTCCTCCCAGATATTATCCGAAGCCCAAAGAGTATATGGAGAGGCAAAGAAAGAAGTATTTGGCGCAAAAACTCAAGGATGACTTAGCCAAAGAAAAGTAGTCAAAAACTTATAGTCTATCATTCTCTCTTAAGAACAATTAACGTTTATTGTTATTATATGAACAATTCTGAGATTATATATATATATATTTGTATATGTATTTGAATTTGTGAATGAATCAAGTCTTGATCTGTTTGCTTATATTCTCCTGTGCTGCATATTTAAATTCTGAATGATGTTTATATTATATGGTTGGTGTTATTCATCTTAGCTAGTAGGGTTTTGGCTTCGTCAAATAGGGGGAGATTGTTGGGTATTGTATCCACAATTACCTGGATTTGAGGAAGCCACCTGTCAAGCTAAGATGAATTCACAATGTATTTGATGAAACCTCTTAAGTTATGCTTGCAGTTATTCCACGCTAAGTGCACACCAGTGTCAGGGTGCAGTAGGTCAATATACACGGGTCTGCACGACGTAATCCCTCGTTGAGCAGATCAGTGTGTTGGCCTACGTGTACTCTCTCTATTGGAGTGCACTTACTTCAAGTACATGGTCGTGTTTATGCAAGAGCAGACAAGGAGCAAGGATGGGTGAAGGAGAAGCTCTTGGGTGGAAAGACGAAAATTCGTCTAAGTCTAATTCGACGATAATCACCAAGTGATTCTCGCCGATTCGGCGAGAATCACTAGTGATTCTCGCCGAATCGTCGAGAATCATTAGTGATTCTCGCCGACTCTATCCGGGTACCTCAAAACCGTTCCAAGTAAGATTCGGCGAGAATCACTAGTGATTCTCGCCGAACCCATCGTCGAAGCAGTTCATGGCCAAGTAACATTCATTGAGAATCAACAAGTGATTCGGCGAGAATCACTAGTGATTCTCGATGAATCGTCGAGAATCACTAACTGATTCTCGCCGATTCGTCGAGAATCACTTTCGATTCTCGCCGATTATTACTTAGCGATTTCTCTGGAAGCTGCTGGACCGGATTCTGCCGCTGGCACTATTTTGAACCGGATTTCGGGTTTCTAATTGTGGGACCCACAACGGTCATATTGAAAGTGTCTACAGTGTATAAATACACGGGTATTTTTGAACAGTAAAGAAAGCGAAGAATAAAAGAAAAACCCGAGCCGCGACGTGACCTAGATCGCCGTTTCCGCTCCGCCGCCGCCGCCGCTGCTCGCGCCAAGTTGTTCGCCGGTTGATCGTGGTTTCGCCCAGATCCTCCTGCGACAGAAGCCTAGCTAAGCTCAGCGTCTCACGTGTCTAACCGGAGATCTCTTGTCTCTCGATTTGTAGATCGGGAAAATCTTCCCCATCCGAATCGATCGAGACGATTGATCCTAGTGTGACCGTTGGTAGACCTAGCTAGCTTCGCTATGAAGTTTGGATCTCTAAACAACAGCAGCCGCACATCATTGTTGTCGCCGATCCCGTGAACTTAGCCGCCGCCCATCTTGCCGCCGCCGGTTTCGGGGAGATTCTCTCCAAGAGAGACCAAGGTTGTGGACTCTTTGTAGACTTCAAGATCACGTCGTCAACGAAGAGGGACACCGTAGTCTCCATACGTAGTTTGTATTTCTTGTACATTCTATTTTACTTTTGTTGTAGAGGAACGGTTGTTCCGAGTTGTAAGGGTTGGGTGCAACCCGTGTTGTGGGAGTGTTGACTCCTACGTGTGGAAGGGTTCCTTCCGATAGTGCAAGGATTGGATTTCAATCCTGTTGGTGAAGAGACCGAGTCGTCCCTTATTGGGAGATAGGTCGAAGGGGGAAAGTGGATGTACCCAAGTCGGGGAACCACTATAAATTGCCTGTGTACTTTCTTTGCTGTGCCGTTTTATTTTCTTGTGCAGGTACAATATTAAATTCCGCAAATACGCTGCACGTCACCTATTCCCCCCCCCCATAGGTGAAGATAGTCGACACTAGGTCGACTTTCACGATGATTCCTGAGTAATTAATGTTCAATCTTCTCGGAATGTTACCGTTAGAACGAGCATTGATCATGGATTATTACATGCCGTTTTTCCATGGGACAGTTAGGAAATTCATTCATTGTCGCTTCCTTCCCAGACCGACTGCATTTAATGCTCAAGGATTCTAATTTCGAACGTGTTTTTCAGTTAGTTTTAAGAAAAAAGAGAAGAAAAGATTAAGAGTCCAGAAGACACACTTGAGATTCAAGAAGTCTTATAGAAATCAAAACGTCTTCACTCACTGCAATCAGCTTAGGCCAGAGAACATCATCATCAAGAAGAAGAAGAATATACAATTTCCATCAAGTGTCTTCTTCTTTCAACTCTACAGGACAACTTCAGAAGGACAACAATAACTCTATCTGTCAAAGAAGTTCCAGAAGCAATCTTTGGTCAAGGCAATCAAGTTTTTGAAGACCTGTCACCCAGAAGCAGAGCTCCAGATTTCCTGATCCATTCAAGATCTCAGGGGGAGCAATCTGCTGAAATCAATTCACTAGTCTTCTCAGTTGTTATTTAGAAAGAGAAGACACCATCACCTTTTTCATCCTCTGTACAGGGTTTTAAGTCCCTTCAAAATTATTCCTGGTTGGAAGTCTCCTACCAAAAGACTTGAGGTTTTGGTTTTTGAGCACCTGAATAAAAGCTCATTGGTGTCAGACACCTGATCAAAAATCTGAGTGGATTCCTACCAGGGTGGTAGAAGAGTGGATGTACCTAGGTTGGGGAACCACTATAATTTCTTGTGTCGTCTGGTTGCCCTTTTTCTTTTGTTTTGACTGTGTTCTGTGATTTGTTAGGTTGTTGTGTTTATTATATTGTTTGTTAACCTGTTCACCTGGGATTATAGCAAAAGTTGTAAAGATTTTGTAGAGACCACAATACTCTATTCACACCCCCCCCCTCTCGAGTATTTCAGATCTAACCTTCACTTTTAGACGACATTCAGAGGTTAAGCCGAGCAGGGATGAGTCGACTGGAGCAAGTCGGCTGATGCCTCAAGTCGTTGAGGTGGTGCTTCGCGCAGTTGTGTGCTTCGTGCAGGTGGTGGTAGTGGAACCGGGGTATGAGCCAAGGTGGTGTTTGTTGGTTTATTGGCTCCTACCTGGTTCAAGTGAATCGGGCCACACACTTACAAAACAAAAAAAGGAACCTCCTGTGCCTCGTCTCCATTCGTCCTCTCTCCCATAACCACCTGTGTGTCTCTCCATTTCTTATTCTCCCCTGAAAACCGCCTGCACCCCTTCGATATTCCTCTCCCCCGCAACCGCTCACTCTCTCCCCCGTGCCACCCCAACCTGCGCTGCCGCTCGTGGAGTAGTAGAGCCGCCGTTGCCTTCCGTGGAGGAGGAGTGCCGCCGGTGGTCGCCCGGTTTGAGGTGAGGTGGTGGTCGGCTGTAGCCGTGGAAGGAATAAGGCGCGGGCTGTTTTGAGGAGGCTTTGGAGAGGAGAAGTTTGTGCTGAGGACGGGCGACACGTTCATGGCGAGGTCCGGGTCCGAACTTGGAGTTTTCTCTCCGGTAGTGGCGGTGGTGGCGGTTGAACGTCAGAGATCGACGTTGAAGGTTCCGACGAACCTTGTGCGTCCGTTAGTCAGATTGCTGTCAAGTTTTCTGCACTCACGCGGATCGTGCGCGTCCGGCGCATTCACGGTTTTCATCGGACGATCCATTTTCTCTCCCCTTATTTTCATATGTGTATGCATCTATTCTGTTAATATACACTGCGTGGTTGTGCCTCGGTCGGATTGCCGAGTGTATGCATTTAATTTCATATTCCTGTTGCTTGTATTTCCTGTATTGGTTTTGCTGTACCTGTCTCCCAGCATGAGTTAGGGTTGTCTTATGAGAAATTGTTTCCAACTCCTGCATCATGTCAAGCCGAAAGGGCGAGAGGAAACTGATTGTTTTTAAAGATAAATGATTCGTGAATGAGGAGGCTAAGTTTCGCTATGAAATGTTGAAACAGAAGTCATTGATTTATGAGCGTGGCGTGGAGATGGAGATCAAGCACTGGAGTAAAGAATATATCAGTCTGATGCAAGGGTGGGAGTCATTTTTCCACACTCGAACAAAGGTCATCCTCCCATGGGTAAACGAGTTCTATGCGAGTGGAAAATTTCAGTCGGAATGGAGAGTCCTAATATATGGTAAAGAGGTCAACTTCTCCTCACAAAGCATCAGTGAGCATTTCAATATAGACAATTGTGTGCTTTGGATGTAGAAAGCCTGGACATTACATCTCTGAATGTCCAGAAATCCAGAAGAAGGAGAAAAGCAGAGAAAACGACTCCAGGAGAAAACACAGCAGCAGACCCTCCTCCAGCAAGTACAAAAAGAGAGATAAAGGCTTTGTTGCTGAAACATGGAGTGATACTAAAGAAGAATCATCCTCCTCCAGCTCAAGTGAAGAAGAGGAAGAAGCAAGAAACAAGGAGGTTTCCCTTATGGCAATTGATGCCTCCAGAAGCAGTTCAGGATCAGAAAGTGAATCTGAAAATGAGGCAGCCTCAGAGTCAGAGGCAGATCAGGTTCTTTCAAGTTTTGATTTTAATTCTGATTCATTTAAAATTAAATTCAAGACTATGTGTTTAGATTTAATTAGTTCAGAAAAATAAATAAAAATCCTTAGAGAAAAACTAGGAAACCTTGAATCTGTTAACTCAAAAAATCTTAAACTAAAATATGAACTAACTTCAGCTAATGAGCAGATAATTAAATTAAAATCTGATTTATGTGAGGCTAAACAACTTGAGCAATCTCTCAATGGAAGAAGTCTAAAGCTGATGGACATAACAAGCACAGTAAATGCCAGATTAAATGGCAAGCTGGGCTTGGGTGCATCATCAGGTTTGCCCCCAATAATTAAGAAAAATATCCTTGCAACACCGATTAAATTTGTTTCTGCCAAGGGAAAAGAGAAGATAATAGACAAACCAATGTCTGAAAACAATCCAAAACCAATAGATAAGAGTAATAGAAATCAGAAAACAGTTAATAAAACAAGATTCAGCAGCATTCGTCGAACTCAGATCGACGAAATGTGGCTCGTTCGTCGAACCTAGATTGACGAACGTTGAATGCAAACTTCAAAAATAATAATTCATCTAACTGCGATCGACGAACTTTGTATGGTTCGTCGAGCAGAGGTCGACAAACATGGGGCGCAGATAATGACTATTGTCATTCTCTGAGCAGAGATCGACGATCTCAGCCCTATTCGTCTGAACTTTGGTCGATGAACTTACAGAAATTCGTCGAACCCAGAAGGACCAAACATAAATCATTTCTCTTACAGAAATTCTAAGCCAGCTAATAAACCATTCACTCCAGTAGCTGATTAGGTTATTCCACCTAGGAGCTATCACCCATTAGGTTATAAATCTCAACCTACTTTGTTAGTTATATCCAGCTTTTCATTTCAACAAAATAAAGGACCCAAGGTAACCTGGGTCAAGAACAATTAATTTTTGTTTTTCATTACAGGTGAAGAGCTGTCCAAGGGTGAGTTAGACCTAGTACTTGGATTGGGGTTGCTCCAAGCATATGACAGGCAGCAAGGGACAATCTATCTAATTACAAGTCCAAGCTAGGACCAAAGATGATCTTTGGTGATTCAAATAGTGGCCAGTCTGAAGGATATGGAGCAGTAAAGATTGGAACAGTTACTTTCAAGAGAGTAACATATGTAAGAGGACTCAAACATAACCTAATATCCATAAGCCAATTATGTGATGAAGGTTATCAGGTACACTTTAACTCTACCTCATGTTCTATTATTAATAATGAAAACAAAACTGTTTTAATTGGAACTAGACAAGGTAACATATATCTAGTAGATTTTATTTATGCCAAAACTGATGTTTGTTTACTCAATATCACTAGTAACCAAAATGAGTTGTGGCATAAAAGATTAGGTCATGTAAACTTTAAAAATATAGCTAGGTTATCTAAAGACAAACTTGTTAGAGGCTTACCTTCTGGTCCCTACAAGAAGGAAAACCTTTGCAGGGCTTGTCAATTAGGCAAGCAAACTAAAACTAGTTTCAAATCCATTAATAAGAGTGATTCACCTAGGATTTTGTATTTGCTTCATGTGGACCTATTTGGACCCATTGCAGTACAAAGCCTAGGAGGGAAGTCTTACACTTTAGTAATTATTGATGACTTCTCCAGATTCAGTTGGGTGGCCTTTCTGAGAACTAAGACAGATACATTCAAGGTTCTTACAGATTTTCTCAGGACCATACAGATTGAGTTCTCTACTCATGTTGCATTAATCAAAAGTGATCATGACATAGAGTTTGAGTCTCTTCTTATGCATGAGTTCTGTGAGAAGGAAGGTATCAGGCAGTGCTTCTCAGCCCCTAGAACTCCCTAACAAAATGGGATAGCTGAAAGGAAAAATAGGACACTCATTGAAGCTGCAGGCACATTATTGGCAGATGCTTACATGTCTCTATCCTTTTGGGCAGAAGCTGTAAACACTGCTAACTAAGTCCTGAATAGAAGCCTCATACATAAGCTGAAAAATAAGACCCCCTATGAATTGTTTAAAGGAAAGAAACCTAAAATCACATATTTTAAAGTTTTTGGTTGTGTATGTTATATTCACACAAATAACAAAAGATACATTAGAAAGTTTGAGGCTAAGGCTAAAGAAGGGATTTTTCTAGGATACTCCCAAGTAAGCAAGGCCTATAGGGTTTTTAATAAATCCTCTCTTAAAATTGAAGAGTAAGTTCATGTATCTTTTGATAAAGCTAACATGTCTTATAAGGAGAAAGAGATTTCTACCATAAGCTCTTTGCAGGTTCCACAATTGTGTGAGTCTATGGATGGACTAAACCTTACCCAAGAGGTGTCAACCCATCCTTCTCCACAGGTTGTTGAAGACAGTGAAGAAGAAAATCAAGTGGAAGTGCCTGAACTTTCCTCAACAGCTAATAACATTCCTCAAGAGGAATTAATTATAGAAGTTGTTGCTGAACAAACTCCACCCACTGATCTTGTCACACTTAGAGATCACCCCAGATCTCAAGTGATTGGATACATTTCAGCAGGTGTATAGACAAGGCATCAACTCAACCAAGATTTGATGCATGCCTGTTTTCTCTCTCAGATTGAACCTCTCTCCATCCATGAAGCTGAGCAAGATCCCCACTGGATCATTGCAATGCAAGAGGAACAGAATCAGTTTGAGAGATTTAGAGTTTGGAGTTTGGTTCCAAGACTCTTAGATCATATCTTGCTCTTCTTGAATTTGTCTTTCTCTTTCTCTTTGCTGCTGCTGCTACCTCCAGGCTTTGAGAATTTGATCTCTCTGTTTGGATTAGCTGTCTTAGCTACAGTAATTCTCATATCAGCTATACCAAGCATATTCTGAGTAGAGGCTCTGGAAACAACAGCCTCTGGATGGAGCTTCATATAGTCATCAACATTGAAAAGTTTGTTTGCTTTGTCAAACCTTTTAAGTTCTTCTTTTCTATATTTTGACATAGTTGTGTATCCTAAAATGTCCTTTCCTTTAGCTTTTGCTTTATTAATCAATGAGAGGCCAATCAGTTCCAATAATCTGGCCATTTTAGCAGTGTTAGCTGTTTCAGGATCCTCAAAAGGAATAGGAGGAGAATATGGTCTTTTGGGACTGTCAGCCTTCTGTTCTACAGATACATTTTGTTGATGCTGTTGAGGTTGTTGCTGTTGATATTGTTGTTTGCCTGAGAATTTTTGCCTCTGCTGGTAACCTCCTGAAGACTTGCACTCATGCCTTTGGTAGGTTTGTACAGGAGGATGCTTTGAAATTGAGGAACTAGAAGTACCAGCAGCTGGAGGAGGAGGAGGAGGATCTTTTCTGTATCTAAAGACTGGTGAAGAAGAGTATCTCCTGCTTTTCTTTCTTTCCTTTTGTTGATTCTTTGACATCCACATCCAAGTAGGCATTCCCTCATATGGAGTGATGTTATGCAAGATGTAGTAGGGAGTGTCAGCCGTTGGATTGGGCTTAGGAGCAGGAGGAGGAGGAGTCTTTCTCTTCTTTGACCTGACTCTCTTCTAGGCTTCTTCATCTTCCTCTTCCTCATCTGAGCAAGATCCTTGAGGATTGGCATATAGAGCATCAATCTCTCTTAGGGTAACTACAAAGATCTGGGGCTTTGCAGGTTGAACTGGAACTGGAGAATTGATTAAGACTGAGCTCTCTTCTTGAGCTTTATTCTCTTCCTCAATGTCTGCCAGAATCAATGCATCCAGGTCAGGCATTGGGGAATCATCCATAACAAAAATTGGGGCAGAAATTTCTTCTGCGGGGGGGAAGAGATGGCTTGCTCTAGAACAACAAAACTGTCACTAAGTTGCTTAGCAACTGTAGGACTTATTGGAGAGGTGACAGGAATAATAACCAAGGATGGCTTAGTAGAAGGGAACTGTACATAAATTGTATCAAAATATCTCAACAAAACAGCCAAATCAACTGTGTGATTCAAATAGAAATCACCAACAATTTTTATCTGCTCTGGAACTGACTCATCTAATTCAATGTCAGTATCCATGAAATGGATCAAGTAAATCAAATCTGAATCAAATTATGTCAAAATTGCTGCTGCATCTGAAGCTGCTACTATATCTGCTGCTTCTGTCAAAATTGCTGTTGCTTCATCACAGAGCATCTCCCCCTGCCTGGTTTTAGGAGAACCTGGAGCCAGGCCCCTGAATGAAGAGGGGGCAGCAGAAAGAAGAGATTCCTGGGCAGATAAAGAATTGATAGAAATTACAAGAGGTGTAATGGCCTCTGTGATTAGGGATTTGAGGAGGGGAGTGAGCAGGGTTATGATGGTAGATACAGTGAGGGGGTTCAAAGATGGAAAAGTAGTTGGTGATGGTAGAGAAGTAGATGAAGTGAGGGGAACAGATGGTGGGGATACAGGTGGAATGACATTTGTCATGGGGGTGTCTGGTGGAGGTGGAGAAAGGGATGGTATATCAGAATGTGGAATGTTAGACAGATGAGGTGGAGGAGGTGATGCTGGAGGAGACATAGCAGGGGATGCATGAGTTGATGGAGAAACATGAATGAGGGAAGTTGGAGGAATTGGAAGACTGGTTGAAGATGGAAGATGGGTTGCTGGAAGAGGTTGTGGAGATGAGATTACCTCTTCTGTATGGTGGGGAGTGGCCTTCACGGCCCTTGTGCTCTCAGAAGCTGGGATGGAAGAGGAGGAAGCCTTGGATGGCACATGTGTGGCGCTTGCTGGCATTGATGAATATGGTCGGGGAGACCATGAATTCACCAGCTTTTGCTTGAAGTAAAATCCCCAGGATTCTTCCAAAGCATACCTCTTTTTTACTGTTTTTCTTCTTTATCAAATCAAAGAAGATCTTGCCCCAATCAACGTGACGCTTGTTGACCACCGTGCACATGACAAGGAATTGATATCTTGTTATGTAATCGTGTGCGGAGTGCTTGCCCATCAACACTTTTCCCACAATATCCGCCAAGAACTGGTAGGCGGCAGAAAGATGTTTCTTTATGTTTCTGAACAAAGCTTTTATATATCTGCTACATGTGTTATAAATTCTCTGTCAGATATATGCGTTTACTGCTTTGCTTCAGTCTGTGTCTTCACTTAGTGACCTCACCCAAATAGTGGGAGATTGTTGGATCCCTAGTTTGGATTTGGGCTAGGTTCACTGAGTTAGGATGTCTTTGACCCACCTTGTATAGTCAGGGTCATTGGTTGTGTCCTAGAGTCTAGGGTTTGTCCTTAAAACATCATCCTGTAGACCAGCCATCCTCCAGACTACCAGAGAAACTCAAGACTTAGAGATATTTTCAGCTCAAGGAAATGTGTTCGACGTTCGTCGATCTCAGCTCGACGAACCATATTCTTTGGTCAACGAACTCGGGTCAACTATTTGAATCCTTCTCAGCCAGAGACTTCTCAGATTCTAAGTCCACAATCATTCTTCAGTCGACGAATTTGGATCTCTGTTCGACGAATGATGATTGTCTGTTTGACGAATGATGATTGTCTGTTCGACGAATGATGATTGTCTGTTTGACGAATGATGATTGTCTGTTCGACGAACGGTGATTGTCAGTTCGACGAAGATTATAGCAGAATTGACAAATTTCCCTTGAAGACTAATTGCTATTGTCTGGTCGACGAACTCATCAACTCAGCACGACGAACTGTGAACGCAGCTCGACGATTTACGTTCTTCGTTCAATGATTCCAGAGTTGGTCTTCTCCAGTTTTCCGTCCCCTTTTCTTGGCGATGATTCCTGAGTAATTAATGCTCAATCTTCTCGGAATGTTACCATTAGAACGAGCATTGATCATGGATTATTACATGCCGTTTTTCCATGGGACAGTTAGGGAATTCATTCATTGTTGCTTCCTTCCCAGGCCGACTGCATTTACTGCTCAAGGATTCTAATTTCGAACGTGTTCTTCAGTCAGTTTTAAGAAAAAAGAGAAGAAAAGATTAAGAGTCCAGAAGACACACTTGAGATTCAAGAAGTCTTACAGAAATCAAAAAGTCTTCACTCACTGCAATCAACCTAGGCTAGAGAACATCATCATCAAGAAGAAGAAGAAAATACATTTTCCATCAAGAGTCTTCTTCTTTCAACTCTACAGGACAACTTTAGAAGGACAACAATAACTCTATCTGTCAAAGAAGTTCCTGAAGCAATCTCTGGTCAAGGCAATCAAGTTTTTGATGACCTGTCACCCTGAAGCAGAGCTCTAGATTTCCTGATCCATTCAAGATCTCAGGGGGGGCAATCTGCTGAAATCAATCCACTAGTCTTCTCAGTTGTTATTGAGAAAGAGAAAACACCATCACCTTTTCATCTTATGTACAAGGTTTTAAGTCCCTTCAAAATTATTCTTGGTTGTAAGTCTACTACAAAAGACCTGAGGTTTTGGTTTTTGAGCACCTGAACAAAAGCTCATTGGTGTCAGACACCTGATAAAAAATCTGAGTGGATTCCTACCAGGGTGGTAGAAGAGTGGATGTACCTAGGTTGGGGAACCACTATAATTTCTTGTGTCGTCTGGTTGCCCTTTTTCTTTTGTTTTGGCTGTGTTCTGTGATTTGTTAAGTTGTTGTGTTTATTACATTGTTTGCTTACCTGTTCACCTAGGATTACAACAAAAGTTGTAATGATTTTCTAGAGACCACAATACTCTATTCACCCCCCCCCCCCCTCTAGAGTATTTCAGATCTAACCTTCACTTTCAAGCGACATTCAGAGGTTGAACCGAGCAGGGATGAGTCGACTGGGGCAGGTCGGCAGACGCCTCAAGTCGTTGAGGTGGTGCTTCGCGCAGTTGTGTGCTTCGTGCAGGTGGTGGTAGTGGAACCGGGGTATGAGCCAAGGTGGTGTTTGTTGGTTTATTGGCTCCTACCTGGTTCAAGTGAACCGGGCCACACACTTATAAAACAAAAAAAGGAACCTCCTGTGCCTCCTCTCCATTCTTCCTCTCTCCCATAACCGCCTGTGTGTCCCTCCATTTCTTTTTCTCCCCTGAAAACCGCCTACACCCCTCCGTTATTCCTCTCCCCCGCAACCGCTCACTCTTTCCCTCGCGCCACCCTAGCCCGCGCTGCTGCTCGTGGAGGAGTAGAGCCGCCGTTGCCGTCCGTGGAGGAGGAGCGCCGCCGGTTGTCGCCCGGTTTGAGGTGAGGTGGTGGTCGGCTGTAGCCTTGGAAGGAAGAAGGCGAGGGATGTCTTGAGGAGGCTTTGGAGAGGAGAAGTTTGCGCTAAGGACGGGCTACACGTTCGTGGCGAGGTCTGGGTCCGAACTTGGAGTTTTCTCTCCGGTGGTTGCGGTGGTGGCGGTTGAACGTTAGAGGTCGACGTTGAAGGTTCCGACGAACCTTGTGCGTCTGTTAGTCGGATTGCTGTCCAGTTTTCTGCACTCACGCGGATCGTGCGCGTCCGGCGCATTCGTGGTTTTCATCGGACGGTCCATTTTCTCTCCCCTTATTTTCATATGTGTATGCATCTATTCTGTTAATATACACTGCGTGGTTGTGCCTCGGTGGGATTGCCGAGTGTCTGCATTTAATTTAATATTCCTGTAGCTTGTATTTCCTGTATTAGTTTTGCACTACCTGTCTCCTAGCATGAGTTAGTGTTGTCTTATGAGAAATTGTTTCCAACTCCTGCATCATGTCAAGCCAAAAGGGCGAGAGGAAACTGATTGTTTTTAAAGATAAATGATTCGTGAATGAGGAGGCTAAGTGCCGCTATGAGATGTTGAAACAGAAATCATTGATTTATGAGCGTGGCTTGGAGATGGAGATCAAGCACTGGAGTAAAGAATATATCAGTCTGATGCAAGGGTGGGCGTCATTTTTCCACACTCTAACAGAGGTCATCCTCCCATGGGTAAACGAGTTCTTTGCGAGTGGAAAATTTCAGTCGGAAGGGAGAGTCCTAATACATGGTAAAGAGGTCAACTTCTCCTCACAAAGCATCAGCGAGCATTTCAATATGGACAATCCTGAGTGGGATAAGTATGACCAATTGAAGACCACTACTACGCCAGAAGAAGTCGTTGTCGTCCTTTGCCATACAAATGATGATGTTTGGGCCAATCCACGCAAACATGTTTTCAATTCTATAAGTTTTCCAGGAGAGGCCAAGGTGTGGCTATTGTTCATTAATGCGAGCTTGTTGCCTACAAAGCACGCGAATCATATTTTCATTGACAGAGCATTGTTGATCTACTGCATACTTAGGGGTACCAAGATAAACGCGTCCCAGTTAATTTCCGACCAACTCCACGAGAAGACTACAACAGATGGAGGAAGATAATTGTGGAACCCAAGTTTGATCACTCAGTTGTGTTGTTCTGCGGGAGTTGACATGAGGGAGGGAGACATCAGCACCTTCGTTGGACACCACATCACAGAGACAGTTATCTTCAAGAACATCAAGTTGTCCATAGAACGGACCCTGACATACTCGAGCTCCAAGGCACAATCATCCGAGTCGACGGCCAACCGCATCGACATCGACATTCCATTGGCTAATAGTGGTGCTGATCCTAACGCGCTGATGGAAAATATGGAATACATAAAGACTTATCTTTGTTGTCAGCATGCTTACTTAGAGTCCAGATTTGAGCAGGAACGACAAAAGCAGGTGATGATTAGCGGAAGTCAAAAACCTCAGTGATTGAACCGTCTTATAGGCTTCGTTCACAGTTTGATGTTGAAGGATACTTGCTCGCATCGGATGGATCCAGAATTGACCCTGCAATGGTGTCCACGACAAACTAGGAAGAGGACGACAGCGAGGAGGAGTGAGGAACTTCTTTTTCTTGGTTGATTTTTATTTTTATTATGCTGTTCGGTTGATTAAAATTTGATTATGTAGTGTTATTATTGTTTTGGACATTACTTAGTTTTGGACAATGCAGTCAGACACTACATAGGTTTGTCCCTTTCTCTATCATGTGTTTTATGCTCGCTATGTGGACAGTTAGGTGTTGTGATGCTAGATGACTAAGAGTCCATTTGGTAAAGCTTTTGGGTCCGGTGCGTTTACCATAAATGAAACGCTGTAGCTAAAATATATTTGGTTTTCCGTCTTCTATTCGAATCGCGGCTAAAAGCTGCAGGCGTGAAAATTCCACGTCCCAAAACCCGCAAGAGGTGCTCCATTTTGTCGCGTTTTTAGGTCAAGGGCTTTCAGCGTCGTGACTTCACGCATCCAGAGCTCCCGACGACTGTTCTCCGGCAATCTGTGCAGCTCGCGACAAGTCGACGACTCCAGCGACCTCCACGACGGTGTGTCTACTCCGGCGACTTCCAGCTTCAAGCCCCTTTTCTTTTCCAGATTCGGGCGCCTTTTCTCTCCTGCAGGTTAGCGATAAAAAATATTTTGATTCCCTGATGTGCATCTTCTTCCCCGTTCTCCATCAAAAAGTCGATTCCTTTTCTTCCCAATTGTACAGAAACATCAACCTGGTTCCCATCTTGTCTTCTCCGGCAACATCCCGAGCTCGAGCCATTTCTTGAGTGATTTCTGAGGTAAAAATCTGGATTTGCTCTCTGCAATTGTTCCAGATTTATGGAAAGTCAAATTGTCGTCTTATCTTCCTCTAGTGCAAGCTGGTGTCATTCTTCAAGTGCAAGATTTTTCTCCCAGATTATTGTTCAATTTATGGTCTGTTATGTTTTGTATGTATGATCTGTTATGTTGTGTTTGTTATCCGAATTGTGGTCTTATCTTCCAGATTTATGTTGTTTTGTTATGAAATTGATTTTGTATTACTTGTTGCTTCCCTAACAACTGTGTGAGTGTGTGTGTGCTTATTTATGAAATAGATTTTGTAAATACAAAACGCACCGCAGTTTTGTCAAACGGTTCTTTATTTTGAACAGCTCTGCAAACACAGACTATCCAAGCAGATCTCTGTTTCCAAAAACCAGTTTCCAACAGCTCCATCTACAAACCTGCATTTACAACAGCTTATTTTTCAACCGCAATCGCTCTACCAAATGAAACCTAAAAGATTAAATTTTTTATGCACTGTTGAAATAACCCACGATTCCACTCATAAAATATTATCGTTGTATTATTATTTCGATTTAATTCTGCTAACTGGATCTTGAATTCAGATGGGACAATGTATGCACTTCTGATATAAACCAAGGCACTAAGGCTTCATTTGGTTCAGCGGTGGCGGGTCGATCCGGCGGGTGGAAACAGAGTGTTCGAATCGGAGGGGGGAGGTGGCTGCTCCAAATGGAGCTTTTGGGGGGCATTTTTCAAGGAGGGCGGATGGAAACGGAGCAAATGCATTTGTTTACCCTCTTTCCAGTGACGTTTGCTGAAAACGGAGCAGCGAAACGCCCAAACAAATAGAGTCTAAGTATAACTTTTTTCTTTATATATTCTTTTTATCATGGGGCAATTGTTAATGTTGTGTTAGCCATTTAAAATTGACGACTAGTTTCCTGCTTGACTTTGTGTGCATGTTATGCAGGCCACCTATGAGCTAGCCATCTCTGCTGATCTTTACACTGTAACGATGACTTAAATGCAAATGGAGGAAAAAGACGAGAATGATTATGCTCTGGACTGCAGATTTCAGGGGAGTTTTTTATTTTAGCCGCTTTTATTAAGATGAATTTTATTTAAAATTGTTAAATTTTTGATTCGCCCAAATTATTAGAATTGGTATACCAATTTTAATGAAATAAATTTGCTAGGAACTAACAAAAGCTTAAGTGTGGATGTGAAATAATGTAACATCCCGACTTTTATTGGGCCACCAGAACCCTAGTGGGCCCAATAAAAGTGACTTGATCTTCTACCCACGGCCCACACCCGAGTGGGAGCTAACCCTAGATAGGGTATATAGAGCTAGAGAAATTTGATTTGAGTTATGTCAGTTCCTGCAGCTTCGTATAACCAATATGAATGCATTGGAACTCGTTCTGATAAACTTCGAGGTTGGTATAGTCATTTCTCGTAAAATGTCACGAAAACAGAATTTTTGGATAATGACCTAGAGAACTCTGATTTGAGTTCTGTCAGTTCATATGACTTCGTATAATCCAGACGAACGCATTAGTACTCGTTGCGTCGAAATTCAAAGTCTAACGACGAATATTAGCTCTTTGACCATTTTAGAGCACTATGATGCACAAATTTTGAATAATTAGCAAACGAATTTCAATTTGACTCTGATCAGTGACATTGGACTCGTATGATCAATACGAAGTTAACCGAGTTCGTCCGTGTCAACTTCAGTGACGGGTGGTCAACCTGTCCTCAAATCAAGCATAATTGTGCTCCAAAAAACGTGCGCACACAAATTTTGACAAGACACACCAACTTTGACCCGACTCCCAATGACTTGAACCTACTTTGACTTTGACCAGCAAGGGGCACCCACCCTAGGGTTGACTTTGGTCAAACCCCATAAAAATTCATTTTTGGAAATTTTTTCAAATTAGGTGCACACCTCCTTTTCATTAATGATTAAGGCTCCGTTTGAGGGGCTTATTTTCACCGATCAAGAGGTCATGACCGCATGAATCCGGACTTAAATAAGTCCCAGTTCATGCGGTCATGACCGCTTGACCGGTGAAAATAAGTTTTTCCAAACGCAGCCTAAGGCTCTACCCCCCCCCCCCCCCCCCCCCCCCCCCCCGCCCCTCACTCCTTGGGCCACCAAAACAGCAATGGTTTGATGAGTATTGGGCCTTGGCAAAAGCCCAAAAGCCCTCCTCTCTTTCTCTTTCCCTTTCCCCAAACCCAAGCCCCCTTAAGGCAAGCTCCAAGGAGGCACTTGGCTGCCCTTGGCTTTCCAAGAGGTGTCACGTGTCCAGCCAAGTGGAGGAGAGGAGATGAACTTCTCCTCCCAGTAGAAATAATCCCACATCGGCAAGAGCATGGGATGGCCTCTCCTCCACTTATAAATAGACCCATCCCCTGCTCTCATCCTCATAAACCCAAACAAGCCCAGGGCTGAAAGTGAGGGGTTAGATCAAGATTACTCTAGAGGGGGGTGAATAGAGTATCTTTAAATTTTCAAACCTTTTTGGTGTAAATAGAACTACTGCAGAGTTGATCAGACCTGAGATAAAATAGACTATCACAGGTGCTGCAGAATATAAACTAATTAAACACAAACACAGCAATCCTAACTAGCACAGCCAAAGCAAGAAGAAAAGAAAAGAGCAACCAGACAACAAAGAATTTTATAGTGGTTCCCCAACCTGGGTACATCCACTCTTCTACCACCCTGGTAGGAATCCACTTAGGTTTTTGATCAGGTGACTGCCACCAATGAGCTTTTGATCAGGTGCTCAAAAACCAAACCTCAATTCTTTTGATCAGGTGACTTGCAACCAGGAATAACTTTTGAAGGTAGTTAAGAACCCTTTTTACAGTGGGAGATGAGAGATTGATTTTGTCTTCTCTTTCTCAAATACTCTCTGAGAAAACTTAAGCGGATCTTGATGTTAGAAAAGGCTCCCCCTAAGATGTAGAATGGTTCAGGAAGTTGGAGCTTTGTTGCAGGGTGATAGGCCTTCAAACTGTTGCTTTGACCAGATGAGCTCCAGGAACTTCTTGATAGATATTATAGTTGTTGTCCTTTGAAGAATCCTGGAAGAAGACAGAAGAAGACTCTTAATTTTGATTAGTTGTTCTTCTTCTTCTTTAGATTGCTTTGATGTCTCTGGTCTAGGGCTGTTTCTCTGTATCATTGTATGATGTATTGCTGTATGATTCTTGTTGTGTTCCAGAGAACTGTGTATTTCTTCTATCTTCTATATTCTCTGATCATTCGTTATCTAGGAAGAGAAAAGAAATTCCTTTTATATTTTCCATGTAAATTTTAATTTGAAATTTGAATTTCTTCTGCATTCATTGTTGACGACCTGGAGAATATTTTGCATTGATTGATTTCCCCAACTGTCCCATTGAAAAACAATAAACAATAATCCTGAAGAAGACCATAATCAATGCTCCGTCTAACGGTAATATTCAGAGAATATTTTAGCATTAATTACTCAGGAATTATTGCAATAGAATAAGGACAGAAGGATGAAAATAACAAAGTTTGGAATCGACGAACAGAGAACAGAATTCGTCGAGATGAGTCCACAATTCGTCGTGCTGAGAAGTTATGTTCGTCGATCTGATAATAGTTGTTCGTCGAGCTGAGATCCATGATCGTCGACCTAAGAACAGACAACTGCTTTCTTCAAAACCTTGCCAATTCTGTGCATGAAGTTCGTCGAGCTGAGAATAAAACTTCGTCGACTGGAGTTCAGAATACCATGTTTCTTGGACTCAAAAATATTTTAAGTAAAATGTCCAGAAATCATCGACCTGAGAACTAGTTTTGTCAACCTGAGAACTTCTAACTGCTAGATAAGACTTGCCAGGAATATGGTCTAAGTTCGTAGAGCTAAGAAGGTGAATTCGTCGACTGGAGTATGATCCTGGACTTAGAATATTTAGTTGTTTCTGGAATAAGATGTTGAAGTAGAATACCCATAGATCGTCCACTTGAGAACTAAGTTCGTTGAATGGAGTTCAGAGAAATTTTGGACTTGAAATATTGAAATAGAGTGTCCATAAGTCGTTGACCTGAGTACAAAGTTCGTCGAGGTCAGCTCAGATAATTGTCTCTGAGTTCGTCGAGCTGAGCATGACTTTCGTCGACCTGAGTTTGACGAACGTCGAACTCATTTTCCTGAGTCTCTGAAATCTCTAAGTCTTTAGTCTTTTTGCAGTCTGTTGATGGCTGGTCCATGCAGTGATGACTCTAAGGACTTGGCCTATACTCTAAGACTCATACATGACCCTAGTTATACATGTTGGGTCAAACATCCTATCTTAGTGAACTAGCCCAAATCCAACTAGAGATCCAACAATCTCCCCCTATTTGGGTGAGGTCACTAATTACAGACTCTTAAAAAAATTTATAGAGCAGGAAAACATATATCTGGCAGGAAAAATTAGCATATGCAACAGATATATATACAATAAGCTTTGTATCAGGAATTTGATAAGCAGTTTTACACTAACTCAGAAAGACTAAAGATAGTTCAAGTATCATTTCTTTTATTTTTCCCCTTATGCTTCTCCTCTTTGTCTTTCTCTCCAGACTGAGTGAATATGATTTCCCTATTGGGGTCTGCAACTTGTATCTTTGTCATAGTCATGTCAGCAGCCCCTATGATTTTTAGAGATGTAGCCCTGGGTACTACTGCTTCTGGATGCAGTTTCATATAGTCATCAACATTGAAAAGTTTATTATCCTTAGCAAACCTGTTGAGCTCTTCCCTTTTGTACTTGGACATTGTTGTATATTCAGATGGATCCTTCCCTTCAGCTCTAGCTTTGTTGATCATGGAAAGGCCAACCAGTTCCTAGAACCTGGCCATCCTTATTGTTGTAGCTGTCTCAGGATCTTCAAATGATACAGGAGGGGAAGCAGGTCTGTTGGGGCTTTCAACTTTTTGATGTTCAGGGAGTTGTTGCTGATTTTGTTATTGATGGTGCTGTTGTTGTTGGTGGTGCTGTTTGCTAGATGAATAGTGTCTCTGCTGGCTGCTTTCTGAAGATGAAGATCTACCTTGTTGTCTTTGGTATGTTTGAAACTGGGTAGACCTTTGAAATGTCGTTCCTAAAGCACCAGCAGCTGGAGGAGGAGGTGGAGGAGGATCCTTTCTATATCTTTGAGTAGGAGGAGGTGAATATCTTCTACTCTTCTTTCTCTTTTTCTGTTCATTCTTGGACAGCCACATCCATACTGGCATGCTCTTGTAAGGAGTGATCTTCTGGAGTATATAATAAGGTGTGTCATTTGCTGAGTTGGGCTTTGGAGCAGGAGGTGGAGGAGCTTTCCTCTTCTTAGGAACTTTCTTTTTCTTGGGTTCCTCATCTGAGTCCTCATCGTCATCCTCATCATCATAAGTGGAGTCCTGAGGATTATCATATAATGCATTTAATGCTTTTAGGGCTTCAGTAGATATTGGAGGTTTCTCAGCCTGAGAGAGAGCTGGAGGAGGAGGACTGCATAGAGCTGGAGGAGGAGCAGGAGGGCTATTAATAATAGTGCTTTCAGCCACTGTCTTATTTTCTTCTTAATATCAGTCATGATCAAGGCATCAAGATCAGGCATATGTGAGTCATCCATTACAAAAACTGGAACAGAAATATCTGTTGGAGGAGATGAAATAATGGGTGAAATAGCTCTGGGTGGAGATGGAATGGCTGGAATCTCTGGAGTAGCAAAAATGGCCTTGAGTTGCTTGGAAACTTTGGGGCTTATGGGTGAAGTGTATGGTACTATAGTCATTGATGGCTTAATGCTGTCTTCTGGAAGTATGTTGAAATAAGCTGTATCAAAAACCTTCAATAAATCTAATAGATCTATTGTGGGATTAATAATATAATCACCAACAGTAGTTATTTCTTATGTGGCAGTCTCATCCACATCCATGTCAGTATTAATGAAATTAATGAAATCAAATAATTCATCATCAGTAGCTGCTGCTGCTTCTTCTGATGCTACTGCTGTTACTTCTGTTGTTGCTGATACTGCTGCCGTTGATACTGCTACTACTACTTCTTCTTCATCAAGTATCTCCCCCTGCCTGGTTTTAGTGGAAACTGAAGCTAGGCCCCTTACTGAAGAGGGAGCAGCAGAGAGGGCAGTGATTTGGGCAGCTAAGGAAGAGATGTAAATAGCAAGAGGTGAGATAGCCTCTACAATAAGATTCTTGAGGAGAGGAGTAAGCAGTGCAATAAGAGAAAAAATGGTGGATGGATCCAACAATGGAGTGGTAGAGGGGGTGGCAGAGGGTGTTGGAATGGAGACAGAAGTGGGGATGGTAATATTTGGTGGAGTAGGAGGGAGAGCGTCTTGCATGTGGACATCTGGAAGAGAGGAAGTATAAGGAGGGGAAGTAGGTAGAGTAAAGAATGGGATGTTGTCCAAATGAGGGGGTAAGGGAGATGAAGGTGGTGAGGAATATGTGCTTCATGGGGGGATTGAGGTGGTGTTTATTGTGTTGATTGAGAGAGAAAAGGTTGTTGAGATTCCTGAAGTGGGGAAGAGGGGATGTCAGTGAGATCTATTGGTGGAGAAGTTGCAGGAGATGAGCTGGAGTAGGAACATGAACAGGTTGTTATGGTTGTTGTTGTGGTTGTTGTTGTGGTTGTTGTTGTGTTTTTTGTAGTGGTTGTTGTTGTGTTTGTTGTAGTGGTTGTTGTTGTGTTTGTTGTAGAGAAAGAATGGTGGAAGAGGATGGAGGTGGAGAAGGGATCTCATCAGTAGGGTGCGGAGTGGATAAACCAGCCCTAGTACTCTCAGAAGCCCTGGTGGAAGAGGAGGAACCCTTGGAAGGCTTGGTGATGGTCCTCTCCTATGTGCCAAAAAGGGCACAAGTTAGCCTCTTAGAGGCATTGATGAATATGGTCTGGGAGACTAGGGATTCAACAGCCTTTTCTTTCAGGAAGATCCCTAAGATCCTTCCAAAACAAACCTCTTTCTTAGTATTCTTTTTCTTAATCAGATCATACATGATCTAAGCCCAATTTACCTTCTTCTTATTTACCACAGCACACATGACCAGGAATTGGTGCCTGGTTATATAGTCATGTGTAGTGTGCTTGCCTAGCAGCACTTTCCCCCTATATCAGCTAAGAATTTAAATTCAGCAGAATGATGTTTCTTCAGCAACTTGTTGGGGGTTTGTCCAGAGTAACCCATCAAACTTAACATCTCACCATACCCTTTAATATCCATTTCCAATTCTTCTTCACCATTACTTAATCCAAAAATATCTGTTAAAACGGTGGGGGTGAGTGAAACAGTATTACCCGCTATAGTTCCAGTCATGGTGTTGTCGTCTGTTGTAGAAGAAGTATACACCCAGTCTCTAATTTCTGTGGAAGATATCTTTTTTCTAGTGGATAGCAGAGTTTTCAGTTCCTGGTCTTCAAGAAGTTGCAGGATTCCTAGGAAGATGGGGTCTGAATGCTGGAAAGAATCGAAATCGACATCAAACCCGTTGTCGAATTTCATTGCCGCAAGAGTTCCTGCTGGAATCGCCATTAGAGCACCTGCAAGAGAAAAACAAAGATCAAGGGCAAAGGTACTAAAAGCGCGAGATGGAGGTCGAAGAAAATTAGATATAAGGTTTTCTAGAATATGAATCGACAAACTCCGTTCCATGAAAAATAAAACAATTCTTCGATCTGAGGTCGACGAAGTAATTTGCAGTTAAATAATTCATCGAGCTCAGCCTGAAGATTTGAAGACATTTTGTCGAGCTCCGTTTGACGAAAGTTTTCTGAAGTAGATTTATCGATCTCTGTTCGATGAAAATGACTTCACTCACAGAGAGTTAGTCGAACTCCATTCGACGAATATCTCAAGAACTTTCCCCAATTCGTCGAGCTCCGTTCGACGAACTTTGGCAAATTTGTTGAGTGTTGACAGAAACTAAACTAAGGCTTCTCCATTGATCATTCCAAGCTGATTTATAATGAATAAGTGATTTCTTTCATCCAATGGTTTGGTGAAAATATCAGCTCTTTGTAAATCTATATAGATATAGACAAGTTTAAATTTGTTTTTGTCTACACACTCTCTAATGAAATGATGCATAATGTCCATATGCTTAGTCCTACTGTGATGGACTGGATTCTGTGCTATGGCTATAGAACTTGTGTTATCATATAAGAGAGTTGAATTATTTAAGTTGAAGCCATAGTGTAATAGTTGGTTTTGGATCCACAACATCTGGGAACAGCAACTGACAGCTGCTATATATTCTGCTTCAGTAGTTGATGTGGACACAGATGACTGCTTCTTACAAAACCAAGAGACCAATCTCATACCAAGGAACTAGCAAGTTCCTTAGGTACTTTTTCTGTCAACCCTGCATCCAGCAAAGTCAGCATCTGAGTATCCAGTTAACTCAAATTCTGACTCAGTAGGATATCATAGGCCTGCACTAGGACAACTCTTTATATATCTCAAAATTCTTTTTAAAAAATTAGGTGAGATTCTTTAGGGTTCACTTGAAACCTAGCACAAAGGCATGTGGCAAACATGATATCAGGTCTGCTAGCTGTAAGATATAGTAGAGACCCAACAATGCCCCTATATAACTTCTGGTCAATAGGTTTCCCATGTGGATCAGAATCTATTACAGCATTAGTAGCCATAGGTGTTTTCTTGGCTGAGGCATCAGCCATACCAAACTTGTTAAGAAGCTCTTTAGCATACTTAGCTTGGGAGATGAAGATGTCATCAGGTAGCTGCTTCACTTGGAGACCAATGAAGTAAGAGAGCTCACCCATGCTACTCATCTCAAACTTAGAATGCATGAGGTTAGAAAACCTCTTGCATAGTTTAGAGTCAGTAGATCCAAAGATGATGTCATCCACATAGATTTGTACTAACAAGATTTTATCCTTATGATGTCTAGTAAATAGTGTTTTATCTACTATGCCTCTAGTGAAGTCATGCTCTATCAGAAAGCTAGCTAAGGTCTCATGCCAAGCTCTTGGTGCTTGCTTTAGACCATAGAGGGCTTTACGCAATTTAAATACATGATAAGGATGGGTTGGAGAGATGAAACCTGGAGGTTATTCAATATAGACTTCTTCTTTTAGTACTCCATTCAGAAAATCACTCTTTACATCCATCTGATACACCTTCAACTTCTTGTAGGCAGCATAGGCAAGAAAGATTTAATTCAAAATGTTGTTGTTGAACTAACTCCACCAAATGATTTTGTCACACTGAGGGATCACCCTAGATCTCAAGTGATTGGAGACATGTCAGCAGGTGTACAGACAAGGCATCAACTCAACCAAGACTTGATGCATGCCTATTTTCTCTCTCAAGTTGAGCCTCAATCCATTCATGATGCTGAGCAGTATCCCCACTGGATCATTGATATGCAAGAGGAACTCAATCAGTTTGAGAGATGTAGAGTTTGGGATTTGGTTCTAAGACCCAAACACTGCCCAGTCATTGGAACCAAATGAGTATATAGAAATAAACTAGATGCCCAAGGAGTAATTGTGAGGAATAAGGCTAGGCTTGTTGCTCAAGGCTATAGGCAGGAAGAAGGTATAAACTATGATCAGACCTTTGCACCAGTTGCAAGGTTAGAGGCAATTGGAATTGAGTTTGCTGTTGGATGAGGTTGAACTTCTTCTAACTATTCTTCTTCACTGTCGTCATCAACCTGTGGAGAAGGATGTGTTGGAGCCTCTTGGGTGAGGCTTAGTCCATCCAAATTCTCACACAAGTGAGGTACCTACAAAGGATTACTGGTAGAAACTTTTTTCTCCTTACAAGACATGTTAGTTTCATCAAAAGTAACGTGTATAGACTCTTTAATTTTTAAAGATGATTTATTAAACCCCCTATAAGCTTTGCTTACTTAGGAATATCTTAGAAAAATTCCCTCTTTAGCCTTAGCTTCAAACTTTCTAATGTATTTCTTGTTATTATTATGTATATAGCAAATACAACCAAATACTTTAAAGTAGGTGATTTTAGGTTTCTTCCCTTTAAGTAATTCATAGGGAGTCTTGTTCTTTATTTTATGTATCAAACTCCGGTTCAGTACATAATTTGATGTGCTTATAGGCTCTGCCCAAAAGGATAGGGGCATGTAAGCATCTTCAAGTAATGTGCCTGCAGCTTCAATTAGGGTCCTATTTTTCCTTTCAGCTACCCCATTTTGTTAAGGAGTTCTAGGAGCTGAGAAGCAGTGTCTGATACCTTCCTTCTCACAGAACTCATGCATAAGAAGAGACTTAAACTATGTACCATTATCACTTCTAATCAATGCAACATGAGTAGAGTACTCAATCTGTATGGTCCTGAGAAAATCTGTAAGAACTTTAAAGGTATCTGACTTAGATCTCAAAAAGAACACCCAAGTGAACCTTGAGAAGTCGTCTATAATAACTAAAGTGTAGGATTTCCCTCCTAGACTTTGTACAGCAATGGGTCCAAAGAGATCTATGTGTAGCAGGTACAAGATCCTATGTGAATCACTTTTATTTACTGATTTAAAGCTAGATTTAGTTTTTTTGCCTAGTTGACAGGCCCTGCAAAGGCATTCCTTCTTGTAGGGACCAGAAGGTAAACCTCTCACAAGGTTGTCTTTAGATAGCCTAGCAATGTTTTTCATATCTACATGTCCTAGCCTTTTATGACATAATTCATTCTGATTACTAATTATGTTAAGTAAGGAGATATCTGAATTGGCAGAATGAAAATCAACTTAGTATATATTTCCTTGCTTATTCCCAATTAAAATATTTTGTTTTTCTTTATTAGAAATGATACAAGATGTTGAGTTAAAATGTACCTGATAACCTTCATCACATAATTGGCTTATGGAGATGAGGTTGTGCTTGTGTCTTCTTACTAAGTCACTTTCTTGAAGGTGACTGCTCCAATTTTCACTTCTTCATAGCCTTCTTACTGCCCACATTTTGAATCACCAAAGATTACCTTTGGTCCCACCTTGGACTAGTAGTTGATTAAATTATCCTTCCTGCCAGTCATGTGTTTGGAGCATCCACTGTCCAGGTACCAGGTTTGATTAATCACTGGACAGCCCCTTTCCTGCAATAAAAATAGTTAGTTGTTCTTGACCCAGGTTACCATGGGTCCTTTATATTGTTAATATGAAAAAATAGATATCACAGAGAATTCTGGTTGAGATTTGTATCCTAATGGATGATATCTTCTGGGTGGAATTATCCAATCAGCTAATGGATTAAATGGTTTTCTAGATTTAATTGAATTGTTGTTATAGTTATAATTTTTGTTAAGACTTTCTGGGTTCGACGAAATGTTGTGAGTTCGTCGACCAGAGTTCGACGAATTGGGATAAGATCGTCGATCTCTACCCAGAGAATGAACATAGTCATTTTCTGTGCCCCACGTTCGTTAATCTCTGCTCGACAAATCATACAAAGTTCGTCGATCGCAGTAAGACGAATAATTATAGTTAAACTCTGCGTTCAGAGTTTGTTGACTAGAGTTTGATGAACTGTCCACATTTAGTCGATCTGAGTTCGACAAAATCTGTTGAACTTTGTTTTTACTTATTTTCTGGTTTCTGTTATTTTGATTTTTAATGTTGGGCATTTCTTCTGTGATTTGTTTATTAGTTATTTTCTATTTGCCTTTAGCAGAAACAAACTTGATGGGGGTTGACAAAATATTCTTCTTAAGAATATGGGGCAAACTTGATGAAGCACCCAAGCATAGTTTGCCATTTAGTCTAGCATTAACATTGCTTGTAAAGTCCATCAGCTTGAGGCTTCTCCCATTGAGAGATTCCTCAAGTTGTTTGGCCTCACATAGCTCAGATTTTAAAGCAATAATTTGTTCATTAGCTAATGTGAGTTCATATTTTAGCCTATTATTTTCAGAGATAACATTTTCTTGATTTCCTAGTCTTTCCCTAAGTGTTTTAATTTCTTATTCCGAATTTATTAGATCAATGCATATGGTTTTAAATTCAAATTTGAATGAATCAGAACTATAATCAAAAGAATAGAGTACCTTGTCAGCTTCAGATTCTGAAGCTTCTTCACTGTCAGATACATCTTATACTGACTGGCTTCTGGAAGCATCAATGGCCATGAGGCACACTTCTTTGGCCCTTGCCTCTTCTTCTTCTTCACTGGAGCTGGAGGATGAGGATTCATCTTCTATTTCACTCCAGCTTTCACCTACAAAGCCTTTCTCCTTCTTTTTATATTTGCTGGAGGAAGGCCTGCTGCTATGCTGTCTTCTAGAATCCTTCTCTCTTCTTTTCTCCTTCTTCTGATTTTCTGGAAATTCTGAGAGGAAGTGTCCAGGTTTCCTGCAGCCAAAGCAAACCACTTCTTTAGTGGGGGTTTTGTCATACCTTGGCTTGTCATCCTGCCTTGATGACTTTCTTCTGAAGTCTTTCTTTGTCATTTTATAGAATCTTCTGGCAAATAGACTCATCAACTCTTCATTGATTGTTGGAGTCTCTGTCTCTTCAGTAGCTTTAAATGTAATGTTGTGCTCCTTCCTTGCTTGTGGAGGTGTTCTCTGCTCAGCTGCTTCTCTGGATTTGATGAGCTGCTCATAGGACTTTAGTTGTCCTAAAAGAGATTCAGTGGAAATCTCATTTAGTCTTCTAGCCTCCTTGATGGGACAGATCCTGGAATCTCATGAGCTTAGGAAGCACACGAGGATCTTGCCATTCACCTATGTGGGTGATGTCTTTGTCCAATGTCTTTAGCTCATTGATGATTGAGCTCAGCCTATTGTAATGTCTTCAACTGATTCAGTTTCCTCCTTCTTGAAGGTCTTATATTGTGATATGAGGTTGGATATTCTATATTTCCTTTCATCTACAGAGCTAGCCACCATTTTTAAGGGATTCCCAAATAGCCTTGGCTGATGTGCATTCAGCCACCTTCTGGAATATGTCATCAGACATAGTTTGGGCCAGAATATTCATGGCTTTAGCATCAGCAACTCTAGCTTTCTTCTGGGATTCAGTCCACTCAGGTGGTGGTACTGCATTAGTGCTGGATGTTGCTGTAGAGGTAGATGCTTGAGGGGGACATGTCAAGATAGAGTTGTAGATATCTTCATCAATAGAGTTCATATATAATTTTATTCTTGCATTTCAGATGGCAAACTTGTTTAGGTTACATACTGGAGGTCTGGTGCTTGCATAGTCTTTTTTCTGTGCCATGTTATATGTATAATTCTAATAGAAATAAAAAGGCAGATCGAACTCAGGATCTTTAGTTCAAGGGTTAGCTTGTACAACCAAAGAAATCCAAGCTCTAATACCAATTGAAAGTGAGGGGTTAGATTAGGAATACTCTAGAGGGGGTGGGGGTGAATAGAGTATCTTTAAATTTTCAAACCTTTTTGGTGTAAATAGAACTATTGCAGAGTTGATCAGACCTGAGATAAAATAGACTATCATAGGTGCTGCAGAATATAAACTAATTAAAAACAAACACAACAATCCTAACTAGCACAGCCACAATAAGAACAAATGAAACGAGAAACCAGACAATACAAGAATTTTATAGTGGTTCCCCAACCTGGGTACATCAACTCTTCTACCACCCTGGTAGGAATCCACTAAGGTTTTTTATCAGGTGACTGCCACCAGTGAGCTTTTGATCAGGTGCTCAAAAACCAAACCTCAAGTCTTTAGATCAGGTGACTTGCAACCAAGAATAACTTTTGAAGGGAGTTAAAAACCCTTTTTACAGTGGGGGATGAGAGATTGATTTTATCTTCTCTTTCTCAAATACTCTCTGAGAAAACTTAAGCGGATCTTGATGTTAGAAAAGGCTCCCCCTGAGATGTAGAATGGTTCAGGAAGTTAGAGCTTTGTTGCAGGGTGATAGGCCTTCAAACTGTTGCTTTGACCAGATGAGCTCCAGGAACTTCTTGACAGATATTGTATTTGTTGTCCTTTGAAAAATTCTGGAAGAAGATAGAAGAATACTCTTGATTTTGATTAGCTTTTCTTCTTCTTCTTCAGATTGCTTTGATGTTTCTGGTCTAGGGTTGTTTCTCTGTATCACTGTATGTTGTATTGCTGTGTGATTCTTGTTGTGTTCCAGAGAACTGTGCATTTCTTCTATCTTCTGTATTCTCTGATCATTTGTTATCTAGGAAGAGAAAAGAAATCCCTTTTATATTTTCCATGTAAATTTTCATTTGAAATTTGAATTTCTTCTGCATTCATTGCTGACGGTCTGGAGAATATTTTGCATTGATTGATTTCCCTAACTATCCCATTGAAAAATGGCAAACAATAATCCTAAAGAAGACCATAATCAATGCTCTGTCTAACGGTAATATTCAGAGAATATTTTATCATTAATTACTCATGAATTATTGCAATAGAATAATGACAGAAGGATGAAAATAACCAAGTCTGGAATCGTCAAATAGAGAACAGAATTCATCGAGCTGAGTCCACAGTTCGTCGAGCTGAGAAGTTATGTTCGTCGATCTGATAATAGTTGTTCGTCGAGCTGAGATCCAAGATCGTCGACCAAAGAACATTCAATTGCTTTCTCCAGAACCTTGCCAATTTTGTGCATGAAGTTCGTCGAGCTGAGAATAAAACTTCGTCGACTGGAGTTCAGAATACCATGTTTCTTGGACTCAAAAATGTTTTAAGTAAAATGTCCAGAAATCATCGACCTGAGAACTAGTTTCGTCGAGCTGAGATCTTCTAACTGCTAGATAAGACTTGCCAGGAATGTGGTCTAAGTTCGTCTAGCTAAGAAGGTGAATTCATCGACTGGAGTATGATCCTGTACTTAGAATATTTAGTTGTTTCTGGAATAAGATGTTGAAGTAGAATACCCATAGATCGTCGACCTGAAAACTAAGTTCGTCGAATGGAGTTTAGAGAAATTTTGGACTTGAAATATTGAAGTATAGTGTCCATAAGTCATCGACCTGAGTACCAAGTTCATCGAGCTCAGCTTAGAGAATTGTCTCTGAGTTCGTCGAGCTGAGTATGACTTTCGTCGACCTGAGTTCGACGAACGTCGAACTCATTTTCCTGAGTCCTTGAAATCTCTAAATCTTGAGTCTTTTTACAGTCTGTTGATGACTGGTCCATGCAGTGATGACTCTAAGGACTTGGCCTATACTCTAAGACTCGTATATGACCCTAGCTATACATGTTGGGTCAAACATCCTATCTTAGTGAACCTAGCCCAAATCCAACTAGGGATCCAACAAGATCCCCCCTCTGTCGGAGCTCCAGCTCGCCGGAAAACTTTCACCACCCACTCTCCACCACCACCTCACATGGAGACTCGGCCAGGGCATCCCCAATTCCATCCAGTTTAGGTGGAAGCTTCTCCTCTCTCCCTTCTCTATCTTTATGACATTCTGCATGTGCCTCCCGGTGGCCAGAGCGCTGTCGGCACCACCCGAGCCAAGCTCTAGGTTGGGTGGTGGCCGCAGGTGGTTAGCCTTGCCTAGCGCCGATGGTGGCGTTGGGGAAGGGCTAAACCACCGGGGACAACCATACCCAGCGGTGGAAGGCCGAGGTGCCATCGAAAATCGCCGCTCTGGAAGCAACCAAAAATAGAGTGAAATTCTGTAATTTTCTACGGTGGCGGCCGGCAACGCCAGGCCACCGAACAACCCCGGAGAAGGGATTAACCCCTAGCACATCGGTTAGGGGTGGTGCATGGCTAGGGTAGTCACCAGAGAGGTGGGGTGGCGCGGTGGCGCTTGGAGCAGGGCTTCCCGCTACCCTGCTCCCAGTTTCGTATCTTCCAACGGTGGCCGATGGTAGAAGGCCGGCAGACCACCGCCCAGAAGGTCGCCGGCCCCCGGCAAGTCGATTAGGGGGGGGGGGCGTCACGCAGTAGTGGATGTTCGGCGGTGGTAAAGGGCCACCACCTTCTTCATCGGTGGGATGAAATCATCGTCGTTCATTCTCGGTGATGAGATGGACTGCGGAGATAACCTAATTCCCCCCCCCCCCCCCCCCCCCCCGCCGCATAAACCTTTTGTGCCCACCATAGCAGATCCGTGGTTGATCTACTGTGGGGAAATGTTGGTCATTTTACCTGTCTGACGCGATTCCTGGCCGCAGGATGGGACTTTGATCTTCTATATGCAGACCAATTTTCAAAGCAGAGTTTTAAACCTTTTTTATAAATAAATATAGGCCCCTGGGGAAAAGTGTTAAACAGGAAAGTTGTTCCCCATGATAAGAGTAGAGTTTGATGTTTGCAAAAGTTCAAATAAATTTTATTTGGCCAAAATTGAGGCCCAAAATTACTCAAAAAATTTTGGAAAAATTATTAGGCCACTATAAAGGTTGCATTAAAATTTGGGGACCTAGGGATAAAAATTGAAGCTTTTCTGATTTATTGGAGCCTAAGGTCACGCTCGGAAATTAATGCAATCAATTTCTTCGAAAATGAAAATTTGAGCTCGCAACCACCTTTTTAGATTAAATAATAAAATCAATTGTTTTTTTATTGACGAGAGTATGCGAGGCAAGTGCCCAAGCTCGGAGGGTTTCAAGAAACTGTCGAGAGCCTCATTTAAAAGTCTCTCGGGTAAACTGGGCAGACTCGGAAGACAAGAACATGAACAAATGAGTTGCTAATCTTTCCCAACGAATTATAAATATGTAACTCATAATAAGCCTCCTGATCCAATTAAGCCATGATTAAAAGGCGCAATTGAATTATTATCGAATCTTAATAATAGGTGAAACTTAAAGAAACCTCCAAAATTGAAATAGAACTAAACATGTCTCTTGAGAACGGAGATGAAACTGAACATGCCTCCTGAGAACGGATATAGAACTGAAGTCTTCTGAGTGGAGTGATTGAACTACTAACCATTTTCTTTATGTTTTATTCATGTCTCGTACTGGTCCAGTTCTTTTATATATTCAATTCAGTACTTTCTTTTCAGTACTCCAGTTTCATACTGGTCCAAGTAATTTACTCTCTGTTCAGTTCATTTCTATAAAGTACTATTCCAGTCTCGCACTATTCAAGTTCTTTTCAGTACTTATTTTCAGTTCAGTACTACTCCAGTTTCATATTTGTCTCATTTCGTTACAGCATTTCAATTCTGCAGCTTATATTAACAACAACTTCTATTATTGTACTTGTGTTTCTGCAATTTACTATTTTATGCACGGGTCCTGCCCTGACGGGTAGTTATTTGATAGGTTGAGCCTTAGTTGGGGATAACAAGAGTTGAGATATTCCTCCTAAGTTAGCCCCAAATAAAGTGATCTCAAGCTCCTTATCAAAAGTTGAGCCAAGTGTCATTTGCCTGATTTACTTAAAGAATCATAAGGCAAGACTATGTAGACTCGGTGCATGTTAGCAAAATTGATAGATTGATGGCCTGTAGTTTGCTTGCAGTAAATTGTAGCGGGTCAGTTACTTTCGCAGACTGATTGTACCGGTGCAAGAATTTTGACGACTCAAAACGACGGGGAGATGAGTACTATGGGTGATCGACCATTATGCTTTTACCCGTTAGGTTTCCTCTGCTGGTCGGGCAAAATGTTGAATCACTGGATGTCGCTCACATCCAAGAGTACATGGGGTTGTATGATGAGGCTTGGGCTATGCGGTACGACCACCCCCATAAGTGGAAGGACTGGCCACTATCACCGACAACCATATTAGTGAGGCCCGCGAGGTTTAATACCCTACTTCAATAGAAGCGGTACATACTATATCGACATAGGGAATGTTGTGCATGGTTGTGAATGCCTACGGTATGTACGCGGTTGTGAATGCCTGTGATGTTTGTATGGGTTGTGAATACCTGTTGTGTTGTTATGCTAGTGGAGCTTAAACTATAACTGACATATATTGTTATTGTTATCCCAGTTATACTATGTCACGCCTCTTTTTATGATTGCTCATAGCTTATATATGAAATATTAAACTAATTCTCTCTTTCTTCGGTTATCTACTTTTGTTGGGTGAATGCGCTCGTCCCAAGGATATGGATCTGGGGAGGAGATTTGACTTCATTAGCTCTGTGACTAATGATTATTTTAATAACCATTAACAGGATACGGAGCACCGTAGGGAACAGTTGCTGCAGGACAATAAACTAGCTAATAGGACTACCCGAGTAGAGGCACCGTGTCATCTCCAGAGTTTTGCGACATGAGTACTAACGAGCAAAGTTGAGAGAGAAAGGAGTTGATAGATATAGTACTTTATAGCCTACGGGCTTCATGCATAAACAGTGGCTACGGCCTTTTGCACTTTCTTTTAAATATATATATCATTATATATATTTGTTGTGGCTTCCTGTTAATGCTTCTGTTAAACTATGTGATGTAAATGTTGTGATTCAAGCCGAGCAAGGTAGTCAAATAGTACTTAATCGTGAGGGTTAACACCCCTTAGGGATCATTGGGTGGACGTCTTGGGCTACTAAGTTCCCCTCTGGCCTGACCCGGGCAAAGGTTGGGGGGCCTTACAAATAGATCAGATCGATTACGATCCGTCCTTGTGAAGTAGTCTCAAGATCCCTCCGTACCTCGTTTTGTTATTTGGTTCGGGACAAACCATGTAGCGGAAGCCTGGTAGACCCTAGTATAGAGGCCTATAGATTCTAGACCATGTGATAGCACATACGCGCACCTTTATTTCCTCTTTGTTAGTCTTTTGTAAATTTCCACTACTTTTGCAAAATACTAACACTTGTTTCCTATTACTTCTCCAGATACCGAAGTCCAGTAATGGGAGATCCTCCTCCAAAGGAAATGTCCTCGCCACCCCACCTCTAGACCCAGTTACCCCTACAACAATATTATTTGCCGACACCGACTTGGGGCAAACGTTGACAGCTATCCTGACAGCATTTCGGACAACCTTGGCACAGCCACCACAGCGGTTGTTAGTACCCACTGACCTCCTGATGACTTTTCGAGGGCTAAGGCCCCCTACCTTTAGATACACGAAGACCGCCATACAGATGGAAGAGTGGGTTGAACTTATAGAGGAGCGGTTGGTAGGAATGATGTGCCCGGTCGTAGCTGCAGTGTCACTAGTATTGACCTTATTAGAAGGATATGATAGAGACTAGTGGAGAGTGGCAAGCCGCTCGACGTTCAGAGGACGACCATTGAGCACTATCCTTTAGGGGTAGTTTTCAGAGGCTTTTTTGGAGAAATTCATCTCAGACGCTGACCGAGCTGTACTGCAAGAGAGGTTCCTGCACATCCGGCAGGGTGACCAGATGGTGCTAGACTATGAGAGAGAGTTCATCCACCTATTACATTTTGTTGGGAACCTAGTATCCACTGACAGAGATAGAGATGCTCGCTTCTATAGAGGTTTCAAGATGAACTCAGACGGACGTTGATTATGATCTCTCAGTCCGCCTTCCACATCATAGCAACTCATGTCGTAGTGTTAGAGTTAGACTATAGGATGGTGGCCCAGTAGCGCCGAGGATAGGTTGAGGTCCCCAAAGGTCAGGGATGAGATAGAGGAGTTGCGCCCCATCGATAAGAGAAGAAGCGCAAATAGAGACAGTGTAAATAATCTTATAAGCACCCACCAGCACCACCAACACCCTCAGCACCACATTAGGAGCCCAGGCTAGCTCCTATACTAGAGCTCCAACACCCTCATCACCGCATTAGTAGCCCAGGCTAGCTCCAACACCCACACCAGTAGCTCGACGAGATGTTACTTTTGCAGGGAACTGCTTTTATGCCAGCAGACGGGACACTTGAGAGCTTTCTATCCGCAGGCGGTAGGAAGGCCAGGATTCGGATTAGTTCACGGAGGATAGGTAGTGCGAGGACATGGCCAGAGAGGCCGCAAAGGTAGAGCTGGTAGGAGAGGTTAGCATGGCCGAGCAGCGCCCTTGGAGGCCTACACATTAGACCTTCAGCATGGACCAGCCACTGATGTAGTGATAGGTATATATATTAGATGATAGAGATACATCAGATGTCAGAACCTACATATTATACTTTATGCATATGTATATCCACATCGGCTATATGTTTTGTTAAATGATATGTATATACACCATACTTATTTAGGACTACTCTTAGTAGAAGTACATCCCTCAAAAACTCTTTTTATTACTAGGGGACACACTCCTTTGTATCCCAAGACTTTATTGTGTCTAAGAAAAATATCGTTTGCTCCTTTAGATTGTCTATACGGATTTTTCTACCAAACGGATCAGATATGACATCTACGGAGAAGTGCTCATTCCAGGCCGTGTTAAGGGGCATGAAATTTGAGATTTACGCGATGATCCTGGCAATAACTGGGTTCGACCTCATACTGGGAATGGATTTGCTGGCCGAGAATAGGCCCAAATATACTGTTCGGCCTGAAAGATCAAGCTATAGAACCCAGACGGAGAGGTCGTTACGCTGGCAGGTATAACCTCCGTCTCTCACATCATTTTGACCTCTCCTCAGATGGTAAGGTTAGTCTGGCAGAAAGATGAAGTTTTTCTTATCTACTTCGAAATGGAGAATAAGGATCAAGTGCTCACCATGGTTCCACTGGTATGAGATTTTTCGAATGTTTTCCCTGAGTCCCTCTCAGGTTTACCCCATAGCGAGAGGCCTGATAAGTAATATTTATGCGTATTTTTACTATAATATTTAGTTTAATATTTAGTATTAATTAATCATATTTTATTTATTCTGGTTAATCATATATATCTTTTTGATATCTATTAAATAATTTAAGTTTTATTTATTTTTGTAGGATTTATAACTATTTTTTAGTATTTATTTTAGTTTAATAATTAATATAAAATTAATAATAATTTAGGTATTTTCATTTATAAATCATTTATTTTATATTTTAGTTTACTAATTTAATATATATTTATTTTTGTAGGTTTATTGACGTGGTCGTGCTCCCGATGTTTGCAAAAGAAATATTTACCGAAGTCGTCACGTTGGCCGAGCAATTCATGCAGTCTACATGAAACCAATTTAAAGTCTCGCTGCACTCGTTCAGGACGATGAAGCGTTTCACGTCGTAACCACCCATTCAGCTCTTCTTCATGCAAGCTCATGACAAATATATTATTATGCATTGATGCTGCCACGCCATCATCGCCAACTCTCAAAATGACCGGTGCCAAGCAAGTCTTCGACATTCAACTATTTTCATCATTCTAATGCACAATGCCATCGCCATCACCTTTTCATGTCAAAGCCGCCACCTCATCATACAACCTACATCACCATCCCTTTCTCTCTCTAAAAACCATCATAGTTAAATACATGCACTTTATTATTATTATTACAATAACCCTTTTCTTTCCCTCTTCATTTCTCTATGAAACCGCTAGCTCCTCCTTATTCCATGAAACCACCACCTTTATATTCTTCTACATTATCTCCTCCTTCCATTTACCTCCTCTTAAATATTTGATAAATATTTGATGTTTCAACTCCATCTTAATTTTAGTATTTATGTTCACCATTCATCTCCTCTTTATAAACTATGAAACTCCTCCATTTAATTTGTTTGTTTTTTCATATATTTCATTAATATTTAATTATTATTATCACTTTATTTTCCTCCTCTTACCCTTGGCCTTCCAACCTTTCATGTGTCTTTCATCCTTTCTTTTTTTCCTATAAATAATGGCCAAGGGGGAATGATGAGAGGAGTCCACCATTGGGGTTGAAAATCGGGTTGGGTGGCTTATTTTCGGGATATCTTTGGAGTTAGTTTTATTTTATGCAATTTTATTTTATTTGCAATATAGTTTAGATTTTCTTTTTATGCAATTGTACTATTTTATTTCATAGTGATAGAATGTATTTTTCAATTATGAGTAGCTAAATTTCCAAAAGCACTTGATCATGATTAACTTTGGAATGAAATAAACTTTCTTTATTTATCTCAAAATTGCAAAGCCCTCTATTTTGCTCGCTATCGATTTATCTTTGATTTATATTTTGTCGAATTCATATTTCGCGGATATGTTTTTCGATCTAAGATCCGTATCCTAAATGACCGAGAGGTTGCGGATACGAGTAGATCACTCAAAGATAACAGGAGTTGCTTGCACTCCTCGAGAGAGGACGACATAAATCCTCCGGATTGGAGTCAAATCCAATAGAGTGGTTCACCGCCTAAAGCATGTTGGGTTTCTCTAAGGGGATGGCACAACACTTGTGCACGCAGCGGAAGAATAAAACATCAAGAAAACCCAAAATAAATGGGATCGGGCCATGATAGTTGAATCAAGAAGTTAGCAAACAACTAGGCAAAATTACCTCGGTGGCGTTGAGTCACAACTCAACGGAGATGCTCCAAACTTTGTATTCTTGCTGGTGGCGAGTTCTTCGTGGAATAATATCCACGTCTCTGCAGAAGTCCACACGAGCGGGAGAACACCGAGCTTTCTGTCGCACGGAAGATCGGGAAGGACGATGACCGCACCTTGCTATTCCACGGACTGCTAGGTCCGCGCCAGGAAGAGCAACACCAGCGACGATCGCCGGAGAGAAGGAGGTCGACGGAGCGAACACGGCGGCGGCGGAACCCTTCCGTCGGCGTCGGGATTCGGGATCGGTGGAATGAAGAACGAAACTCTTCCGTCGGGTTCGATTCGATCAGAAGATATTATCCCGAAAAACCCTAAGTGTTCTATTTATACCAAAGGTATAAATAAACCTAGGAAAATCGCTATCCGCAGACCACCCAAGAATAAGGGTTCCAGAGTCGGCGAGAATCACCAGCCGATCGATGAGAATCGATCGTCGAGAATCACTAAGGATCGGCGAGTATCGGCTAGGATCGGCGAGTATCGGCTAGCGAGAATCGGTCGGCGAGAATCACCAGCAGATTCGGTGAGAATCAGTCGGCGAGAATGCCTGATGATTCACGTCGAATCGTAGGTTGACGACTCTCGTCGATCGTCGAGAATCACCGACGATACACGTCGAACAGGGTCGACGATTCTCGTCGATCGGCGAGAATCAGAGAACACTTCTCGACGATTCTCGTCGATCGGTGAGAATCCGAGCACCAATCCTACAAGGCGACACCTGGCCCAACCCGACTCTTCTTTAAGGCAACACTTTGCCCACAACCCCATTCAGGTCGGTGATTGGTAACCTTTACCAACACAGTCAATCATCCAACTTCTCCACATCTCTTATGTGCGACCCTGCAGGCTCATATCGCGTTGGCAGTGAGATTACATGTTTGATCACTTCCAGATCATCATGGTAACTCCAACAGACTCCCACTTGATCTTGAAAGTATCAAACCAAAAACCTCATAAACAATGAGCGGCATCTAGCAATGCATCATTGCTCCCCAAGCAATAAGAGTTTATAACTCATAAGCCTTTTTGACCAATGTATCAGCGTTGTCTTTGTCCCTTTGTCCCTTACATCCGGAAAGAACTAGAGGCATGGACCGTGTCACAATCGTAATAGCTCAATCCAAGTTTCTTGATCCAGGACGGACTTCTAGAGAATGGTGAGTCCAATATCACATATTGACTCAACCAAGCATGGCCATGCATTTCTCAGTCCAGTTCCATCAAGGGGCCCATGGATGCAACTCCTATCATACAGAAGGACAAATCCCATATCTGCTCACACACAAACACCCAAATGATTCGTAACATGCCCAACAACCACCCTTATCATCAACCTTTCTCAAGGAAGACTTTAGATGGCATCAAAGCACGCTCTTCCTCACTTGATGAATGTTGTGACTTCAGGTCAAAGGACCACAACACCATTGTCAATTGAGACCTACTCGTGACACGATTGGATGACAATCCACAGAGTAGTCGCAGGTTGGGTCTGTCCAGTACAACTTGTTCACTAACAAGTACCCACGTGATGACTTGATATCACAATATCATGACCTGTGAGAACTGGTCATCAGTCAACGCACGTGCTGGTCTTCATGTACCATCATCACCCTTAGCTTCTATGATGATACTCGACCAGGGACCTTTTAAGAATGAAGCTTCAAATAAATCATAGGCTCTCACATTCAAGTCACGTACTTGATGTCCCATGGAAGCGAACATTCTAAGGGTATCTATTATGTTAACATTTAACCATCATATAGAAAAATACATAATAAAAGAACTTGCCATTAATTGTAAAAGAAAAACTAGGTACAATGTTCATCATATGAACAAATAGCCAACAAAATACAAGATTACATGCAATCCACAAGATTCTCAGTAGAGTTGATCATCTAGGTATCATATACCCATCGATCTAGTATGACCATCATGCTTTCTCTGCGCGAGAGGCTTTGTCAGTGGATCCGCGATGTTCTCCTCAGTCGGCACTCTGCAAATGTTTACATCTCCTCATTCGACAATCTCACGAATAAGATGAAACCGCCGAAGTATGTGCTTGGAGCGCTGATGAGATCTAGGTTCCTTAGATTGTGCAATTGCACCATTGTTATCACAGTAGAGAACTACGGGACCAACAATGCTCGGAACTACATCAAGCTCGCCGATGAATTTCCTAATCCATACAGCCTCCTTCGCGGCATTATCTGCTGCGATATACTCGGCCTCTGTTGTAGAATCAGTAACTGTCTCTTGCTTGGAACTCTTCCAGCTCACAGCTCCTCCATTCAGGCAAAACACAAAACCTGACTGAGACTTGGAGTCGTCTCTATCAGTTTGGAAGCTAGCATCCGTGTAACCACTTACAACGAGCTCTTCCTCTCCACCATACACCAAGAACGCATCCTTAGTCATTCTCAAGTACTTCAGGACATTCTTGACTGCAATCCAGTGACACTCACCGGGGTCTGACTGATACCTGCTAGTCATGCTCAAAGCAAAGGAGACATCGGGTCGAGTACATAACATCGCGTACATGATTGATCCAATTGCCGAAGCATATGGAATCAACTTCATACGGTCCTTGTCTTCACAAGACTTTGGACACTGGTCCTTAGAGAGATTCACACCATGAGACATGGGCAAAAATCCTTTCTTGGACTCAAGCATGTTGAACCGCTTCAACACCTTTTCGATGTACGTACTCTGGGTCAAACCCAGCAACTTCTTCGATCTATCTCTATAGATCTTAATACCAAGTATATAAGTCGCTTCACCCAAATCCTTCATTAAAAAGCAGTTCCCTAGGTTTTTCTTAACAACTTTCAGGGTAGGAATGTCATTCCCAATCAATAGTATGTCATCTACATACAATATCAGGAAGACAACAATGCTCCCACTGATTCGCTTGTAAACACAAGGCTCATCTTCATTCTTGATGAAACCAAACTCTTTGATTTTCTCATCAAAACGAAGATTCCAACTTCGAGAGGCCTGTTTCAGTCCATAAATGGACTTATTCAGCTTGCATATTTTAGTGGCTTCATCTGGGGATACAAAACCCTCGGGGGTTGTCATATACACTTCCTCAAGGAGGTTTCCATTAAGGAAAGCCATTTTGACATCCATCTGCCAAATCTCGTAGTCATAATACGCAGCAATAGCAAGCAATATCCTTATGGACTTTACCATGGCAACATGGGAAAAGGTCTCATCATAGTCAATACCATGAATTTGCTTGAAACCCTTAGCCACCAGTCGCCCTTTGAATGTCTGTACATTCCCATCCATGTCGGTCTTCTTCTTGAAGACCCACTTGCACCCTATGGGTCGTACCCCTTCAGGTGGTTCCACCAAGTTCCAAACTTGGTTTGCATACATGGAGTCCATTTCGGATTTCATAGCCTCAAGCCATTTGTCGGAGTCCGGTCCATTCATAGCCTCTTGGTAGGTTGCTGGTTCATCATCATGATCCATAAGCAACACATTACCTATTTGAGACACGAGAAATCCATATCTCTCAGGCTCAAACCTCGGTCTACCATATCTACGTAGGACTTGTGTTCCCTGAGCAGGTTCTCTAGCTACAACATCTTGTAGTCCTGTCTCAGAATCCAATTCCGGTTCATTCATTACATGTGGTTCTTGAACTTCTTCAAGCTCTACCTTTTCAGTCTTTCTTGATAAGAACTCTTTCTCCAAGAAGACACCAGTCCTTGCGACAAACACTTTGCCCTCAGACGGTAGGTAAAAGTAATACCCTTTCGTTTCCTTAGGATATCCCACCAGATAACATTTATCCGATTTGGGTTCCAGCTTGTCAGGCATTTGACGTCTCACGTATGCCTCACAGCCCCAAATTTTAATGAACGACATACTAGGACGCTTCCCAGTCCATATTTCATATGGTGTCTTCAGAACCATTTTCGTTGGAGCGCGATTCAATGTCATTGCAGCAGTCTCTAAGGCAAAACCCCAAAAGGAAACAGGCAAGTCTGCATGACTCATCAACGAACGTACCATGTCTAACAGAGTACGATTCCTCCTCTCAGACATGCCATTATGTTGTGGTGTTCTAGGTGGAGTGAGCTGTGATACAATACCACACTCTTTCAGATGATCACGGAACTCATGACTCAGGTATTCGCCACCTCGATCAGATCGGAGTGCTTTAACCCTTTTACCCAACTGGTTTTCTACTTCATTCTTGAACTATTTGAACTTTTCAAAGGTCTCGGATTTGCACTTCATAAGATACACATATTCGTATCTACTGAAATCATCAGTAAATGTAACAAAGTAGAAATACCCACCTGTAGCCATGGAACTCATGGGTCCGCATACATCACTATGTACAACACCCAAGAGATCCTCAGCCCTCTCAGTATAACCAGTGAAAGGAGCTTTAGTCATCTTACCTAACAAACAAGATTCGCATCGCTCAAATGATTCATAATCAAATGAGTCCAAAAGTCCATCTCTATGGAGCTCGGATATGCGCTTCTCGTTGATATGGCCCAAACGATAATGCCAGAGAAACGTAGGGTTCGAGTCATTTGTTCTTAGTCTTTTATTATTTTCTACATTACAGATCAGATGGTCCAAGTTCAAAACATAAAGACCATTAAACAATTGGGCTACAACATAACAAACGTCATTCTTAAATATAGAACAACAATTGTTCTTAATTATAAAAGAAAATCCAATCATGTCCAAACATGAAATAGATATAATGTTTCTAGTTATGGCCGGAACAAAATAACAATTATCAAGTTCTATTACAAGCCCACTGGGCAAAGAAAGACGGTAAACCCCTACGGCTACAGCAGCAACTCTTGCTCCATTGCCGACGCGGAGGTCCACCTCCCCTTTACTCAGCAATCTTCTCCTTCCCAGTTCCTGCACATTTGTACAAATGTGAGAACCACATCCAGTATCCAATACCCAAGATGAAGGAGCAGGAAGGTTTATCTCTATAACGTAGATATTAGAAGCGGAAGTCATACCTCCCTTCAATTTCTGCAGACCCTCAACGTACGAAGGACAGTTCCTCCGCCAATGACCAGCCTTGCCACAGTGGTGGCATTTCCCTTCCTTCACCGTGCTTTTCTTTTTCATCAGTGCTGAAGACTTGGGCTCAAGATATGACTTAGGTCCCACCTTCGTCTTCTTAGAGCCCTTGGCTTTGCCCTTGCCCTTATTCATCATCAGTATGGGGCTGGCAGGCTTGGCCTTCTTCATGTTGATTTCGGCAGTTCTCAACATGCCTAGGAGTTCGGGCAGTGTCTTGTCTATCTCATTCATGTTGTAGTTCAAGACAAACTGCTCATAACTGTCCGACAACGATTGCAGGATCAGATCTGTGGCCAACTCTTGACCAAGAGGAAAACCCAGCCTTTCAAGGTTCTCTATATACCCAATCATCTTGAGTACGTGAGTCCCTACTGAGTCTCGAACTCCCATCTTGCACTGAAACAACGCTTTTGTGATGTCGAACCTCTCTTGATGAGCCTGCCCTTGAAACATTTTCTTGAGATGCTCGTCAATCTCCTTGCACCCCATGCTCTCATGTTGCTTCTGAAGCTCAGAGTTCATAGTGGCAAGCATAAGGCATTCGATATCTAAAGCATCGTCAGTATACTTCTTATAAGTATCTTTCTCAGCACGGGAAGAGTTCTCGGTCGGCACCTCGGGGGCTTCTTCTTCCAAGACATAAAGCTTTCGCTCTTGCCTGAGAACAATTCTCAGGTTCCTGTACCAGTCCATGTAATTTGTCCCACTGAGCTTATCCTTCTCAAGGATGGCTCTCAGAGACAAGGTGGAGTGTGAAACACTTGCCATGGAATTCTACAAGAATTTATGCAGAATAAAATCAATACCAAAATTTCAAATACAATTTATTTTAATTTGGACTTCAATTAAAATACTCCCACTATTTTATTCGAAATGATAGCCCTCACTAACAATTCGGAGAGTTCATGCGAGCTACTCTCTTAGTGGACAAGATCCGTATTTCACCAACACTATGAGTCCGCTTTGGCGTTCCTCTCACGATGCGGTTATTTAGGTAGGCAACGCTTGCCAATTGCATCCTCATGCAATTCTTGTATGGTTGGTGAATAACTCCTTACTCGCATCCATCATATGGTGCATGCCAACCCTATGCCTCTAGGCACTCAACCTTTGAGGTCACCTAGTTAAGATGGACCCGATGTCGACAGTGGGATATCACAATTATCCGCTCGCACCCTTACCAAGATAGATTAATGCACCTTGCTTTGGCAAGCCCACACTTCATCGATCGAGGCAGGAAGAGTGTCATCCTACGGAAGGCATCCGAACACTTAATATTTGATGAAGGGATTTAATTATGGGTTAACAATTAACCATGATCAACATTTGATCACTGTGCACATCCAAAGAAAAACAATTCTAAACCACATGCATCCCTTATGTGCACATCCTGACACCATCAACAATTGATAGAAGGAAGGGCTAAATCTGAACATCCGGAAACTTCCAAATCCTCAAATTTACATGCATTGGACAAAGGCAAAGACAACTCAACTTAAAGCAGTAGACAAGCTCATCTCTCTTTGTTGGATTCAAAATCCAAAACAAAATCGAGAGATGGTTACTGCTAAGGAGATCACAATTTCTAACAATTAGAAATTCCCACGCAATCCCAGACGTTCTTGGCGGGGTACCAAGACAAAATCTAGACATTTAGAATACTTCTAAATCCCTAGGTTTACACGCACTGGAATAACAAAACTTCCAAAACAACAATCATGGCCGGAACCTCCCTCTGATACCACTGTTGGGTTTCTCTAAGGGGATGGCACAACACTTGTGCACGCAGCGGAAGAATAAAACATCAAGAAAACCCAAAAGAAATGGGATCAGGCCATGATAGTTGAATCAAGAAGTTAGCAAACAACTAGGCAAAATTACCTCGGTGGCGTTGAGTCACAACTCAACGGAGATGCTCCAAACTTTGTATTCTTGGTGGTGGCGAGTTCTTCGTGGAATAATATCCACGTCTCTGCAGAAGTCCACACGAGCAGGAGAACACCGAGCTTTCCGTCGCACGGAAGATCGGGAAGGATGATGACCGCACCTTGCTATTCCACGGACTGCTAGGTCCGCGCCAGGAAGAGCAACACCAGCGACGATCGCCGGAGAGAAGGAGGTCGACGGAGCGAACACGGCGGCGGCGGAACCCTTCCGTCGGCGGCGGGATTCGGGATCGGCGGAACGAAGAACGGAACTCTTCCGTCGGGTTCGATTCGATCAGAAGATATTATCCCGAAAAACCCTAAGTGTTCTATTTATACCAAAGGTATAAATAAACCTAGGAAAATCGCTATCCGCAGACCACCCAAGAATAAGGGTTCCAGAGTCGGCGAGAATCACCAGCCGATCGGTGAGAATCGATCGTCGAGAATCACTAAGGATCGGCAAGTATCGGCTAGGATCGGCGAGTATCGGCTAGCGAGAATCGGTCGGCGAGAATCACCAGCAGATTCGGCGAGAATCAATTGGCGAGAATGCCCGATGATTCACGTCGAATCGTAGGTTGACGATTCTCGTCGATCGTCGAGAATCACCGACGATACACGTCGAACAGGGTCGACGATTCTCGTCGATCGGCGAGAATCAGAGAACACTTCTCGACGATTCTCGTCGATCGGTGAGAATCCGAGCACCAATCCTACAAGGCGACACCTGGCCCAACCCGACTCTTCTTTAAGGCAACACTTTGCCCACAACCCCATTCAGGTCGGTGATTGGTAACCTTTACCAACACAGTCAATCATCCAACTTCTCCATATCTCTTATGTGCGACCCTGCAGGCTCATATCGCGTTGGCAGTGAGATTACATGTTTGATCACTTCCAGATCATCATGGTAACTCCAACGAAGCAAGCTTAGGGGTTTCGACTGGTCGAGAGGTCTTAATCGATCAAGCTAAGGTTAGTCAAAAGCATGAGCTCGAGAGAGACGCTTTTGTACTTAGGAACTTCCACGGTCGAGTGAGCAATTTAAGAGTCTTGTGTACTTTATGATCATGAAGGTTCATCTTAATCCAACGGGATTCTAGATCAAGTGCTATCTTTTAGTTTATTTTCTAGCTTTAGTTTTAATTAACCTTCAATTTATATTCCGATAAAATAATATCAATTTGCGTGAGTAGAAGTACTCAACAGGCCCCGAGTCTAATACGACAATTTCCTATACTATATTTCGATAGGTACACTTGCCTATTTCGAGATTATAGTTTGTATATATTTTCAAAACTATAAAATTCCTCATCAAGTTTTTGGCGCCATTGCCGGGGACATTTTGTTGATATTTTGAAAGCGCAAATTGTATTAATTTTATCACTCTCTTTCTCTAACCCCAATTCTCTTTTTCATTTTTTTTTAAATTCCTTTCTATTAGGTACGGGTTGTGTTTATTTTCCTTTATTAAAAACAATGTTATCTCAATTGGCTGCTAAAATTGCCCAGCTTCAAAATCAATTCGATATTTTGAAAGCCGCAAAAAAGCGTCAATGTGTTTGTTTTTATTGTCACGGTTCTCATCCAAGTGAGTTTTGTTATCATTATAATTATTATAAAAATCATTCTTATGAAAATAATTTTGATAGTAATTATGATAATAATTATTCTCACTTTTATGATAATTCAATTTTTTATGAAAATAATTTTTCTAATTTTTCCTATGTTCATGAAAATAATTTTTCAAGTGACAATGCGATTAATTATTTTGATGTAAATAATTATTATTCCAACTCGGATGAAAACTTCTCTTGGTCGCAAGATCAACCGGAAGGTTTCCCGAGTTATGAGAATAATTATTTGGATCCAAATTTTTGTTGTTCTTCTTCCGCACCACAAGCTTTCTCTCTTAATTTTGGGGAATCCTCTCATTTGCAATATGATTCTTCCCCCCAAAATTTGGATGAAAATTTTCTTACGTTTAGTGATTCTTCTCCTTCGTATACTGTTGCTAATGAGGAACATGACTTCTCATGTACCCCAGTAGTTGTTTTTACCAAAGAAGAACAACAACTTTTATTTCAAGAGCTCGTTAGTGTATGGATGCGCTGGGCGGAGTAGAAGAAGAATATGTTTCTCCTCCTACTACTCCTCATTTTTCTCATATTAATGAATCTCCTTGCACAATTTATGATTTTCTGGGAGCGAAAATTTATGAACATGATGCTTCCGATGATTTTATTTTAAATAAATTTTCGGATGAAAAATTAATTTTAGAAAATAAACAACCCGAGCCTAATCTTATAACTTCGCAAGAGTCTCCTCCTTGCGAAGATTTTCCTGACGCACTTCTTTTTGATTTTTCTTTCCCTAACAAGTTTCAGGAAGAAGATGAGCCATTGCAATCAAATATTGTCTCCGACACATTTGCCGCTCATCTAGAAAGATTCAAATCACCTCAGGTATGCCTAGGTGATTTGAATCTATATTTTCAAGTCAACTGCAAGAACGAAAATCAAGAAGCAAGCGGAGGAGTAGCCGGGCAAGCGACTTTGGCATCTTCGCCAAAACGCGAATTAAGGGAGTTGCCCGTTCATTTCAATTTTTATTTTCCTTTCTCCTAACTCAAACCGTCTAACTTAAAGACGGGAAAAAGAAAAGCGCTCTTGAGAGACACCCCTTGCTTATCTTTTAATTTCTATACATTTTTCTTTTTCTAAATTTTCACAAACTGTTTTTCTTTCCCCCCTCCTACTTGACTTATAAACATTGGAGACAATGTTTATTTTTAAGTATGCGGGTGGATTCTTATTTATTGTTTTTATTTAAAAATCCAGAAAAAAAATGAAAAATCTTTAAAATTTTGAAAAAAATTTCTCTTTTTATTATCAAAAATACAAAAAAAATATAGAAAAAAAACAAAAAAAACAAAAATAATAAACCCTACTTAATTTTTGTGCTTTTTAGAAATTTACTTTGAGTTTGTTTATAAGAATTTTTATAATTTTTGATTTTCTAATCTTTTATTTTATTAAAGTTAGTTAAAATTAATTTTTAGGTGATTTTATTTTAAGAAATAAATTTATGAAGTAAATTTGTTTAGAGAAATTTATTTAGTCTTTTTCTCTTTTATTTTAATTAGTTTCAATTTTATAGTGCTTAGTTTAACAATTTTTAGATTATAATTATCTCCACTTTGAACTTTAAGATTCTTAGAAAATTTTAATTTACTTTAGTTGCTCTCTTTTAATTTTAATTTAATCTAAATATTGTTTAGTCTTCCCTTGTTTTAATTTTTCTTGTTAGATCATATGTCACGGGGATTAGAGGATAAAATTCATTATCCCCTGGTACACATATGCAAGTTTTTATTTTTGGTTAGATCATATGTCATGGGAATTAAATATTCCTTGGTACACATATGCAACCCCAAAAAAAAGGAGTAAGAGGATAAAATTCATTACTCCTAAGCAATTTTGTTTGAAGAGAAAAACAAGAAGGAAAAAACATCAAAAAAAAATTTGTGTGGGGTGAGAGGATAAAATTCATCACCTCCAAACAAAGATCTCTTCAATTCCCTTTTTCCAAACCCAAAGCCCAATATAATTGCTTTAGTTTTAAATTGAAATCGTAAGAGAGCATAAGTAGTAGTTTAAATTTTCCTCGAAATCTATTTTTAGTGAAAAAAGTGTTTATAATTATTAATCTAACTTTCTTTACTAACTACTTAATTTTGAGATCTAATTATTTTATTAAAGAAAATTTACTAAATATTTAGCTTTTCTCATTTTATTTTCATATTTTAGGACTTAAAAATTTGAATCACTTAAGCTAATTTTTAACTTTCTTTTGATTTAATAAATTTTAAGTTCAATTAAAAAATCATATTATTTTCTTATAAGTACTTCTCATAGTTTTGCCCTGGGGCAACAAAAGCTTAAGTATGGGGGCATTTGATAAGTAATATTTATGCGTATTTTTACTATAATATTTAGTTTAATATTTAGTTTTAATTAATCATATTTTATTTATTCTGGTTAATCAATTATATCTTTTTGATATCTATTAAATAATTTAAGTTTTATTTATTTTTGTAGGATTTATAACTATTTTTTAGTATTTATTTTAGTTTAATAATAATTTAGGTATTTTCATTTATAAATCATTTATTTTATATTTTAGTTTACTAATTTAATATATATTTATTTTTGTAGGTTTATTGACGTGGTCGTGCTCCCGACGTTTGCAAAAGAAATATTTACCGAAGTTGTCACGTTGGCTGAACAATTCATGTAGTCTACATGAAACCAAGTCAAAGTCTCGTGGCACTCGTTCAAGCCGATGAAGCGTTTCACGTCGTAACCACCCATTCAACTCTTCTTCATGCAAGCTCATGACAAATATATTATTATGCATTGATGCTGCCACGCCATCATCGCCAACTCTCAAAATGATCGGCTCCAAGCAAGTCTTCGACATTCAACTATTTTCATCATTCTCATGCACAATGCCATCGCCATCACCTTTTCATGTCACAGCCGCCACCTCATCATACAACCTACATCACCATCCCTTTCTCTCTCTAAAAACCGTCATAGTTAAATACATGCACTTTATTATTATTATTACAATAACCCTTTACTTTTCCTCTTCATTTCTCTATGAAACGCTAGCTCCTCTTTATTCCATGAAAACACCACCTTTATATTCTTCTACATTATCTCCTCCCTCCATTTACCTCCTCTTAAATATTTGATAAATATTTGATGTTTCAACTCCATCTTAATTTTAGTATTTATGTTCACCATTCATCTCCTCTTTATAAACTATGAAACTCCCTCATTTAATTTGGTTGTTTTTTCATATATTTCATTAATATTTAATTATTATTATTATTACTTTATTTTCCTCCTCTTACCCTTGGCCTTCCAACCTTTCATGTGTCTTTCATCCTTTCTTTTTTACTATAAATAATAGCCAAGGGGGAATGATGAGAGGAGTCCACCATTGGGGTTGAAAATCGGGTTGGGTGGCTTATTTTCGGGATATCTTTGGAGTTAATTTTATTTTATGCATTTTATTTTATTTGCAATATAGTTTAGATTTTCTTTTCATGCAATTGTACTATTTTATTTCATAGTGATAGAATGTATTTTTCAATTATGAGTAGCTAAATTTCCAAAAACACTTGATCATGATTAACTTTGGAATGAAATAAACTTTCTTTATTTATCTCAAATTTGCAAAGCCCTCTATTTTGCTCGCTATCGATTTATCTTTGATTTATATTTTGTCGAATTCATATTTCGCGGATATGTTTTTCGATCTAAGATTCGTATGCTAAATGATGGAGAGGTTGCGGATACGAGTAGATCACTCAAAGATAAAAGGAGTTGCTTGCACTCCTCGAGAGAGGACAACATAAATCCTCCGGATTGCAGTCAAATCCAATAGAGTGGTTCACCGTCTAAAGCAAGCTTAGGGGTTTCGACTGGCCGAGAGGTCTTAATCGATCAACCTAAGGTTAGTCAAAAGAATGAGCTCGAGAGAGACACTTTTGTACTTAGGAACTTCCACGGTCGAGTGAGCAATTTAAGAGTCTTGCGTACTTTATGATCATGAAGGTTCATCTTAATCCAACGGGATTCTAGATCAAGTGCTATCTTTTAGTTTATTTTCTAGCTTTAGTTTTAATTAACCTTCAATTTATATTCCAATAAAATAATATCAATTTGCGTGAGTAGAAGTACTCAACAGGCCCCGAGTCTAATACGACAATTTCCTATACTATATTTCGATAGGTACACTTGCCTATTTCGAGATTATAGTTTGGATATATTTTCAAAACTATAAAATTCCTCATCAAGGCCAACTTCCAAGTCGAGCTTGTGTCCGGAGCTAGACCAGTGTCCCGAGCACCCTATCGGATGGCCCCCAAGGAATTGGCCAAATTGAAGATCCAGCTTCGGGAATTAATATTTATTGGATTCGTTGTCCTAAGTTCCTCTCCCTGGGGAGCCCCTACATTATTCGTGAAAAGAAGGATGGTACATCGCACTTGTGCATAGATTATAGGGAAATAAAGAATCTTACGATACGGAATACGTACCCACTTCCAAGGATTGACGAGTTGTTCGACCAATTGCAAGGTGCATCTATATTCTCCATGTAAGACCCCCCTTTTTTTGAAACTCCGGGGTCTTAGGCCAAGAACCGCTGCTTTGCGGTGACACCTTCACAACCGGGAAGGTCATCACCACAAAATGTCGATCCTGCCGACAAAAATCGATCACATCTATAGCAAGTAATAAAAGAAAAGCAAGTCCACAGAGAATCACATATATGATAAAGTAAATAATCTCCACGATGGGAGTGTCCACAGAAATAATAGAAAAGGTACGGAATCTTGGGCTTATGCCCAGTACATTAATATCCTCACTACATATCACTTAGCATGGAAGCAAAATTAAACAAACTACTAACGATCGGGACTCACAGTCCCTGCAGTCTGAACTCCGATATTAGACTGCCCCATCTCCAAAAGCGTCGACCTCCGGGGCTGCTCCTCCATGCTGGGCTCCACGGTCCCCTAAAATGATGTGGTTTGAAAACTATTAGTCTTAAAGACTAAGTCCAATCACCCCCACCCCTTCCCCCATGGCTCCTAGGAACCGAGCGGGGAGAAGGAGAGGAGAGAACATGAAAGTGGAGAATGACAAATAAGGAAATGGCGGCGGAACTAATCTTGTAGTTCTATATTATATAAGACAGGGTGCAGGTAAGAAAGACTAAACAAGAAAAGTAACCTTAACTTATATGAAAACACAGAAGCCAAGGGATCTTTTGCGGGGCTCCTATCGTATAAAAAGTCTCATACCAATTTATACGATAGGGTGTCGGTTTTCTATCAAGTATAGATATATATTTTACTGAATAAAAGCCGTAACTTATAAGCACGCTCGCACGACTTATAAGCCAAGGGGTCGTTTTGCAGAGCCTATTGTATAAAGCGTCCCATACCACTTATACAATAGGTTTCAAGGTTGAATGCAATCGTTATGCTATGAAATACAATTATGCCATGCTGTGAACAAGCAAGTGCAACACACCCACTCGACTCTGTGTACACAGACCTTTAGTTCCCCCTTTCTGGAGCCAAACCTCCCAGGATACCTCCGTAGTGGCAAACGAAAGCGGTGGGTTGGGCCTCGCCCACCTATAAACAGGTAATTGCACTACCAATCAGACCTATCATACACCTCAACGCTGGTGCACTAAGCAGAGCTCCTGCATACTCTTGCTGGCTGGCGCACCGGACTTTACTTAGCAAAGTGCTAAACCACACTTGCCGAGTCAACGTATTGGCGTCGGTGCATCGACTCTCCAATACCGAAGACCCACCACTTTTGCTTTATTCACATGCAACCTTGATGTATAATCATCGAGCCAAAGCTCCCCAGACCATCCCGTCCGACACAAACAACAACCGAGTCAAAGCTCGTCGGGCCAACCTGAACATCACAAACATCAACCGAGCCAAAGCTCGCCGGCCCAACCTGCCCATCACCAAATCCACCGAGCATACTGCCCGAGTGACCTAACCTAACTCCCTCAACCCCGGGGAGTGTGAGTGAAACCCTAGATTATTTCTAATTACTCTTGCATTTTAGTTTTACCTACTATTTAGGTTATCCCTGGACTTCCCAAGGTATACACCGTGAAAGGCTCTCGAAGGCAGTAGGAACTACGATGGGATTACGCCCAAAGCTTCCTTTTGCAAGAAACTTATTATATATTGGTTTTTACCCAACTCCTAGTTCCTTAGATGTTGTATTGAGTCTAACCCTAGTGTATTTGACACTTCCTCCCCACGGGAAAGACGATCTTTCATCGATCCCGACCACCGCCTAACACTAGCCAACTCCACACTTTACTCAACCTGTGTTCCAGAGATGCCCCCAATTGTTTATCCAAATAGCATAATCTCTAACCCCAACTCGTGTGCCCAAATTCTTATTTCAACTCAATTTCTGCGATTTTACTAAATGTAGACCAACCTAAGCTATATGAAGTGTATAATGGGAGGTACACAAAATAATCACTCAGTACCCATATAATAATTATTGGAGGGCTATAATGACATTTTTAACCTAAATCCAGAAATTCATAATTTTCCTAATTATTTGATAATTTATTTATTTATTCTAGTAATCCAAAAATTCAAGTTTGAACATGAAGTACTCATTTCAGACAAGCAAATGCTCTACAAAATTTATGATAAATTCAATATGCCTATTTAACATAAAATCCAGTGTCTCTAAATTTTTCAGAAAGAAATAAGCTCCGAATAAATTATACATCAGATCCCCAAAATTATGGGTTTGTAAAGTATATACTACAAATAATCATCTAAAAATCATGAATTAATTTATCCAAGTGATTATTGACCTAAAATTATCAGAGACCTAATTTTACAATTTTTGCAACAAGTAAATAGCTCTGAATAATTTATTGACCATAATTGCACCTTTTAAAACTTGTGAAGAAAGTACTAAAGTTGTTCAAATATAATTTATAACAAAATTCAGGAATAATCATTCTGATTTAAAACATCTTCTGCCCAAATTTCATGAGTCTATAATGTACAGTGTGATCATAATAAATAAAATACCATTTAGGGTCACATCATTTATAACAAAGGGGGTGCTAGTAATATTTCTCATAAAATTCCAATAAATTCACCAGAGGTCCTATCTAACTTAGAGTCCATGCTACATAAGTTTCACACCTTTTAGTAAGTTTTGGTGGCTTATTCTACACCAAAAGTGGTTATGCCCTAAACTAGGGTTGGGGATTTGAGATATCTATCCATCTCCAAATCCTCTAAGATTCATACCAGAGGACTTGGGCTACCCTAGCATCATTTCCACCAAGTTGCAAGATCACACAAGGGCATTTGACCCCATGCCCTTCACAACAATCAAAAGCCCCTCCTTAGGGTTTGAGTTTGGATCCTAGGGAAAAACTACCCTAGACCACCCCATAATCCCTATGAGGGTGTTAAAGGTCATGCCAAGTCAGTGGTCAAAATCTCAGCCTCTGTTGAGGTGATTTGACCACTCAACCTCAAGGTGCACTTTTTACTTAAGAACCCCTCATTAAGGTAAAATTAGGGTTAGGTCATTCCCTATACAAAACACATTCAAATGAGGTGAAAAGTTATATAGATAAATATCATGAGGCCAGGGACCACTCAACAAAATTTGGGAGGGTTTGGAGATCATTAGACCACATAATTAAATTACCATAGTATTATTAAATAAAAAATAAAACCATAGCCAAAGTATCTCCAGAAATTCCCATTTTTGGACAGGCCCTAGGTATAACTAAGGGTGACCCCCTCCCCAAATTTCAGGTCATTTGGACAAGGGATGAAGAGTGGGCACCCATTTTAATCTCAGGATAGCCCTAGGTATAGGCCCCACCAAAATGGTTGCCCTAGTCCAACCAGAGGCCCAAATTAGTTCAAATCAATTTTGAATTAAAGTATACCTTAGGGCTACAAACTTTATGTTGGTGATTTTTTAAGTATAGGAGCCTAAGTATTTTTTTAAAATTAAAAACATCTACTGCAAATAGTGTGACAGAAACGAAATTAAAATGACATTAAAATGATTCTTATCAAATCTGGAGCACGAATTTTGGCGCAGATCCAATGGCCCAGGATCATAGTCTACCTCCACCCAATTGCTGAGATAGCTCGAGCCTGGAGCCACTTCCAACCGCCACTGCCGCCCATCCCGACACTTCCCCGGCCGGCCACCGCCACCAACACCTCCATCGAGGTGGTGGCTATCAACTGGTGGCGACACAACCGCCGGAGTTACGGATTCCGGCGGTTCTACCAAGAAGATTTCTTGGCCCAAAACCATGAAAACCCGGAATTGGTTTGGGCTCAATTGAGCCCGAACCTTGAACCTAAGCATTGCTATGATCTAACCATGAGGCAAGGAGAGGAGGAGGACCTTGCCGGCGGCCTGAAGTCGAGAAGATCGCCGAGAAACCATTTTTGAAAGCGGCGCTGCTCGGTTTCTACAGCTGCACAGTGGGGTGGCTCGATTTCTTCAGGTAAGGATTGGGAAAGTCTTCTCTCGACCCACTAATGGTGTTTAAAGCCTCAGTTGGGGAGAGGAGGGGCTGGATTATCAATGTCCATTAAAGCCATGAATGGCTAGGCTCGGTCATGGAGGAGGGGGATGAACTAGGCCTTTGGTGGCCGGGAAAATGGCTGGAAACTTCTCCCCTTCCCTAGGGGAGTTGAATTCAGCCATTAAAGGTGGCATTTGGCCTCCCCTTGGTCGAGCCCCTTCATTCCCTCCTCTTTCTTCTTTTCTCTCTCTTCCATTAACATGGAATGGAGATCACCCTCTCTCCTAGTCACCAAGTTAACTTGGTCAACTTGGAGGACTATTTACAGCCCATCCGTGCACATTATTCCCTAAAGAAGCCACATGAGGAGGCTTGAGCTTGGGCTAGCCCATTTGGGCTAGGTTGACCCAAAGTAGGCTTGGGTTGACTTTGGTCTTTTTGGCCTTTTGGGTTTCCCCCAATGGATCCTTGGTGACCCATTGATCTTCCCTAAGGCCTAAGTAGGATTGGGTAGGGCTGACTTGGCACCTTGGAGGTCACTTGTCCCTTGGTAAGGGTACTTTGACCAAATTAAGGTTATGGTTGACTTAGGTCAAATTAGCCACTAGGGCTAACCCCAATGGGTCCTTGGTGACCCATGGACCTCACCTTAGGTTAGGAGGTATGAGTGGGGTCCACTTGGCTAGGGGTTGGCCAATTGACGCTAAGTAGGCTAGTTTGACCCATTTAGGGATAGAGTTGACCTTGGTCAACTTAACCACTTTGACTACCTTACGTGGGTCCTTAGTGACCCATTGACCCCGCTTTAGGTTTAGAAAGACCTCGGGTAGGGTCAGTTGGGATTTTACTATGGCACACTGCCTTTATTTAGGGCACCTTGCCCAGTTTAGGCCTAGAGTGGTTCTAGGTCAACTTGGCCACCCTGAGTCGACTCCAATGGACCCTTAGGGTTCAGATGAACCTTACAATGGATTCGTGAGGCCATGGTGAGGTCTTGAAGTCTTGGTGAAGCCCCATGATCAACTTAAATTAGGGTTCCTAAATCTACAATTTGCAGACCATAGTGGTCTCACCAACATCCCTAGGTTTACTTGGCCTTCTTGGGCTTCCTAGGGTTTTGTCATGACCTAGTAATGACAAAACCACTCCTAGGGGTCTAGTTGTTTACGGGATGTTACAAATCCCAATATATAACAAAAAAATTTCGTCCTCGAAATTCTAATTAGGCCTACGGGGGTTTCAAATATGAAAGGAAAATTGTAACATCCAGAGAGGTTGTGAGTAATACTTGACTGAAAAGCTCTGGGTACCTCTATTGCATTAAGTCCTGAGGCTCCCATGTGTGCTCTTCTCGCCCATGATTCCTCCATAGGACCTTGACCAATGGAACCTTCTTGCGACACAAGACTCGTACCCCCTTGTCGTCGATCCGGACCGGTTCTAGGGGAACTGACCGATCAGATGCTATCGGCCCATCTGTGGCCGTAATCTGCTGCTCCGGGCATAGTAGAGCCCTCCTGATAAAGGATACATGGAACATGTCGTGCAGGTTCGCCAGCTCCGGCGGAAGTTCCAACCTGTATGTTAGGGGACCGATCTACTCCCGGATCCTATAAGGTCCCATATATCTTGGGCTGAGCTTCTTCTTCCGGTCGCGTACCCGTGAAACCCCATGCATCGGTCGGATCTTTAAGAACACCAGGTCCCCCACCTGGAACTCCACCTGACGATGTCGAGCGTCGTAATACTTAGCCTGTCAGCCTTGTGCCTCTAGCATCCTGTCCTGTATCAATCTCACCGGAGCCTCGGTGTCCCCGACAAACTCCGAACCCAAAGCCTTCGGATCCTCATCTGGTATCCATGACAGCGGAGTCCTACACCTCGACCATACAGGGCCTCATAAGGAGCCATCCTTATGTTGGACTGGTAGCTGTTATTATATGAGAACTCGATCAGTGGCAGCAGCTTCTCCCAAGGCTCGCCGCGATCCAATATACAGAGTCGCAGCAGATCTTCCAAGGTCCGATTAGTGCGTTCTGTCTGCCCATCAGACTGGGGATGAAACGCTATACTGAATGTTAGCTGAGTGCCCAAGTAGGTTTGTACTGATCTCCACACCATGGACGTAAATCGTCCATCCTGATCCGATACAATCATCCTGGGTATGCCATGATAACGAACAAACTGCTCCATGAATTTCTGAAACAGCACACCAACCGAGTCATCCTTCCTGATCGGGATAAATCTGGCTACCTTCGTCAGCCGATCGATGATCATCCAGATCAAATCGTTCCCCGTCCGCGATCGGGGAAGCCCATGTATGAAGTCCATCGTGATATCATCAAACTTCAACTCCGGTACTGGAAGTGGCTGCAACAATCCTGCGGGGTTCCTGCACTCTGCCTTCAAAAGCTGGCATGCCTCGCAGTGGGTCACGAAGTAGGTGATATCCTTCTTCATGCCTGGCCAGTACATGGTCTTCTTCAGGTCCACAGTCATCTTCGTAACACCCGGGTGTACTGAATATCGACTGCAATGAGCCTCCATCATGATAACCTCTCGGACCTGGCATTCCTCTGGTATGTAAATTCGTCCTCTGAAACACACTAGACCATCCCTCAGCGAGTAATCTCCAGCCGTGCCTGCTTCTATGGCCCAAAATATCGGCTCTAGCTGGGCATCGTGCCTCTGCCCATCTCTGACTTGGTCACGAATGTTATCCGGGCAATCAACGACACTAGGTACTCCCTGTACAGTTCAGGGTGATCCTCGGACACCAAGGATATCTGCATCTTCTCTAACATCTGGACCAACTCCAAGGCCATCAATTGCGTTCCTGCTCCAGGGTATGTGGCCTTCCGGCTTAGCGCATCGGCCACCACATTTTCCATCCCTGCGTGGTCTTGCATCTCGTACTGATAATCTACTAGAAACTCCACCCATCATCTCTGCCAGATGTTCAGCTCTTTCTGCGTGTCCACATACCTCAAGTTCTTGTAATCAGAGTAAATATCGCAGTGGACACCATACAGATAGTGTCGCCAGACTTTCAGAGAAAATATGACCGCTCCCATCTCTAAGTCATGAACTGGGTAGTTCTATTCATGCTTCTTCAGCTGCCGAGAAGTGTATGCTATCACATGACCATTCTTTCCCATGCCCTGGTAGGAAGTGTCGGTGTAGACCTGGAATCCTTCTTTCCCCGAAAGGAGGGTGAGTATAGGAGCTGAGGTGAGTCGATCCTTCAGCTCTTGAAAAGCCACCTCGTACTACGGGGTCCAGACAAAGGGCACCTCCTTCCTCGTCATGGATGTGAGTGGAAGGGCAATACGAAAAAATCCCTCCACGAACTTCTGGTAGTAACCGGCAACTCCTATAAAACTCCACACGTTTGTGGCCGACTTCAGCTGCATCCAATTCCGAACAGCCCGGATCTTGGCCGGGTCCACAGGCCAACCCAACACCACTGATGATATGGCCTAGGAAAGCCACCTCCCTCAACCAAAACTGGCATTTGATGAACTTCGCATAAAGCTGGTTCTCCCGCAGTCTCTCTAGGGTCAGTGTCAGATGTCGTGTGTGCTCCTCCTCTGTCCTCGAGTAGATGAGGATGTAATCAATAAACACGATGACAAACACATCCAAATATGCCTCGAACACCCTATTCATGAGGCTCATGAACGCCGACAGTGCATTTGTGAGCCCGAAGGGCATCACAGTAAACTCGAACAGCCCATATCTGCTACTGAAGGCAGTCTTCGGAATGTCCTCCTCCTGGATCCGCAGCTGGTAGTAGCCGACCTCAAATCCAATTTTGAAAAGGAATGCACCCCCTCCAGCTGATCAAACAACTCATCTATCCTCGGCAATGGATAGGTATTCCGGACTGTCAGTCGGTTTAATGCTCGGTAGTCGATGCACAACCTAAGTGTCCCGTCCTTCTTCTTAACGAACAATACCGGGGCTCCCCATGGTGAAGAGCTTGGCCGGACAAATCGGGCTTCCACTAGTTCCTGGAGCTGGCTTTGAAACTCTATCAACTCCTTTGAGGCCATCCGGTAAGGGGCTCTAGATGTCGGCTTATCCCCCGTCACTAGCTGTATCCAAAAATCCTGCTCCCGGTGCGGGGGCAGCCCTGGCAGCTTCTCTCGAAATACGTCGGTAAAATCTCGCACCACCGGGATATCCGAGATGGAACCCTTGGCCTCAACCATTTTAAATAACACCTCATAGACTTCCTCCCCCTATAAGTGGGCCTTGACGGCCTGCTCGGATGACAGCAAGAGATGGGGAATAGGTCTAATACCTTCGATGACGATGTAGGAGTCCCCATGCCTCACAGTGATCCTCTTTGATAGGCAATCAATCTGAGCATGGTTCCAATGTAACCATGCCTTGCCCAGGATCAAATCAAAGACTGGCATATTAAGGATCGTCGCTGGTGCTTCAAATATCTTCCTGTCGATCTCCGCCTCCATGTTGCAGCGGGCGGAGGTGAATAACTCTGATCCATCTGGTAGCCAAATCCTCATCATCAAACCTGTGAACCGCTCCGCGCCTTCCAGTCCTTCCACGAAGGTTTCTGACACGAATGAGTGCGAAGCACCCGTATCGAATAGTGTATATGCGGGATTGCCGCTGATGAAGACTATGTCTGGGGTTGTTTAAAGTCTTACAAATCTAATTATGGTTTTCTTTCCTAGTTTATCAATTCTATATCCTTAACTCTAATTATCTAGGAAAGAGAAACTTAAAATTAACTGGCGTACCTGTGATCACTTGCTATGGATTTCGTTGTTGAGTCAGGTCCAGTGCATATACTTGCTCCCTCTCCTGCCTGCAGTCTCTACCCTGGTATCCATGACCTCGGCCACGTCCTCGGCCTCCAAAATACTGAGCTGGCGGGGCAGCCGTTGCTGCTGGTGGTGGTGCCCCCCTCATGGGGCAGTTCCTCCGGATGTTCCCCACCTGGTGACAGTTGAAGCATTCTGGCGGGGGATATGTCATACCCTCGGGTCTCTGCACCTCCCACATCTGGGGTGGCTGAGGGGCCACCACTACTGGTCCCCTCTGCTCCTATCTCACCTCCTGATGAGGCTGGTCTTCTGCTCTTCTCCCATCTATGGCGTGGCCCCGCCGTTGATCATTCTTGACTCCCCGGACCTGGTCCTCGGTTGGCCGCTTCCTGCCTCTGGTAGTATGTCAATCTGCTTCGATCCTTTTCGCCATCTCCAATATCTGAGGAATAGGTCTGTCGGACACGAACAACAGAGCCTCAATTAGATCCTCTCGTAGGCCCTTATAGAACCTCTTGGTATAACCTGCCTCATCCAACTGGTAAGAATCCATAAACCGGGCCAGATGGTTGAGCTCCCGATGATACTCCACCACTGTCTTGCTACCCTATCTCAGCTGAAGAAATCTATCCTCCAGCTCATCTCTGGCCGACTACAGAACAAAATGCTCCAACAGTGCGGCCCTAAATTCCCCCCAAGCTATCTCAGCAACCTCTCTGTTCCACCATCTCTTGGCATGGGACTCCAAGCAAGAGATGACCAAGGACACCCTCTCCTCCCATGGGCACCGGATCCCGGTCAGCATCTCATACATAATGTCCAGCTACTCCTCTGTCCAAAAGGCTGACTCCATCCCCAAGTAAGATGAGGGAGAAAGTCCTCGGAAAATACTTAGCCAGTTGGCCCCCGGGTTTGGCTGCGGAGCCGGAACCTGTTGAGCCCTAAAAACTTCCAAGATAGCTGTCAGAGTCTACCCCATCTTTGACTGCAGGAATGGAGTGGGGACCGGGGGAGGTGGTGCAACATTCGGAGTGTGCTGGACTCCGCCTTGTGGCGTAGGCTATGCTGGGGGCTGCGAAACAAACTCCATCAGTAAGCAATCGACTCAAACCAAACTAAAAGTGGACAATTTACATGTGATCCCCCATATGGGGACACCACTGCTTTCGCTGCTTAGTTTGTCCCCAAACTAAACTCGCACGGGGGTGACCCAGGGGTTCTGGACTGCTACATTTCGATCGAGGTTTGCTCTGATACCACCTATAAGACCCCCCCCCCCTTTTGAAACTCCGGGGTCTTAGGCCAAGAACCGCCGCTTTGCGGTGACACCTTCATGCCCGGGAAGGTCATCACCACAAAATGTCGATCCTGCCGGCCAAACTCGATCACATCTGTAGCAAGTAATAAAATAAAAGCAAGTCCACGGAGAATCACATATATGATAAAGTAAATAATCTCCATGAAGGGAGTGTCACAGAAATAATAGAAAAAGTACGAAATTTTGGGCTTATGCCCAGTACATCAATATCCTCACTACATATCACTCAGCGCGGAAGCAAAACTAAACAAACTACTAACGATCGGGACTCACAGTCCCTACAGTCTGAACTACGGTACTAGACTGCCCCATATCCAAGCGCGTCGACCTCCGGGGATGCTCCTCCATGCTGGGCTCCACGGTCCCCTAAAATGATGTGGTTCGAAAACTGTTAGTCTAAAAGACTAAGTCCTATCATCCCCCACCCCTTCCCCCATGGCTCCTAGGCACCGAGCGGAGAGAAGGAGAGGAGAGGACATGAAAGTAGAGAATGACAAATAAGCATATGGTAGCGGAACTAATCTTGCAGTTCTATATTATATAAGACAGGGTGCAGGTAAGAAAGACTGAACAAGAAAAGTATACTTAACTTATATGAAAACACATAAGCCAAGTGATCTTTTGTGGGGCTCCTATCGTATAAAAAGTCTCATAATAATTTATATGATAGGGTGTCGGTTTTCTAACAAGCATAGATATATATTTTACTAAACAAAAACCTTAACTTATAAGCACGCTCGCACGACTTATAAACCAAGGGGTCGTTTTGCAGGGCCTATTGAATAAAGCGTCGCATACCACTTATATAATAGGTGTCAGGGTTGAATGCAATGGTTATGCTATGAAATACAATTATGCCATGCTGTGAACATGCAAGTGCAACACACCCACTCGACTCTGTGTAGACAGACCTTTAGTTCCCCCTTTCTGGAGCCGAACCTCCCAGGATACCTCCGTAGTGGAAAACGAAATCGGTAGGTTGGGCCTCACCGACCTCTAAACCAGTAATTGCACTACCAGTCAGACCTATCGTATGCCTTAATGCTGTTGCACTAAGCGGAGCTCCTGCGTACTGTAACACCCCGTATCCGTCGCATAGCATATAGAAGTAGGTCCGGCCGGGGCCCGACGTCGTATGCCACAGACAGACCGGGTGGTTACTCATGGAAACCATCCAACCAATCTCAACGTCCTACACAGAGCATTCTAGTGGAAGCAGTTTATAAAAGTTGTAAATAAGAACCCAGCACTAAAGCATGAATGTCCACTAATACAAAATAGGAATGTTATACATATACCAACACAAGCCTTAAGGCCTTACAAAATGTTTCACTTGATATTACATGATTTACAAACCACGGCACGCAGGCCGATCATACATGAATAAAACATTAAACACTTCCAATTAGGCCTTCGAGGGCCGGCTTCGCACTTGGGCTTTAGCCCACTATTGACCGCTTGGTCCAGCAGCACCTGCAAGCAACAAACCACCGCACGGTGGCAAAACAAGGCAACGGTCAGCAATGCTGACCAAATTATAACAATCCCGCCCCTAACTCGGGGCGACGATGCTCCTTCCCTGTATTTCATTAGCATAAGCGAGCAATATATAACAATATTCATTTCATCACAGACGTTGGCTCGCACGGCCACACGCTCCGTGCTCTCAGGGCACATTCTCGGTGAACCGGTCGATGTCACGTCAATTAAAGCCATAGACATTCCGGACTCACCACCGCCACTTTGACGGCCAAACCTATGAGCATTTTGTCTTCCTGGCCTGGTCACGACAATTTAATCCATTGACCGCCGAAGACCCTAATCTATGCCAACGACAAGTGCCACGTACCCTTAGGTCTCTTTAATCGAACGACATAGAACGGGTACGGTTCCATCTAACCCGTGCTCACATCGCAACGACAATTTAAGACATTTGCGCGGGTGAAACTTCCACCGAGTCCCATTTCCATCACAATTAACATAACCCGGTTATGTTCAAGTTGGCTCTCAGGCCACCAAGTTGGCAAGATCACGCATCCACCCTAGTTTTCCGGGTGCACCTTTGGGTTAATCCCCAAGGCTCCCTGTTGCAATCTACCGTGTAGAAAACCCGAAAAACAACCAATAGCACGGAGTCTTCTCCGGCATTATGCAATGCAACATCACCGATCCATACCAACATGTCCGGGTAGGCTTCACACATCATGTCTATGTCCGTTCTCGCTTACAAACTCTATACAACGGGGATTTCACATATCTACCCGAAGGAACGCCTCCAACTCTCCGCAAACTCGCGAGAGCGGGCTTCCTATGCAAAGAAGGAGAGCTACTCATGCTCAAGAAGAGAATCGTTACCCAAGCGTTCCTCTTTGGCGCCATGGAAAAATAAGCGGATGAAAAGCACCGCACTAGCTTTGCCTCCGTGAATCCGGAGTCGGCTCGCGATTTGGAGCTTCGAAGCTCCTCCAATGGCCGGATCTAGCTCCTTCTTCCTTCCTTGGCTCTCCTCTCTCTCTCTAAGCTTTTAGAAAGATAACAACTTGTGAAAAGTGAGGGTTTCTGAGGCCCAATCTCGGGTATATCCCTTCAAGAACAACCCCCAGCCGTTGGATCATCAATTAAAGAAATGAACGGCTTTGATTCGGGACTGAAATGCCCAATCTGGACCGCAAACGGCCTGGCACACGCCCATGTCCAGGGTCGTGTGCCTCATTCGCCGTCAAAATCGGCTCGCCTGGAACAACATACAGGTATCGAACACGGCCGTGTTCGATCTGACACGCCCGTGTTCCACTTGACACGGCCGTGTGGCCGGCCGTGTACCCCCATCATTTTTCCCCGAAAACAACCCGAGCACTGCACGTGTTCTAGGACACACCCGTGTCCTTGCCCGTGTCACCTCAACACGCCTAGGATCCAGGCCGTGTACACGGTCTCGACACTCGACACTTCGTCGAGCGAAGATCGTCGACCTGATGACACGGCCTTGGACACGCCCGTATCCTAGGTCGTGTGCCTTGTCTCGACACATCGTCGAGCAGAGTCTCGACTTCCCGGGACGAGTGTCAACACGGGTTGACACGCCCTACGACACGCCCGTGTCGCAGGCCGTGTGCCATGTCTCGACACTTCGTCGAACGCAGAGTGTCGACTTTGTGGGCTAAGTGTCGACACGGGTCGACACGCCATGCGACACGCCCGTGTCGCAGGCCGTGTGCCCAGTCTCGACACAATGTCGATATCAAAATGTCGACTTCCCGGCTGAGTGTCGACACAAGCTTGACACGCCCTGGGACACGCCCGTGTCCCAGGATGTGTGCCTACAGCCAGAACCCAAAACTGGCTCAAAACGTCCCCCGTCGCTCCTTTGAGTTTCGTGGCGTTACAACTCTCCCCCTCTTAAAAGAATTTCGTCCTCGAAATTATATAAAGGAAAGACATGTACAAAACCAAAATTTGTACCTGAGCGGAACAACTCCGGATACTCGTCAAGCATAGTCTTCTCTCGCTCCCAAGAGAGCTCCTCATGACCGCAATTGTCCCACCGGACCTTGACCATCCTGATCTCTTTATTGCGTAGCCGCTTGACCTACGAGTCTTCAATCCGCACGGGCTTGACCTTTGTCCTCAACCCACTATCCACCGGCACTTGATCAACCGCGATCACTTGCGAAGGGTCTTGCACCGCCTTCCGGAGCACCGAAATATGGAATTGTAAACCACTAAGCTCCACTGAAAGCTTCAACCGATAGGCCGCTTCACCAACTCGCTCCAGAACCTCAAACGGTCCAAGGTATCTCGGGCTTAGCTTTTTCAATCGCCGCACCCGCGAGACACCCTTGAACGGCTTCATCTTTAAGTACACATAGTCGCCCACAGCGAACTCCACGTTCCTGTGCTTGGCATTATAGTACTTCGCTTGCCAGTCCTGAGCGATAAGTAACCTCTCCCGAATGGTTCTCACCAAAGAAGTAGCATCCACCACTTCCGATCGCTTATACAACTTTGACTCACCCATTTCTAACCAAGACAACGGCGTGCGACATTTTCTACCATATAGGGCCTCGAAAGGCGCCATCTGAATACTCGCTTGGTAGCTATTATTGTATGCGAAGTCCACCAAATGTAGGTGGTCTTCCCACTGCTTTCCAAAATCCAATACACACATGCGGAGCATGTCTTCCATGGTTCTATTGACCCTCTCGGTCTGCCCATCCATTTGCGGATGGAAGGCTGTGCTGAATTTCAGCTTTGTTCCCAACATTTGCTGCACAAGCCTCTAATCATTGGACATGAACCGCCCATCTCGGTCACTCACGATGCTGTGGGGCACACCATGAAGCCGTACTATGTTATCCACATAAAGCTTTGCCAACTTCTCCACCGGATCATCCTTCCTATGCGGAATGAAATGCGACACCTTCGTTAACCGATCAACAACCACCCAAATGGCGTCGTTCCCCTTTTGCGACCTTGACAAACCGTGCACAAAGTCCATAGAGATGTCGTCAAATTTCCACTCCGGAATTGGCAAGGTCTTAAGAAATCCTCCTGGCTTTTGGCACTCCGCCTTCACCAAGGCGCAAGTTTGACACTTCGCTACGTAGAGCGCCACATCTTTCTTCAAACCCGGCCACCAAAACAGTTTCTTCACATCACGGTACATCTTCACGCTCCCCGGGTGAATCGAGTACTTGGTATGGTGTGCCTCGTACAATAACTCCACCCGCAAATTACCCACACTTGGGATGCACAGACGACCGTCTTTCCAAAGCAATCCGTCCTCCACAACGAATTGGGAATTTGACCCATCCAGAGCCTCTACCATGAACTGCTTCATATGAACATCCATATCCAAAGCCTACCGAATCCGATCAGCCAGGTCATATTGGACTTCAGTCCAATTCAGAATTGCTTCAGCACTTGATTGTCTATCCACACAAACAATCTCCAACGCCTCCAACTCCCGCACCAACCGCTCATCATGCACCGATAGCCAATTGGCTTGAGCTGGGGCTCGACGACTCAACGCGTCCGCAACCGCATTCCCTTTACCAGGCACGTAGTGGATCTTGAATGTATAGTCCCCCAGAAACTCCATCCATCTACGCTGCCGCATATTCAGATCCTTCTGATCAATAAGATACTTCAGGCTCTTGTGATCGGTGTAGATATCAATCTTCACACCGTACAAATAGTGTCTCCACAGCTTCAAGGCAAAAATCACGGCCGCTAACTCCAAGTCATGGACCGGATAGTTCCTTTCATGCACTTTTAGCTGTCTCGAGCCATAAGCTATTACACTCCCGTGTTGCAGTAGCACGCAACCCAAACCGCTGCCCGAAGCATCACTATAAATCTCATAGCCTTCGGTCCCACATGGCGAACTCAGCACAGGCGCCGTGGTCAACCGACACTTCAACTCCTCAAAAGCTCGCGCACACTCCGGCGTCCAAACGAACTTATGCTCCTTCCTCGTCAAAGTAGTGAGAGGTAACGCTATCCGCGAGAAGTTCTCTACGAAGCGCCTATAATAGCCGACAAGCCCAAAAAAGCTCCGGACTTCCGCTACCGTAGCAAGCTCAGGCCACTCCCGTATCGCAACAATCTTCGCTGGATCCACAGCAATACCCTCTCCACTCACTATATGCCCGAGGAACGCCACTGAGGATAGCCAAAATTCGCACTTCGAGAACTTGGAATACAACTGATTTCTCCTTAGCGTCTCCAGAACCAAGTGAAGATGCTTGAAGTGATCTTCCTCACTTTGCGAGTACACCAAAGTATCGTCGATGAAGACGATCACAAAATGGTCCAAGTACTCCCTGAAAGTCTTGTTCATCAAATCCATGAACACTGACGGCGCATTAGTCAGCCCAAACGGCATGACAGTAAACTCATAATGCTCGTATCTCATACTAAATGCTGTCTTTTGGATATCACTCTCCCTTATTCGCAGCTGATAGTACCGAGCCTTGAGATCCAACTTCGAGTACACCGTCGACCCGACTAACTGATCAAAAAGATCATCAATCCGGGGGATCAGGTACTTGTTCTTCTCCGTCAACTTATTGAGCTCCCGATAATCAATAAATAGCCTCAAGCTTCCGTCCTTCTTCTTAACAAAGAGGACCGACGCGCTCCAAGGCGAAGAACTCGGGCGCACATATCCTTGCTCCGACAACTCTTGCAGTTGAACTTTCACCTCCGTCATTTCTTTAGGCATTAGCCGATAAGGAGATTGTGACACAGGCTTTGCACCTGGCACTAGCTCAATCGTGAAATCTATCTCCCACTGAGGCGGGGCTCCAGGAAGATCTGCAGGGAACACATCAGGGTATTCTGATACCACTGAAATACAATCCAACGCGGGCTTAGGCTTTGCAACCTCCACTAGTGTAAAGAACAGTTCTGCACCGGTACGAACCGCCTTCACCACCTGAAGAGCAGACATCAACGTCTTGCTCGACCCCTTTAAGCCCGTAAAAGTCGCCTTACGACTAGCTCCCAACTTGACTTCCTTCCGACCGCAATTGATATAGGCTTGCTTCTCCGAGAGCCAGTCCATGCCAAATATAACGTCGAACTCCACCAACGGGCGTAAAGACGCTTGCAGGTCGAACTCCTGATTCCCAATACGAATCTTAACATCGCAGATCCTATCCGCTCGCATCGAACACCCATTAGGCAACAACACATCCAACTTATCCTTCGCCATCGAAGAAGGGACTCCGATGCGTGATATAAATCCTTCGGACAAGGAGTGTGAAGCTCCCGTATAGAAGAGTGCTCGTGCCGGAATTTCACAAATCAATACAAATCCTAAACAAGCAGGGGTAAGGTAACATGTGCATAACAAGTATTTAAGGAAATTGACTTGCTATAAATTAAATCGTACCTGTCACCACATCAGCTTGTTTGATGGCCTCCTGTTGGCCAAGATTATAGACCCTCGGTTGGGCCGGAGCATAATGGGATGCGGTCGACTCCACCGCCTTGCCCTTCTCTTCATAAGTCGCTCCCGGCCTTCTCTCGGACTTAGGACGTCCGCTCCAACAGTCACGGGAAAAATGCCCCGTCTTTCCACAAGTAAAACACGCACCCGGGGTCCGACCCGTAGTCGCCCCAGAAGCACCAGAAGGAGCCGGACCCGAAGTCCTATGCTTCTTGAAATACCTCCGATAGCCGGACTTTGAAGTAGTCGGCACTTTGAATTCAGATTTCCTATCGCCCAAGCTTTTCTTTGCTTGTACATTCTTCATGTCCTTCTCCAAGGACCGGGCAGTGTTGACGAAGGTTAAGAAACCCTGCGTCATCGGCCCCGAGAGTAGTAATCTCAACTCATCTCTCAAGCCTTCATAGAAGCGATTAGTCTTGCGCTCCTCATCCACGATGGTGGAGCTAGCATATCGACTCAAACGAGTGAACTCATGGAGATATTCATCCACGCTCTTCTCAACCTGAACCAACTTCAGAAATTCGTTCTCCATCGAAATCCTCTGAGTAGAAGGGAGGTATCTTGCTAAGAACAATCCCGAGAACTCTTCCATCGGGACGTCTGTAAGTTGTCTACCTCTCAAATGATGCAGCTCCAAACCTTCCCACCATAATCTCTCTTCACCGTCCAAAAGGAAGTAGCAATGGTGGTCATTTGCCACTCCTCCGTCTCTGTTGGTATCATGACTCTCTTCACCCTGGAGAGCCAGTCTTCAGCCTGAGATGGGGTTCCCAACCACGAGAATAACGGAGGGTTAAAGCTCATTACATGCTTAAGCTGCCTCTCGGTTTCCCTCCTTGGCACCACTAGTTCCACAACCACTTGCTCCACTCTCCTCGGCTCAGCCTCTTGAAGAGGTTCCTGCTCCATCACAGGAGCGGGCTGCTGCGTTTGCCTTGCAGGCTGCACATTTATCACGGCCAACACCGCTTCAGCCACCAATCGTATATTCTCAGCCGATAGAGGTGTTGCAGGAGCAACATCTGGTGCACTGCTAGCCTCAGAAACTCGGCGTTCTAACGGCCCAACACCACTTCTGGTCACCTATAGTGGTACAAAACATCGTTAAGCGACCAAATAAATTGCAAACAGCAATTATATGAACACGCAGGTTCCTCAAACACGCGTATTTTCATTCCTAAGTGGACATTCATGGGTTCTTTTTCTGTTATAATGATGACGCACACAATGTGCTCACCACCCCTTAAAAATAATTCGCCCACGAATTCACTTTAAGCCCGACCAAAACCAGTAGTCTGATACCAAATTGTAACACCCCCTACACGTCGCATAGCATATAGCAGTAGGTCTGGCCGGGGCCCGACGCCGTATGCCACAGACAGACCGGGTGGTTACTCATGGAAACCATCCAACCAATCTCAACGTCCTACACAGAGCATTCTAGCGGAAGCAGTTTATAAAAGTTGTAAATAAGAACTCAGCACTAAAACATGAATGTCCACTAATACAAAATAGGAATGTTATACATATATCAACACAAGCCTTAAGGCCTTACAAAATGTTTCACTTGATATTACATGATTTACAAACCACGGCACGCAGGCCGGTCATACATGAATAAAACAGTAAACACTTCCAATTAGGCCTTCGAGGGCCGGATTCGCACTTGGGCTTTAGCCCGCTATTGACCGCTTGGTCCATCAGCACATGCAAACAACAAACCACCACACGGTGGCGAAACAAGGCAACGGTCAGCAATGCTGACCAAATTATAACGTTCCCGCCCCCAACTCGGGCCGGCGATGCTCCTTCCCTACATTTAATTAGCATAAGCGAGCAATATATAACAATATTCATTTCATCACAAACGTTGGCTCGCACGGCCACACGCCTCGTACTCTCAGGGCACATTCTCGGTGAACCGGTCGATGTCACGTCAATTAAAGCCATAGACATTCCGGACTCACCACCGCCACTTTGACGGCCAAACCAATGAGCATTTTGTCTTCCTGGCCTGGGTCACGACAATTTAAGCCATTGACCACCGAAGACCCTAATCTATGTCAACGGCAAGTGCCACGTACTCTTAGGTCTCTTTAACCGAACGACATAGAACGGGTACGGTTCCATCTAACCCGTGCTCACATCGCAACGACAATTTAAGCCATTTGCGCGGGTCAAACTTCCACCGAGTCCCATTTCCATCACAATTCACATAACCCGGTTATGTTCAAGTTGGCTCTCAGGCCACCAAGTTGGCAAGATCACGCATCCACCCAGTTTTACGGGTGTACCTTTGGGTTAATCCCCAAGGCTCCCTGTTGCAATCTACCGTGTAGAAAACCCGAAAAACAACCAATAGCACGGAGTCTTCTCCGGCATTATGCAATGCAACATCACCGATCCAGACCAACATGTCCTGGTAGGCTTCACACATCATGCCTATGTCCGTTCTCGCTTACGGACTCTATACAACGGGGACTTCACATATCTACCCGAAGGAACGCATCCAACTCTCCGCAAACTCGCGAGAGCGGGCTTCCTATGCAAAGAAGGAGAGCTACTCATGCTCAAGAAGAGAATCGTTACCCTAGCATTCCTCTTTGGCGCCATGGAAAAATAAGCGGATGAAAAGCACCGCACTAGCTTTGCCTCCGTGGATCCGGAGTCGGCTCGCGATTTGGAGCTTCGAAGCTCCTCCAATGGCCCGATCTAGCTCCTTCTTCCTTCCTTAGCTCTCCTCTCTCTCTAAGTTTTTAGAAAGATAACAACTTGTGAAAAGTGAGGGTTTCTAAGGCCCAATTGAAAGAAATTGTACCTAATCACCTAGAGGGGGGTGAATAGGTGACTTAAATCTTTTTTTAACTTTTTAGGCAGATTGCAGATTATATCACAGAGTTATAATTACTTCTTCACAGAAATCAATCAGCAATCACAGAATCAAGCACACAGTGAACACACAGATTTATAGTGGTTCCCCAAGGTTTGGGTACATCCACTTTCCCCCTTCGCCTATCTAGTAGTGTACTAGATTCGGCCAAACTCCTCCACTATCTCAGATCCTCAGATCTTACACTCAGAACCCCAAACAGGTTCCCATAGCTCAGGCCCAAGGCCCTACAACTCAGTCTTCTCCAAAGACCTACACTCAGCCTTCAACAAGGCCTACACTCAGCCACAAGGCCTACACTCAGCCACAACAGGCCTACACTCAGAGAAATAGATCTCCTATACTCAGGCATATAGGCCCTACCACTCAGCCTTTATAATTATAGGCTTACAACTTAGATCCCTAAGGATCCTACAAGAAATTTAGAATACAAAGTATATACCTACAACTCAGAAAAAGAGAGATGAGTTGACAGGTTCTTGATGAGTTCTTGAATGAACTCTGCTGAGATCAACCTCACTTGGCTTTCTTCAAAGCTTCTTGAATGTAGAACATAATAGGATTGATTCTCTGCAGCTGATCTTCAATCACTGCAACTTAAGATTCAGAACTAGGTCTGAACCCTTCTTCACAGCCTGGTTCCAATGGCTGTCTTCTTGGAAGGAGCTCTCTCTCTCCAACTTCTTAGATCTTCACTTGATTCTTCAATGAATAGCTAGATCTTCTTCTCTTTTTCAATCTCTTGATCATCTCTTTCTGTTGAGAGTATAAGCCTTTATATAGGCCTTCTACATGGTGACCGGCTGATCTGGTTTCTAACGGCTTTCTGACATCTCTGACAGTTGCAGTAGATCGGTTGGAATGGCAGCTGTCATGTCATCCAGTCACTTCTTGAAATATTTGTAACTATCTGAAAGTGTCGAGACAGTCTGTCTTTAAGTGTCGACACTTATAGACCAAGTGTCGACACAAGTAGACTAAGTGTCGACACTAGCCTTCAAGGTGTCGACACAACTCCTTGTGTTGTAGAATTTATATCTCGACACTGCTTCTTCATCATGTGTCGACACTGATATTGTGTGTCGACACAACTTCTTGTTCTTCAGTACTTAGTTGAATTCTTGTAAGTGTCGACACAACTCCTTTGTGTCGACATATCTTCTTGTGTTGAACTTGTTCAGTGTCGACACATCTTTTGGTGTCGACACATGCCTTCAATGTTGATACTTGCTGAGTGTCGACACAGCTCCTTGTGTCGACACATTCTTCTTCTGTTGAGACTTTGGCTGATTGTCGACACATCTCCTTTGTGTTGACACTTGTACTTAGAATTTTGTTGAACTTTACGGAGTGTCGACACAGCCTCCTAGTGTCGACACTTTCTTCATGTATAGAGTCTTCTGCTGTGTGTCGACACATTCTTCATTGTGTCGACACTTTCTTCATGTGTTGAGTCTTCTGCTGAGTGTCGACACATTCTTTATTATGTCGACACTTATACTTAGACTCTGCTGAAATTTGCTGAGTGTCGACACAGCCTCAAAGTGTCGACACTTTCTGATGTAGACACAGTTCCTCTGGGTGTCGACACTGCTTCTAATTATCGACACTTCTTTACTGGACATTTCTTCATTGAGTGTCGACACAGCCTTCATGTGTCGACACTTTCTGTCTGGTGTCGACTCTGCATCCCTGGTGTCGACACAATTACTCCAAGTGTCGACACTGCTTCTCTGGGTGTCGACACAAGTCTTCTTAAGTGTCGACACTTTCCTTCTGGGTGTCGACACATGGACTTAGAAACTTTTCAGCTTTCCCTGCAAATACTTAACCTGCACAACACAACTCAAAATACATCAAATACATTTTGATGTATATCATTGAGTAGGGTGAGGCTTCTTCAAATCAGGTACATTTAATCCAATGTACCCAACACCAATCCTGGGTATATCACTTCAGGAACAACCCCCAGCCGTTGGATCATCAATTAAAGAAATGAACGGCTTTGATTCGGGACTGAAATGACCAATCTGGACCGCACACGGCCTGGCACACACCTGTGTCCAGGGCCGTGTGCCTCATTCGTCGTCAAAATCGGCTCGCCTGGAACAACACACGGGTATCGAACATGCCCGTGTTCGATCTGACACGCCCGTGTTCCACTTGACACGGCCGTGTGGCCGGCCGTGTACCCCCATCATTTTTCCCCGAAAACAACCCGAGCACTGCACGGGTTCTAGGACACGCCCATGTCCTTGCCCGTGTTACCTCAACATGCCTGGGCTCCAGGCCGTGTACACGGTCTCGACACTCGACACTTCGTCAAGCGAAGATCGTCGACCTGATGACACGGCCTTGGACACGCCCGTGTCCTAGGCCGTGTGCCATGTCTCGACACATCGTCGAGCAGAGTGTCGACTTCCCGGGACGAGTGTCGACACGGGTTGACACGCCCTGCGACATGCCCGTATCGCAGGCCGTATGCCATGACTCAACACTTCATCGAACACAGAGTGTAGACTTTGCGGGCTAAGTGTCGACACGGGTCGACACGCCCTGCGACACTCCCGTGTCGCAAGTCGTGTGCCCAGTCTCGACACAATGTCGAGATCAAAATGTCGACTTCCCGGCTGAGTGTCGACACAAGCTTGACACGCTCTGGGACACGCCCGTGTCCCAGGCCGTGTTCCTGCAGCCAGAACCCAAAACTGGCCCAAAACGTCCCCCGTCGCTCCTTTGAGTTTCGGGGCGTTACACGTACTCTTGCCGGCTGGCGCACCGGACTTTACTTGGCCAAGTGCTAAACCACACTTGCCGAGTCAACGTATTGGCGTCGGTGCATCGACTCTCCAATACCGAAGACCCACCGCTTTTACTTTATGCACATGTAACCTTGATGTATAACCACCAAGCCAAAGCTCCGCGGACCATCCCGTCCGACAGAAACAACAACCGAGCCAAAACTCGCTGGGCCACCTGACCATCACAAACATCAACCAAGCCAAAGCTCGCCGGGCCAACCTGCCCATCACCAAATCCACCGAGCCTACTGCCCGAGTGACCTAACCTAACTCCCTCAACCCCGGGGAGTGTGAGTGCAACCCTAGATTATTTCTAATTACTCTATCATTTCAGTTTTACCTACTATTTAGGTTAGCCCAGGACTGCCCAAGGTATACCCCGTGAAGGGCTCTCGAAGGCACTAGGAACTACGATGGGATTACGCTCAAAGCTCCCTTTTGCAAGGCACTTATTATATATTGGTTGATTCCCAACTCCTAGTTCCTTAGATGTTGTATTGAGTCTAACCCTGGTGTATTTGACACTTCCTCCCCACGGTAAAGACGATCTTTCATCGATCCCGAGCACCGCCTAACACTAGCCAACTCCACACTTTACTCAACCTATCTTCCAGAGATGCCCCCAATTATGTATCCAAACAACATAATCTCTAACCCCAACTCGTGTGCCCAAATTCTTATTCCAACTCAATTTCTGCGATTTTACTAAATGCAGACCAACCTAAGCTATATGAAGTGTATAGTGGGAGGTACACAAAATAATCACCCAGTACCCCTATAATAATTATTGGAGGGCTATAATGATATTTTTAGCCTAAATCTAGAAATTCATACTTTTCCTAATTTATCTGATAATTTATTTATTTATTTTAGTAATCCAAAAATTCAAGTTTGAACATGAAGTATCCATTTCAGACAAGCAAATGCTCTACAAAATTTATGATAAATTCAATATGACTATTTAACATAAAATCCAGTGTCTCCCAATTATTTAGCAGAAAATAAGCTATGAATAAATTATACATCAGATCCCCAAAATTGTGGGTTTGTAAAGTATATTGATGACTAGTTTTAGTCATCCTTTTTGAGGGTAATTTAGTATTCAAAATGCCTAATTTTATTTATATTTTACGATTGTTATTGCATGTTTTAATGTCTCTTTACAATATATTAATTCCTAGTGTTATTAGAGTTTTGATATAAAAATCTATATAGTCTTATTATATGTGTTATGTTATTATATATTATGTTATGTTATGTATAATAATTATAGTTAATGATATGTTTTAATTTTAATGTTTTAATGTTTTTATTATTATTGTGTTTTAAAATCTTGTTTTAACTTTGTTATTTTAAGTAGACTAATCCATGATTGTATTGTATCTTTTTTTGTAGGTTCATGCCCAAGCTTTCAACATGCATGCAGCCCACTTCAAAGATGCATGCAGCCCACTTCAAGCATGCAGCCCAGCCCTCTCCTTGGTGCAGCCCGGCCACCCATCTACTTCAAAAATGCAGCCCACTTCAAAGATACATGCAGCCCAAGGCAGCCCCATGCAGCCCCTCCCTCAAGAGCAGCCCCTACATGCAATCCTAGCTCTACCCGAGCCCATGAAGCCCACACTAGCAGCCCACTTTTTGCCTTTACATGGCCGGCCACCCATATTATGTCCCCCTCTCTACTTTTTATTATTTTTTCTCTTCTCTCCCTCATTTAATGCCATGCATGCATCCCCTCTTTCAATCCCACTCCCTCCCCATTATTATTTTCTCTTCCATTTATTTCTCATGAATCCCCCACTCATCCCCTCTCTCTTATTAATTTCTCTATCCATGCACCTTGCCACCAATGCATTGAACCCACCTCCTTTTCTTCCCCTTCATTTAATAACATGCATGAACACTCTCCCCTACACATGGCCGGCCACCCCCCTTGCCTCCTTCTCTTCATCCCCATCTAGAATCTTCCCTCCTCATCTATAAAAGGCACCATGGTCTCATGCTTTGGAGAGTTGGATTTTGGAGAGCAAGTGAAGTACTAGTTCAAGAGAGTGCTTTCTTTTATGTTGCTTACATGTTGTTAAGTCTTTATTAGTGTAACCTTTGCTTTTGATAGTGTAATCTTTTCTTCAGTAGCATAAACTTGTCTCCTTATTATTTTGTACTTCTCCGTTTTTATATATCAATGAAAATGAATTTCTTTTATCTTTCCGTGCTTTCTTTCTTAACTATGTGTAGCTAATCTTCTTTTAGCATTTGATCATGAGGATCCATGATTTGAGATAGGAATTATTTTTTAGTATAGTATTTTATTTTTGCTAACTTTCGCTCGATCCCTCTTTGATTTATTTCGAGCCGACTCCGTATTTTCGGTATACGGTAGTAGGCCTTTGATCTCATTTCATAATAGTCGAGAGACTCATTGATTTGAAAGATCACTCAAAAAGGGAAGGAGTTGCACGCAATCCTAGAGATAGGACGACGTAAATCCTCCGGATTGGAGTCAAATCCAATAGTGCGGATCATCTCGATAATGCAACTTTAGGCTCCTTTGATTTGTAAAGAGATTTTGATCAAAGCGTCTATAAGTTAGGAGACTTAATGCTCTAGCGAGATTTTGTCTTATTTTCGGATCCGTCACGGTCGAGTTAAGTCGCAATTATAAAATATTATTCTTATTCCTCTTATCTCTTTTCATGGTGAATCATCTATCAAGTGCTATCTTTTAATCCATAGTTCCGTTTTAAATTTCGTTTCAGTTTGATTTTAAAAATTCTCAAAACCCACTTTTCTCCGGTAGGATAATAGTTAGAGCGTGAGTAGAAGTAATTGACAGCCCCATGTTTTAATACGACCTTGTTACTACGATTCGACAGGTATGTTGGAACACCCTATTACTAATTTGGGTCAGGATCACTATGTCTCTAGGAACCTTTGCTTGACCTTCTGTATAGCTTAATAGGTCAATTAGAATTGAGTCTAAGGGTTAGAAGTCTAGGATTGGAAGCTGCCCTGAAGACCAAGTTTTTCTGTCTGGAGACTAAGTCTGATCGTCGAGCTCAGCACGACGATTCGTCGAACTCCGATCGACGATCGTCAAGCTCAACTTCGACAGATCGTCGAGCTCCACTCGACGATCGCTGAGCTCAACTTCATAATATCGTCGAACTCCATTCGACGATCGGTGAGCTCAGGTCGACGATTTTGACTCTGCATTGGATCTTTATCTCTGAGCTCTGTTCGACGATCTTTGAGCTCAGATCAACGATTATTTTGCTGCTTAAGTTTTCCAGTTCGCTGAGCTCACCTCGACGATAGCAGAGCTCAGTTCGACGATTTCAGATAACTTCCAGAATTCAAATTCAAATCAGTCAGGAGTTATTCTGCAATTAATTCAGAGATTTGCTAGCCGTTTTCATTTATTTCTGGACCAAGTTTCAAGCGATCTTTCAAGGAATAATTCTGTTGACTTTCCTTCAGAAGAGTTTATGCAATTAAGGATGCAATCAATGCAGATCAACGGCTATCCCTGACAGAGAATGATATTCTATTCTGGAACAGAGAATAAAAGTGAGAATGTTTTTTTTGAATCCATACCAACCAGGAGAAAGAATACACACAATACAGAATACAGAAATATACTAAAAAAAATCTTCTGTCAAAAAGAATTCTGAAGAACATTCATTCAAAGAGATCAAGCTCTCCAAACAATCTTCAGATCTCTTCAGCTCTCAAAGTGTTCAAGGCCAACATCATTTCAAGACTCCAGATACTCAACATTTCAGCTTGCTGAAACCATCTATTGCTGGAGTTCTATCCTTGAAGGCCTATCACCCTCAGCAAAGCTCTTCTTCCTGAAGATCTCAAGGATTCAGGGGGAGCTTTGACATCAATCCACATAGTCTTCTCAGTTGGTTGAGAAAGAGAAGACTGCCATCACTCTCTCACCCCCACTCTGTAAAGGGTTTTTCAAACTCCCTTCAAAAGTTTGAATCTGGTTTTTGAGCACCTTGTCAAAAGCTCATTGGTGGCAGGACACCTGATCAAAAAATCTGCTTTGGTTTTTGAGCACCTTATCAAAAGCTCATTGGTGCCCAGGACACCTGATCAACTCATCCTGCAGTGGATTCCTACCTAGGGTGGTAGAAGAGTGGATGTACCCAAGTTTGGGGAACCACTATATTCCCTTGTGTCATCTAGTTTTGGCTTGCTTTCTTTTTGTTTCTGGCCTTGATTTTTCTGTGCTTAGTTTTTGCATAGCTTAGTACTGTAATTACATTTATTTCTACTTCCCTGCTCTCACATATTACAACAATTGTTTTAAAAGTTTGCAAAAGTTTTTAAAGCATCATATACTCTATTCACCCCCCTCTAGAGTATATCAGATCTAGTTGCTCTTTCAATTGGTATCAGAGGCAGGTTGGTTAAACATACCATATCTGATTGGTTGTACAGGCTAACACCTGAACCCCAAGATCCCAAACTAGATCTGTTTTTCTTTTGTATTTTATTATTAGATTCTGTTTGCACAAATCATGGCCCAAAACAAAGATTATGCTAGCACCAGACCTCCAGTGTGCAATCTGTCAAAGTTTGCACTTTGGAAAGCAAGGATTAGACTTTACATGAACTCTATTGATGAAGATATATTTAATTCTGTTTTGACAGTGTGTCCAAGACCCCCAGAAAGTACAAGTACAAATGCTGTTCCACCTCCATCAGGAACAGATGCTGACATCAAAAAATGGAAAGTAGCTGATGCCAAGGCTATGAACATTCTAGCCCAGACAATGTCAGATGACATTTTTCAAAAGGTAGCTGAATGTAATTCAGCCAAGGAAATTTGGGATAGACTCTCAGAAATAGTCTCAGGCTCAGCTGATGAGAGAAAGGACAGTAGATCTCATCTCATCTCTCAATATGAGAACTTCAAGAAGGGAGAGACTGAGTCAGTGGGAGACATGTACAACAGACTGAGTCTAATTGTCAGTGAACTGAGGACATTAGACAAAGAGATCTCTCTAACAGAACTTAATGACAAGATCCTAATGTGCTTCCCCAGCACTTGGGATTCAAGAATCTGGCCAATTAAAGATGCCAGAAGTCTGAATGAGATCACCACTGAAGCCTTGTTGGGTAAGCTCAAATCTTATGAGCTGCTCATCAAGAATAGTGAGGAAGAACAGAAGGCTGCTTCACCAGCCACAAGAAAAGAGAAGACCATAGCATTCAAGGCAACTGAGGATCTGCCTGAAGATAAAGCTACAGGCAATGATGAACTACTCAGCTTGTTGGCCAAAAGATTCTACAAGATGGCCAGAAAGGACTTCAGAAGAAGATCATACAAGGAGCAGGATAAGTCAAGGTATGACAAGTCCATTATTAACAACAATAAAGACATTATTTGCTTTGGTTGTAGGAAACCAGGGCACATAGTTCCTGACTGTCCAGAGAACAAGAACAAGGATAGAAGGGACAGAAAAGAAAGAAGGAAGGAGAAAGACTCCAAAAGAAATGGCAATAGCAAACCTTCCTCAAGCAAAAATAAGCATACAAGGAAAGGGTTTGTTGCTGAATCCTGGAGTGAAACTGAAGAGGAGTCAGAAGCCTCTTCCAGCTCCAGTGATGATGAGGATGATGCAGAAGAAAAGGAGTTCTGCATGATGGCAATCAATGCCTCACAACACAATTCAGAGGAAGATGAATCAGAGTAAGACTCAGAGACTCAACCTGAAAAGATCAGGTAATTGGTTCTTATGATTTTACTTCAGAAGATTTTAAATCTGAATTTAAAGCACTGTGTTTAGACCTACTAAAGTTTGAGAAAGAGATTATCTCTCTCAGAAATCAATTATCTGAACACAATGTATTAAAGTCAGAAAACCTCAAACTCTCTCAGGAGTTGGAGAACTGTAGGGAACAAATAGCTTCACTGAAAAGTGAGCTCTATGAGGCCAAGAAGCTTGAAGAATCTCTTAATGGGAGAAGCATCAAGCTGATGGATATCACAAGCACAGTGAACTCTAGATTCAATAGTACACTGGGCTTGGGTGCTTCATCCAGCCAACCTATAGTCCTAACAACTCCCATCAAGTTTATTTCTGACAAGGGAAAGGGAGTTGTAGAGGTTGCCAGGAAAAATTCTGATCTGCCTCAGAAAACTAAGTGTCAGCAGCAATCGTCGAACGGAGATCGACGATCGCCGAATGAAGATCGACGATCGCCGAACGCAGCTCGACGATCTCAGGAATAATCATCGAACGCTGATCGACGATCTCAGCCAAAGTCGTCGAACACAGGTCGACGATCTCATATACCTGACCTTACCCATAATCGACTGTCGAACGGAGCTCGACGATCTAACCCAAGATCATCGAACTCAGCTCCAAGATCGTCGAACAGAGGTCAGAGCTCTGAAAACTTTTTCAAAGGCAAATCAAAACTGAATCCTAAGGGTTCTTCATCCCAAACCTTTAACCCTTATACTGAATGGATTATACCTCCAAGGAGATATCATCCTGAAGGATATAAGAGTCAACCTGGGATGTCTTTCATTTCAGAATTTAGAGGTTATCAACCTAGGCCCAAGGTAAACTGGGTCAAAAACAAATGAATTGTTTTATGTGCAGGTGAAGACCTATCCAATATCTTACCAGCAATGGTATTTGGATAGTGGGTGCTCTAAGCACATGACAGGGAACAAGGACAACCTTACTTCCTTTAGAGCCAAGCTTGGATCCAGAGTTATCTTTGGTGATTCCAACTTTGGACAAACTAAAGGATATGGTGCAGTCCAGATTGGTTCAGTAACCTTCAAGAAGGTAGCTTATGTGGAAGGACTGAAGCACAACCTAATCAGCATCAGTCAGCTATGTGATGAAGGCTACCAGGTGACCTTCAGCAAAACCTTATGCAGAATCAAGTCAGAGGACAACACAACTGTGTTGACAGGTAAAAGGAAAGGTAACATCTATCTAGTAGATTTTCTTTCAACTGATGTAGATATTTGCCTGTTTAACTCTGTCTGTAGACCAAATGTTTTATGGCATAAGAGACTAGGACACCTAAACCTTAGAACTATTGCTAGGCTCTCCAAGGATAACCTTGTTAAAGGACTACCTTCTGGCCCCTACAAGAAGGAAGGACTCTGCAGGGCTTGTCAATTAGGCAAGCAAACTAAAAACAGTTTTAAGTCACTTAATAAGAGTGATTCACCTAGGATATTGTATCTGTTACACATGAATCTATTTGGACCCATCACAGTACAAAGCCTAGGAGGGAAATCCTACACTTTAGTAGTTGTAGATGACTTCTCTAGATTCACTTGGGTGTTCTTTCTAAGGAAGAAGTCTGATAACTTTAAGTGTCTCATAGAGTTTCTCAAATGTATACAGATTGAGTTCAATACTCACATTGCCCTGATCAGAAGTGATCATGGGACAGAGTTTGATTGTCTTCTTATGCAAGAGTTCTGTCAGAGTGAAGGGATCAGACATACTTTCTCAGCTCCTAGAACTCCTCAACAAAATGGGGTAGCTGAAAGGAAAAATAGAACCCTTATTGAATCTGCCACTACATTGTTGTCAGATGCTCATCTACCTCTATCCTTTTGGGCAGAGGCAGTGAACACCTCCAACTATGTGCTAAACAGAAGTCTGATACATAAACTAAAGGGAAAGACTCCCTATGAATTACTCAAAGGGAAGAAACCTAAAGTTGACTATTTTAGAATTTTTGGTTGTATTTGCTACATTCATAATAATGACAAGAAATATCTAGCAAAATTTCAAGCCAAAGCTGATGAAGGAGTGTTTCTGGGATACTCCATGATCAGCAAGGCCTATAGGGTCTATAATAAATCATCTTTGAAAATTGAGGAATCTGTTCATATTTCTTTTGATGAAACTAACATGTCTCTCAAGGAGAAGATTTCTTCTACCATAGAACCTTTGCAGGAACACTCTCTAGTTGAAGATATGAACAAGTTACAGGTTGCCCAAGAGGATGAAAGCAGTGAAGATGAAGGGAATGCTCCACACATTGAAGCACAACCTGAAGAGCCAGTTGTTGTACCACAAGAGAAAACAACAACACAGGTTGGTGAACAATCAACACCCCCTGTTGATTTAGTAACATCAAGAGACCATCCAATTTCCCAAATAATTGGAGAAATCTCAGCTGGTGTGCAAACTAGAAATCAGGTCAACCAAAACCTGTTGCACACCTGCTTCCTATCTCAAATTGAACCTCAGTCCATTCAAGATGTAGAGCAAGATCCAAATTGGATCATTGCAATGCAAGAGGAATTGCATCAATTTGAGAGGAACAAAGTATGGGAACTAGTGCCAAAGCCTAAGGATCATTCCATTGTTGGAACAAAATGGGTATTCAGAAACAAACTAGATGATCAAAGAGTAATTATAAGGAACAAGGCAAGGCTAGTTGCTCAGGGATATTCTCAAGAAGAAGGAATTGACTACGACCAGACTTTTGCACCTGTTGCAAGATTGGAAGCCATCAGGATATTCCTAGCTTATGCAGCTCACAAAGGCTTCAAGGTTTATCAGATGGATGTCAAAAGTGCATTCTTAAATGGAGACATCAAAGAGGAAGTCTATGTCAGACAACCTCCAGGTTTTATCTCTCCAACTCTTCTTGATTATGTTTTTAGACTAAACAAAGCATTATATGGTCTCAAGCAAGCTCCTAGAGCATGGTATGAGACCCTAGCATGCTTTCTCTTGGAAAATGGTTTTATAAGGGGTAGAGTAGACCAAACTCTTTTTATTAGAACCCATAAGTCACATACCCTACTAGTACAAATTTATGTAGACGATATCATTTTTGGTTCTACTGACTCAAAATTGTGCAGAAGGTTTTCTAACCTGATGCATTCTAAATTTGAGATGAGTAGCATGGGTGAGCTATCCTTCTTCCTAGGATTGCAAGTCAAACAACATGTTGAAGGCATCTTTATTTCTCAAACCAAATATGCTAATGAACTAGTTAAGAAATTTGGTATGTCTGAGGCATCTTGTATGAAAACACCCATGCCTACCAATGCTGTATTGGATGCTGATGAACATGGGAAACCTGTTGATCAGACAACATATAGAGCAATGATTGGCTCTTTACTGTATCTTACAGCTAGTAGACCAGATATAATGTTTGCTACATGTATATGTGCTAGGTTTCAAGTAAGCCCCAGAGAGTCACACCTAACATTAGTAAAGAGGATTCTCAGGTATGTTAAAAGTTGTCCAAATCTAGGTCTCTGGTATCCAAAAGATTCAGCATTTGAATTAACTGGATTCTCTGATGCTGATTATGCTGGATGCAGAATTGACAGGAAAATCACCAGTGGAACTTGTCAGTTCCTTGGTGATAGACTTGTCTCTTGGTTTTGTAAGAAACAAACATCTGTGTCAACTTCAACTGCTGAAGCTGAATATAGGGCTGCAGGCAGTTGTTGTTCACAAATTTTGTGGATCCAAAATCAACTCCTAGACTATGGATACAACTTAGAGAAGTCTAAAATCTTTTGTGATAACACAAGTGCTATTTCCATAGCTCAAAATCCAGTCCTCCATAGTAGGACAAAACACATAGAGATTAGACATCATTTCTTAAGGGATAATGTTGAAAAGCACAAAATTGAATTACAATATATCCCAACTGATTTACAAAGGGGAGATATTTTCACCAAGCCTTTGGATGAAAAGAAACACACCTTCTTCCTAAATCAGTTAGGAATGTTAGATGGAGGAAGCCTTAAATAATATCCAAGATTTTGAAAGCTTAAAAATTGACCAAGACTAGGCAAACATTCTGATTTTCCTTGGTGTCTAGAATCTTTCTGATCTCTGAACTGCGCTCGACGATTTCCCCTAAGATCGTCGAACGGAGATCGACGATTTCTAAAAATCGTCGAACTGAGTTCAGCGCCTCTTAGATAGTATGAACTATCTCTTCCGGTCAACGATCGTCGAACGACGCTCGACGATCTTGTTCTCTGCACGATCGTCGAACGGAGCTCGATGCTATCCAATATCGTCGAACGGAGATCGACGATGTTGAAAACTCTTCAGATTCCTTTAGAAGCCTCGATCGTTGAACTGAGTTCAACGATCTTCCCAATTCTGCGTCGAACCCTAATATAAAACTCTTTTTTCGTCGTCGTTCTCTCTTGCGCTTTCTATTTCTCTGCAAAGATTTTCTTTCCCTCCAAACAGTTCTACGCTTGGTCATTTTGTTTGTTGCATTTTTGCAGGTACAATGGCTGTGTCAGTTGCAGTTCTAGCCGCAATGAAGTTCGATGCTGGATTCGACATTGATATAGAATCTTTCAACACCACTGATCAAATTTTCCAAGATATACTGGATTTATTCAAGGATCAGAATCTGTCTGCCCTCATGACCACTAGAATCAAGCTGGCTTCAGATGAGATAAAGGAGTGGGTCTATACTGCTCATAATCAAGATAACTCCACAATAGTTGGGTCCATTGCTGGAACTCAGGTACCCTTGACCCCCATCATTTTAACAGAGGTTTTTGGACTAAGAAATGGAGATGATATTGCTGAGTTATCTGGAGAGGATTATTGTGACCTGCTTGCCAGGATGGGTCATCCAGAGGGAAACCCTAGCAAGCTCTTCAAGAGGAACCTATCTGTTGAATACAGGTTCCTCGCAGATGTGGTAGGGAAAGTGCTGCTGGCAAAGCACTCTGCTCATGACACAATATCCAGACACCAGCTCTGCCTCATGGGAGCTCTGGTGGATAAGAAAAGTTTAAACTGGGGAGAGGTCTTTTTTGACCTAATCAAGAAGAAAATAAACAAAAGCTTTGTTAATTTTGGAAGAATTCTTGGAGTTTTCCTGCAGACCAGGTGCCCTGCCTTGCTGGTCTCCTCTGGAGTTCACATAAATGCCTCCAATAGACTCACCTGTGCCCTCTTTGGCAAGTGGGACAGGCAAATCAGCAAGCCTGGCAGGCCCTCCTCAAGTGCTCCTTCAGGCACCAGGACTCAAGGAGTCACTCTCCCACAGGTCTCTGCCCCTGCAGATGACCCGGCTGTTGCTGCCTCTTCTTCTCCTACACTTCCAACCCTTCCTCTACCATCAACCATTTCAGCTCCATCCACCATTACCATCTCTAGCCCATCTCCAACATCAATTCCATCTCCAGAACCCATTCTGCCTCCACCAGTAGACCACTTCCACCCTCTGTTCTCATACCCACCACCAGATGTCACCTCTTCTCCATCCATTCCATCCTTCACCCTCCTGGATGACTCCTATATGGATGATTCTCCATCCTATCCTCTAGAGTTACCCTCCTCCTCAACTTCATTTCAAGATCTCCTCCACCATATCATTGACCAACCAACTTTCACCCCATCCATATCCATCACCTTGTCCTCCATTTCCACCATCCCAACACCTGAGCCATCCATTCCACTCTCCAGCCCTCCACTTCCAGCTTCTTCAGCTATCCCTCTTCCATCTACCTCTGCTCTAGTTGTTGAGCAAGTAGACCTCTCAGCCCTAGCTGACAGGTTGTATGAGCTAATTGCCCCCAGGCTCTCTCTACTCTTGGAGGCCTCATTGGCTCCTCTACACTTGTTAGTGGCAGCCCTCTCTACCAGGCTTTCCTCCCTCCTTTCTCAGGTAGCACCACTAGCAGTTTGCCTTGATACAGATGTATCTGCATCTAGGCAGGGGGAGATGCCCTATGAAGCAAGCTTTCAAGCTGTTGCTGCTGCTGTTGCTGCTGCTGTCTCTGCTCCTGCTGCTGATGATACTACTGCTGCTGCTGATGATGTTTCTGTGTCTGCTGCCCCTTCTGCTCCTGTTGCTGTGCCTCTAGAATGTCAGACTCCTACTGCAGTTCTGGCAATAGACTTAAGGTCTTTGCTTTCTGCTTTTGATACGGCATTCTTCAGCTATCTCCCAGAGGTTAATGCTGTCCAGCCCCCAGAAGACTTATCCAAGGCACTGGTGCCTTTCTCTTGCTGTGACCCTAGCATTATCTCTTCATTTGTACATTCAGTGCTTGTTGCTACTGAAGATGTTGTTGCTGCTGCTGCTGTTAAAGAAAAGACTGCCTTTGCTTCTGAAATTGTTCACACTACTGCTGAACTCCCAATTGCTTCTGATGAGCCAATTTCCAAGGATCTTCTGATGACAGAGGCCACTGTTTTTTGAGCCTGCTGCAGATTTTGATGATGTTGCTGCTGTTACTGTTGTTGTCACTACTCCAGTATCTGTTGCTGCTGCTGTATTTGCTCCTGTTGCACCCTCTCCATCTGCTGCTCCATCTGCTGCTGTCCCTGCTGCTGCTACTTCTGCTTCTGCCTCATCTGCTGCTATTCAACTGAAGAAAGACTTGATGAAGAGAATTGATGCTCTATATGATGACCAGAGTTCTGAATCTGATGAGTTCAAGACAGACTCTGATGATTCTTCTGCTACTATTGCAAGGAAAAGGAAGGCTAGGAGCAAGGCAATGAAAAGGGTTCCTCCTACAAAAGTCAAGGATGATAATGATATTCCTTATTACATTTTGCATAACTGCCCAATCACAGAACATTGGATGCAATATTCTAAAAACCAGCTGAAAGCCATGAAGAAGAAGAGAAAGTATGAAAAGGGCTCCTCCCAGTTCCAGCACCCTCATCCTCCTCCACCACCTCCTCCTGATGCAGGTGCAGGTGGAAGCTCTGCAAGTCAAGCCCCAGCTAGAAGTCAGGCTCCCTATCAACCCCATCCCAGATCCTACCAAAGGGAAAGCCAGTCTAGGGATACATCATCAGGTCCTTTCCCCTACAAGCTAAAAGAAACTATCTCTGCCAGGCCTCCTCAAGATAATCCTTCCAACAGGTATGAACCACCTGTACCTTTTGAGGACCCTGAGAATAATCCATCTGCTTGGACTGCTAGGATGAAGGAACTGGCTGCACTAGATCAGATCAAGAAGGCCAGAGATCAAGGATTAGACACTTTAAATATTTTTATAATGTCTGAGCAAAGACAAAAAGAATTAGAGAAATATGCTTCCAGCAAATTCTTTGATGCTGAGAGATATATGGAGTTGCATCCTGCTGCTATGGTTCCCAGGCCTTCAAAGCAAACTTATTTGGGTGCAGTAGATGACACCAGGTCCAACAAGGAAGCTCTAAACCCTAACAGAGAAATCAAAATGGTTAAAGGCAAAGAGAAGAAGTGATAGTGTAAGGTGACAATTTCTGTGAATTCTGACTGCTATCTGGATGCTATATATATATATATATCTGTGATGTTTCTGCAATGTCTAGCTGTTGTTTTTATGCTTTTCTGATTGTATGTTGTTATTTGAATTTTCCAAAGTCTGTAAATAGTAATCCTAACCCAAATAAGGGGAGATTGTTGGAACACCCTATTACTAATTTGGGTCAGGATCACTATGTCTCTAGGAACCTTTACTTGACCTTCTGTATAGCTTAATAGGTCAATTAGAATTGAGTCTAAGGGTTAGAAGTCTAGGATTGGAAGCTGCCCTGAAGACCAAGTTTTTCTGTCTGGAGACTAAGTCTGATCGTCGAGCTCAGCACGACGATTCGTCGAACTCCGATCGACGATCGTCTAGCTCAACTTCGACAGATCGTCGAGCTCCACTCGACGATCGCTGAGCTCAACTTCATAATATCGTCGAACTCCATTCGACGATCGGTGAGCTCAGGTCGACGATTATGACTCTACATTGGATCTTTATCTCTGAGCTCAGTTCGACGATCTTTGAGCTCAGATCGACGATTATTTTGCTGCTTAAGTTTTCCAGTTCGCTGAGCTCAGCTCGACGATAGCAGAGCTCAGTTCGACGATTTCAGATAACTTCCAGAATTCAAATTCAAATCAGTCAGGAGTTATTCTGCAATTAATTCAGAGATTTGCTAGCTGGTTTCATTTATTTCTTGACCAAGTTTCAAGGGATCTTTCAAGGAATAATTCTGTTGACTTTCCTCCAGAAGAGTTTATGCAATTAAGGATGCAATCAATGCAGATCAACGGCTATCCCTGACAGAGAATGATATTCTATCCTGGAACAGAGAATAAAAGTGAGAATGTTTTTTTGAATCCATACCAACCAGGAGAAAAAATACACACAATACAGAATACAGAAATATACTCAAAAAAAATCTTCTGTCAAAAAGAATTCTGAAGAACATTCATTCAAAGAGATCAAGCTCTCTAAACAATCTTCAGATCTCTTCAGCTCTCAAAGTGTTCAAGGCCAACATCATTTCAATACTCCAGATACTCAACATTTCAGCTTGCTGAAACCATCTATTGCTGGAGTTCTATCCTTGAAGGCCTATCACCCTCAGCAAAGCTCTTCTTCCTGAAGATCTCAAGGATTCAGGGGGAGCTTTGACATCATTCCACATAGTCTTCTCAGTTGGTTGAGAAAGAGAAGACTGCCATCACTCTCTCACCCCCACTCTGTAAAAGGTTTTTTAAACTCCCTTCAAAAGTTTGAATCTGGTTTTTGAGCACCTTGTCAAAAGCTCATTGGTGGCAGGACACCTGATCAAAAAATCTGCTTTGGTTTTTGAGCACATTATCAAAAGCTCATTGGTGCCCAGGACACCTGATCAACTCATCCTGCAGTGGATTCCTACCTAGGGTGGTAGAAGAGTGGATGTACCCAAGTTTGGGGAACCACTATATTCCCTTGTGTCATCTGGTTTTGGCTTGCTTTCTTTTTGTTTCTGGCCTTGATTTTTCTGTGCTTAGTTTTTGCATAGCTTAGTACTGTAATTAGATTTATTTCTGCTTCCCTGCTCTCACATATTACAACAATTGTTTTAAAAGTTTACAAAAGTTTTTAAAGCACCATATACTCTATTCACCCCCCTCTAGAGTATATCAGATCTAGTTGCTCTTTCAAGGTACGCTTGCCTGTTCGGGTTTTGGCCCATCAAGTTTTTTGCGCCGTTGCCGGGGACTTTTCTTCGTCAATATTTTGAAAACGCTTGCGCTATTACTTCTCCAAAAATCAAAAAAAAAAATAATTTATATATTTAAATATTTATAATCAATCCACTTCACCTTATTTCTACCCCACCTAAAATCTCTCGAAAAGGGTAAGGGGCTTTAAGCGCCACCATTTTACCTAGTACCGGGCGAACCCTTCACCGGGTAGTCCTCGGGAAGTTCGAGAGCCAAGCCGTCTAAAAAAAAAATCTTTTTTTTCTTCAACAAAAAATTTTTTTCCTTTCTTTTCCTCTTTTTCTTTCTTTTCCAAGCTTTCATTTTCATCTTCCCTCGTTTTCTTTGTTAGTGCATGACCCGAGCGAATCCGTCGCTACTTGTTGATTTGGACCCGGAAATCGAACGCTCCTTTCGGAGACAACTACGATTCGAGGCTTCCACTTCTCAAACAGCGGTTGAGGATTCCTTCGGGGATTGTAATTATTCTGAAATGGGAGATCCCAACCCAGGAATGGCTCAGCAAAGGACCATGTCCGAATATGCTCGACCCAACCTGGAGGAGACTGAAACGAGTATTGTTCGACATGCAATTGCGAACAATAACTTCGAGCTTAAGCCTAGCATCATACAAATGGTGCAGCAATATGTACAGTTCGACGGATTACAAGATGAAGATCCGAACTTGCATATTGCCAATTTTCTTGAAATCTGTGACACCTTTAAAATAAATGGTGTCTCAGACGATGCTATAAGGCTAAGACTCTTCCCCTTCTCCTTAAGAACTAAAGCCAAACAGTGGTTGAGTTCTCCTCCAAGAGGCTCAATCGCTACTTGGAACATTTTAACTGAAAAATTTCTTGCTAGATATTTCCCTCCCGCTAAAACTGCTAAGTTAAGAAATGATATAACTTCTTATTCTCAAATTGCTTCTGAGACCCTCTATGACACTTGGGAGAGGTTCAAAGAACTTTTGAGAAGATGCCCTCATCATGCTCTTCCTGTATGGTTACAGGTTCAGACATTTTACAATGGACTAAATCAAGAAACTAAGCAAATGATAGATGCCGCATCCGTTGGTTCCTTGGACCGCAAAACTCTGGAAGCCGCTCTTGAGCTTATCGAGGACATGGCGATGAACACTTATCAGTGGAATTCGTCTAGGACTCGCCCATCTAAACCTGCAGGTATTTATGAAGTGGATTCGGTTTCGCAACTGGCGCTACAAGTGGAAATGCTGAACAAGAAGATTTCGGAGATGACTGCTTCCTCCGCCGCTAAGGTATATGAAAATGCGAATGCTGCTGCTGCCGAGCAGGTGGATTATCTGGGGAATATACCCAGGCCTGCTCAAAATAATTCTTCCAATAATTTTTCTGCTTTTTCTAATTTTTCCGCACCTCCTGGTTTTAATTCTTCTTCGAACTCTTATCACCCCGGATGGCGTAACCATCCAAATTTCTCGTGGAGTAATAACGCTAACACCATACGCCCACCGCACGATTTTACACCACCACCACCACCGCAACAAAATTTTCAAAAACCTTCCCCTTTGGAAGAGATCCTCGCTAAATATATAAGCTCGAACGATGCCACTATTAGAAATTTAACAGGATCAATGAAAAACTTAGAAAATCAAGTCGGCCAACTCGCCAAGGCCTTTTCCGAGAGACCACCTGGAACTCTTCCCTCGAACACTGAGCCTAACCCAAGGGAACACGCAAATGCGATTTCCCTTCGGAGCGGTAAAGTTGTTAACGAGCCCACCACAAGGGAAGAGCCAAGGGTGATTGTCCCTCCTGTTTGTACCCCCAAGGAGAATAATAACATAGATCTTGAAAAAGAAAAATCTATTTTTGAAAAAGAAAAGGATAGCTCCATTATTTCTAATTCTGCAAAAGAGAAAAATGGTTTTCAAAATGATGCTCCGATTGTTTTAAAAGAATTTCCGCCACCTCCTTATCCGGCTAGACTTAGGAAAGACAAACTAGATGATCAGTACCAACGCTTTCTTGAAATGTTCAAACAAATTCACATTAATTTGCCATTTCATGAAGCGATTAGTCAAATGCTGAAGTACGCAAAATATCTTAAGTACTTATTAACGAACAAGACGAAATTGGAGAACTTATCTCATGTAACATTGAATGAAGAATGCTCGGCAGTCATTAAAAATTCTAATCTGCCTAAAAAGATAAACGATCCGGGTAGTTTTTCCATTCCTTGCGTCTTTGGTGATTTATTTGTTAAACATGCGTTAGCAGATCTAGGAGCGAACATCAACTTGATGCCTTTTTCACTATTTAAGAAGTTAGGATTGGGCACTCTGAGCCCTACAAGAATGAGTATCCAATTAGCTGATAGGTCTATCAAGTATCCACTAGGTATCGTTGAGGACGTGCTAGTAAAGGTCGACAAATTCATCTTTCCGGTGGATTTTGTCATTCTTGATATTGAAGAGGACGCCGAGGTTCCTCTTATCCTTGGACGACCATTTCTAGCCACCTCTCGAGCTGTTATAGATGTTAGTAATGGAAAGTTGTTTTTGCGTGTGGGAGATGATGAGGTCACATTTTCTATTAATCAATCAATGAAAAATTCTTTACAAAATGATGACTCATGCTTCTTTATTGATGTTTTAAATGAAGACTCTTCCCTTTCCCTTTTCAACATTTCTTCCAATGAATTTTCCACTTCATTTTCTGAAATTTCTTCACATAATTTTGACAAACCGGTGATGTCGATCCAAGAAAAGTTTTAAAATAATTTTGTATGTAGTAGAAAAAAGTATGAAAACCTTGTTTTTGAAAAAGAGAAGCATTTAAAAAATTCTTATAACGAACCACCCCAGCTTGATTTAAAACCACTGCCTGACCACCTCAAATATGTCTTTCTTGCAAAAGATTCAAAATTGCCCGTTATAATCTCGGCCTTTCTTTCCCAATCCGAAAACGATCAATTGATCGAACTACGACAAAAGCATCGCCGAGCTATAGCGTGGCAAATTTGTGATATTCCTGGCATAAGCCCCTCCTTCTGCACACACAAAATATTTTTTGAAAATAATCCTAAGGGTGTAGTTCAACCACAACGTCGTCTTAATCCAAATATGAAAGAGGTTGTGAAGGGAGAGGTGCTTAAGTTATTAGATGCGGGGATAATTTATCCTATTTCCGATAGTCAGTGGGTAAGTCCAGTCCAGGTTGTTCCTAAGAAGGGTGGGATTACGGTAGTGACAAATGAAAATAACGACTTAATTCCAACTAGGACGATAACGGTATGGAGGATGTGCATCGATTACCGTAAGCTAAACGATGCCACTCGAAAAGATCACTTCCCCCTCCCCTTCATCGATCAAATTTTAGAACGTTTATCCGGGCACAATTTTTATTGCTTCCTCGACGGTCTCTCGGGATACTTTCAAATCCCTATCACACCCGAGGACCAAGAGAAGACGACATTCACTTGCCCCTTCGGAACTTTTGCTTATCGTAGAATGCCTTTCGGATTATGCAACGCACCCGCCACCTTTCAGCGGTGTATGCTTGCTATTTTTGATAAATACGTAGAGAATATTATGGAAATATTTATGGACGATTTTTCTGTTTTTGGCGACTCCTTTAATTTATGTTTAGAAAATTTGGAAAAAGTTTTACAACGCTGCGAAAAAACGAATCTAGTGTTAAATTGGGAGAAGTGCCACTTTATGGTACGTGAAGGCTTAGTCCTTGGCCACAACATTTCCGCTAGGGGAATTGAAGTGGACAAGGCAAAAATTGAAGTAATTGAAAAGTTACTGCCGCCTATAAATATTAAAGCGATTAGAAGTTTTTTAGGGCATGCGGGTTTTTATCGACGATTTATTAAAAACTTTTCAAAAATTACTAAGCCTCTCACCCACCTTCTCGAAAAATACACTCCTTTCGTTTTTGATGAATCATGTCTCGCGGCATTTGAATTAATTAAATCAAAACTTATAAATGCTCCTATTTTGATCACCCCAGTTTGGGATTTACCTTTCGAAATCATGTGTGATGCGAGTAATCATGCGGTAGGTGCAGTTTTAGGTCAACGAATCGCTAATAACTTTCATCCGATTTTCTACGCTAGTAAAACTCTCACTTCTATGCAAGAAAATTACACCACGACGGAGAAAGAGCTCTTAGCGGTTATTTTTGCTTTTGATAAATTCCGACCGTATGTTACTCTTTCTAAGGTTATTGTTTTCACGGATCATTCCGCTTTGAAGTACCTCCTTTCTAAACCAGATGCCAAGCCGCGTCTTATCCGTTAGATCCTCTTACTTCAAGAATTCGACTTAGAGATTCGGGATAAGAAAGGAGCGGAAAACTTAGCAGCTGATCATCTCTCTCGTCTTGAAAACCCCAATCTAGATATTTTAAATGAAACTTTTATTAATGACTCTTTTCCGGATGAGCGTCTTTTTAATATTTCTTCATCTCCTACCCCCTGGTTTGCCGACCTGGCCAATTATCTTGTGGCCCGGGTCCTTCCAAAAGAATACTCCACTCACCAAAAGAAGAAATTCTTTTCGGAGTTGAAGTATTATTTTTGGGAAGACCCATTTCTATTTCGCATTTGTGCGGACCAGGTGGTAAGGAGATGTGTTTCGCGGGAAGAGGGTCACCAAATTTTAAAACATGTTCATGAAGGTCCGACTGGCGGGCACTATCAAGCTAACCGCACCGCACACAAAGTACTTAGTGCTGGCATCTATTGGCCAGGCATATTTAAAGATGCACAAATCTTTGTGGGCGGGTGCGATCGATGCCAGCGGACTGGAAATCTCTCAAATAAAAATGAAATGGAACAAAACTACTTTCTCGAATGCGAAGTTTTTGATCTATGGGGCATAGACTTTGTCGGCCCATTTCCCTCCAGCTTAGGAAATAAATATATTCTAGTCGCAGTCGATTATGTTTCTAGGTTGGCAGAGGCCCAAGCTCTACCAAATAATGATGCTCGCGTTGTTGTCAATTTTCTAAAAAAATTATTTTATCGCTTTGGTTTTCCTCGAGCGATCGTTAGTGATAGGGGAAGTCATTTTTGCAACGCTCAACTCACTAAGGCTTTAGTCAAATATGGTGTTACGCATAAATTATCCACTGCTTATCACCCCCAAACTAACGGTCAGGTCGAGGTAGTCAATCGCGAACTTAAACAAATTTTGGAAAAAACTGTTTCTACTTCTCGTAAGGATTGGTCTTTAAAATTGGACGATGCTCTGTGGGCCTATCGGACAGCGTACAAGACCGACATCGGTTGTACTCCTTTCCGATTAGTCTATGGAAAATCGTGTCATCTTCCGGTAGAAGTAGAACACCGTGCATACTGGGCGTTAAAGTTTTTTAATTTCGATCCGCACTCGGTCGGCGAGCATAGAAAAAACCAACTAAATGAGCTTGACGAGTGGCGAGCGTACGCATATGAAAATAATAAAATTTATAAAGAACGCACGAAATTGTATCACGATAAGAACCTGCGCCACCCTAAAACTTTTAAACCAGGCGATCAGGTTCTTCTTTTTAATTCGCGTTTACGTCTCTTCCCGGGAAAGCTTAAATCTAGATGGTCCGGACCATTCGCGGTCAAGGATGTTTTTCCTTACGGCACTGTGCTACTTTCACACCCCGATAAGGGGGACTTTAAAGTTAATGGCCATAGACTTAAACTCTACTTCTCTAATGATTCTGTGACTCCTGCAAAGGAGAATCTTCTTTTTGATTCTTAGTTTTTTATTTTCTGATGGACATTTTTATTTTTGGACTACTATCTATTTTATGAAACTCTTTTATTTGGACTGTTGTAATAAAAAAACATTATCGGGCATCTGCCCACGGACTCTATCTATTTTTTTTTCTTTTGCTCTTTCTACTGGAGGCCAATCAAGTCCATGATCGTGGTCACCGCTCCGCCGCTGCTGATATCAGATGGATCAAATCATACCTGCTGACGATCAAGTACTTTAAAAAGCAAGCATGGGGGAGCGACATCCGCCTTCATCTCACGAACCCGGGGAAGTCCTGTTCTTATTTATTTATTTTTCCTGCATTTTTCTTTTTCTCTTCTTCTCAGTCCCCTTCTTTTTTTTATTATGTTTTCTTCATTGAGGGCAATGAAGAATTTAAGCATGGGGGGGTCTAGTTTCTTTTGGTCTTTTCTTTCTATTTTTCTTCTTTCAAAAGAAAAAAAACATAATATTATGTTTTATATTAGTATAGTATTTTATGTTATGTCATCAAAATCCAAAAATTATAAAACCCAGAAAAATTAGAAAAACAAAAATTAATTAAAAAAAATTGTGCTTAAAACGATTTGAAAAACAAAATCTAAAATTATTTCTATCTTTATTTTCATGTTTCTTCTAGTGAAGTGTAGGCCCGTGCGGTTTTTGTAGTTCTATTTAGATTTCTTTGAATTGGTTTTCTAAATTTATCAGTTTAACATAGCTTAGTTTTACTAGTTTCTTTTTCTTAAATATAGGCATCCAATTTTTACGTTTTAAGTTAGCAATTTGTAGTTATGTCTTTTTATTCGGTTAGTTTCTTACGAATGGTTGCTAGGCAATGTTATTTTTTTTTCATTTGCGGGGTTGTCTTTCTTGGTGTCTAGAGCTTGTACCAAGCTACTCTCGAAACATTTGCGCCATTTTTACGTTTTTAGAAATGATTTAGGCCACCATTTGAATAGTTTGAGCTTTTCTTGCCCACCAAAAACAAAACCCTTGCAAAACAATTTTGGGCCTTTTCCTTTTTTTTCCTTGTTTTAGCTCCACTTTTAATTTCATTATATTCACCAAAGCCAAAAATCTTTCCTATTTTTGCACTATAAATTTGAGCTTAAAAATTATTTTTTTGTGGGAAGGGTATTATTTTTGAAATGAATAAGAAATTCTCAAGCTTATTTTTGGAGCTTTCTTATCAAATGCTATTCAAAAGGTAAAAAATTGAGAAAGAAAAAATATATCATTACAAAATCAAAAAAAAAAATGAATGCAAAAAGTTTATGTTTGGCCAAGTTTATAAAAGAAAAATTTTCATGGCCTTGTTTTTGTAGTTTCATATTGGAGAAATGACATACTCGTTATTTCTCATTTTTTTATGCTATGTTTATTTTTGAGCTCACCTTGGTTTAGTGCCTAAAACCTTCATGTTTATCTTTGATTCCACTTCCTAATCATTTACCTAAGCCAAGTTTTAATGCCTAGTAGAAGTCCTATTGATCTTAGAACATAAATTCGCGTAGTGGAGAAAGTGTGAACGTACAAACCTATGGCCACCATCATTGATGGATTTCTTTGGAGGTTATCTTGGAGTGTTTTAGGGTTAATGTTTATCTAGCAACCGAGTAGTTTGTTAATTCGCCGTTTATTTAGAACCTCTACTTTTGTTTTCCTTATTTTCATTTATTTTGGATGCCTTGTTTTAAGATTTAGAAATTAGTAGACTTTTCTTATGTTTTAATGAGATTTTTAGGGTTCCATTTTCAAATTTTCTATTGTGCACTTCTCACCCCACTAGTTGATAATATGAATATTAGGATATTTTAATTTTTTATGTTTTGTTTTTCTTAACTATGGAACTTAAAAATATATATATCTTTTGTTTTCTTTTTGCTCCTCCCTAGTTTTTATTTCTATTTGCTTGAGGGCAAGCAAATGTCTAAGCATGGGGGAATTTGATGACTAGTTTTAGTCATCCTTTTTGGGGGTAATTTAGTATTCAAAATGCCTAATTTTATTTATATTTTACGATTGTTATTGCATGTTTTAATGTCTCTTTACAATATATCAATTCCTAGTGTTATTAGAGTTTTGATATAAAAATCTATATAGTCTTATTATATGTGTTATGTTATTATATATTATGTTATGTTATGTATAATAATTATAGTTAATGATATGTTTTAATTTTAATGTTGTAATGTTTTTATTATTATTGTGTTTTAAAATCTTGTTTTAACTTTGTTATTTTATGTAGACTAATCCATGATTGTATTGTATCTTTTTTTTTGTAGGTTCATGCCCAAGCTTTCAACATGCATGCAGCCCACTTCAAAGATGCATGCAGCCCACTTCAAGCATGCAGCCCGGCCCTCTCCTTGGTGCAGCCCGGCCACCCATCTACTTCAAAAATGCAGCCCACTTCAAAGATACATGCAGCCCAAGGTAGCCCCATGCAGCCCCTCCCTCAAGAGCAGCCCCTACATGCAATCCTAGCTCTACCCGAGCCCATGAAGCCCACACTAGCAGCCCACTTTTTGCCTTTGCATGGCCGGCCACCCATATTATGTCCCCCTCTCTACTTTTTATTATTTTTTCTCTTCTCTCCCTCATTTAATGCCATGCATGCATCCCCTCTTTCAATCCCACTCCCTCCCCTTTATTATTTTCTCTTCCATTTATTCCTCAGGCATCCCCCACTCATCCCCTCTCTCCTATTAATTTCTCTATCCATGCACCTTGCCACCAATGCATTGAACCCACCTCCTTTTCTTCCCCTTCATTTAATAACATGCATGAACACTCTCCCCTACACATGGCCGGCCACCCCCCTTGCCTCCTTCTCTTCATCCCCATCTAGAATCTTCCCTCCTCATCTATAAAAGGCACCATGGTCTCATGCTTTGGAGAGTTGGATTTTGGAGAGCAAGTGAAGTACTAGTTCAAGAGAGTGCTTTCTTTTATGTTGCTTACATGTTGTTAAGTCTTTATTAGTGTAACCTTTGCTTTTGATAGTGTAATCTTTTCTTCGGTAGCATAAACTTGTCTCCTTATTATTTTGTACTTCTCCGTTTTTATATATCAATGAAAATGAATTTCTTTTATCTTTCCGTGCTTTCTTTCTTAACTATGTGTAGCTAATCTTCTTTTAGCATTTGATCATGAGGATCCATGATTTGAGATAGGAATTATTTTTTAGTATAGTATTTTATTTTTGCTAACTTTCGCTCGATCCCTCTTTGATTTATTTCGAGCCGACTCCGTATTTCCGGTATACGGTAGTAGACCTTTGATCTCATTTCATAATAGTCGAGAGACTCATTGATTTGAAAGATCACTCAAAGAGGGAAGGAGTTGCATGCAATCCTAGAGATAGGACGACGTAAATCCTCCGGATTGGAGTCAAATCCAATAGTGCGGATCATCTCGATAATGCAACTTTAGGCTCCTTTGATTTGTAAAGAGATTTCGATCAAAGCGTCTATAAGTTAGGAGACTTAATGCTTTAGCGAGATTTTGTCTTATTTTCGGATCCGTCGCGGTCGAGTTAAGTCGCAATTATAAAATATTATTCTTATTCCTCCTATCTCTTTTCATGGTGAATCATCGATCAAGTGCTATCTTTTAATCCATAGTTCCGTTTTAAATTTCGTTTCAGTTTGATTTTAAAAATTCTCAAAACCCACTTTTCTCCGGTAGGATAATAGTTAGAGTGTGAGTAGAAGTAATTGACAGCCCCGTGTTTTAATACGACCTTGTTACTACGATTCGACAAGTACGCTTGCGTGTTCGGGTTTTGGCCCACCATATATACTACAAATAATCATCTAAAAATCATGAATTAATTTCACCAAGTGATTATTGACCTAAAATTAACAGAGACCTAATTTCACAATTTTTGTAACAAGTAAATAGCTCTAAATAATTTATTGACCATAATTGCACCTTTTAAAACTTGTGAAGAAAGTACTAAAGTTGTTCAACTAAAATTTATAACAAAATTCAAGAATAATCATTTTGACTTAAAACATCTTCTGCCCAAATTTCATGAGTCTATAATGTACAGTGTGATCATAATAAATAAAATACCATTTATGGCCACATCATGTATAATAAAGGGGGTGCTAATAATATTTCTCATAAAATTCCAAACAATTCACCAGAGGTCCTATCTAACATAGAGTCCATGCTACCTAAGTTTCATACCTTTTTAGTCAGTTTTTGTGGCTTATCTACACAAAAAAGTCTTTATGCCCTAAACTAGGGTTAGGGATTTGAGATGTCTATCCATCTCCAAATCCTCTAAGATTCAGACCAGAGGACTTGGGCTACCCTAGCATCATTTCTACTAAGTTGCAAGATCACACAAGGGCATTTGACCCTATGCCCTTCACAACACTCAAAAGCCCCTCCTTCGGGTTTGAGTTTGGATACTAGGGCAAAACTACCCTAGACCACCCCATAATACCTATGAGGGTGTTAAAGGTCATGCCATGTGAGTGGTCAAAATCTCAGCCTCTGTTGAGGTGATTTGACCACTCAACCTCAAGGTGCACGTTTTACTTAAGAACCCCTCATTGAGGTAAAATTAGGGTTAAGTCATTCCCTATCCAAAACACAACCAAATGAGGTGCAAATTTATATAGAGACATATCATGAGTCTAGGGACCACTCACCAAAATTTAGGAGGGTTTGGAGGTAATTAGACCACCTAATTAAATTACCCTAATATTATTAACTCAAAAATAAAACTATAGCCGAAGTATCTCCAAAAATTCGTATTTTTGGATAGGCCCTATTTATAGCTAAGGGTGACCCCATGCCCAAATTTCAGGTCATTTGGACAAGGGATGAAGAGTGGCCACCCATTTTAATCTCAAGATAGCCCTAGGTATAGGTCCCACCAAAATGGGTGCCCTAGTCCAACCAAAGGTCCAAATTGCTTCAAATCAATTTTGAATTAAAATAGACTCTTAAGGCTACAAACTTCACGTTGGTGACTTTTTATGTAGAGGAGCCTAAGTATTTTATAAAAAATTTAAAACTTCTACTACAAATAGTGTGAAAGAAACAAAATAAAAATGAAATTAAAATGATTCTTATCAAATCTGACGCATGAGTTTTGGCGCAGATCCAATGGCCCAGGCTCATCGTCTACCTCCAGCCAACGACTGAGATAGCCCGAGCCTGGAGCCACTTCCAACCACCGCTGCCGCCCATCCCGGCACATCCCCGGCCGGCCACCGCCACCAACACCTCCATCGAGGTGGTGGTTATCGACTGGCGGCGACACAACCGCCGGAAGGGCGGATTCAGGCGGTTCTACCAAAAAGATTTCTCGGCCCGAAACCATGAAAACCAGGAATTGATTTGGGCTCAATTGAGTCCGAACCTTGAACGTAAGCATTGTTATGATCTAACCATGAGGCAAGGAGAGGAGGAGGACCTTGTCGGCGGCCTGAAGTCGAGAAGATCGCCGGGAAAACATTTTTGAAGGTGGCGCCGCTCGGTTTCTGCAACTGCACAGTGGGGTGGCTCGATTTCTTCAGGTAAGGATTGGGAAAGTCTTCTCTCGACCCACTGATGGTGTTTAAAGCCTCAGTTGGGGAGAGGAGGGGCTGGATTATCAATGTCCATTAAAGCCATTAATGTCTAGGATCAGCCATGGAGGAGGGGGATGAACTAGGCCTTTGGTGGCCGGGAAAATGGCTGGAAACTTCTCCCCTTCCCTAGGGGAGTTAAATTTAGCCATTAAAGGTGGCATTTGGCCTCCCCTTGGCCGAGCCCCTTCATTCCCTCCTCTTTCTTCTTTTCTCTCCCCTCCATTAACATGGAATGGAGCTCACCCTCTCTCCTAGTCACCAAGTTGACTTGGTCAACCTGGAGGACTATTTGCAGCCCATCCGTGCACATTATTCCCTAAAGAAGCCACATGAGGAGGTTTGAGCATGGGCTAGCCCATTTGGGCTAGGTTGACCCAAAGTAGGCTTGGGTTGACTTTGGTCTTTTTAACCTTTTGGGTTGCCCCCAATGGATCCTTGGTGACCCATTGATCTCCCCTAAGGCCTAGGTAGGGTTGGGTAGGGCTGACTTGGCACCTTGGAGGTCACTTGTCCCTTGGTAAGGGCACTTTGACCAAATTAAGGTTAGGGATGACATTCGTCAAATTAGCTACCAGGGCTAACCCCAATGGATCCTTGGTGACCCGTGGAACTCACCTTAGGTTAGGAGGTACGAGTGGGTTCCACTTGGCTAGGGGTTGGACAATTGACCCTAAGTAGGCTAGTTTGACCCATTTAGGGATAGAGTTGACCTTGGTCAACTTAACCACTTTGACTACCTTTAATGGGTACTTAGTGACCCATTGACCCCACTTTAGGTTTAGAAAGACCCCAGGTAGGGTCAGTTGGGCTTTTACTAGGGCACACTACCTTTAGTTAGGGCACCTTGCCCAGTTTAGGCCTAGAGTGGTTCTAGGTCAACTTGGCCACCCTGAGTTGACTCCAATAGATCCTTAGGGTCCAGATGAACCTTACAATGGATTGGTGAGGGCATGGTGGGGTCTTGAAGTCTTGGTGAAGCACCATGATCATCTTATACTAGGGTTCCTAAATCTACTATTTGCAGACCATAGTGATCTCACCTACATCCCTAGGTTTACTTGGCCTTCTTGGGCTTCCTAGGGTTTTGTCATGACCTAGTCATGACAAAACCACTTCTAGGGGTATAGTTGTTTGAGGGATGTTACACTCCAAGATGGACCTAAGGTGCGACTATTATCAGCTTTGGGTTCGGGAGGAAGATATCCGCAAAAATTCCTTTAGCTCTCACTATGGATTATACGAGTTTATGGTAATGCCTTTTGGGCTCACTAACGCCCCCTACGCCTATATGGCTCTGATGAATAGGGTATTTGAGCCCTTTCTAGATCACTTCATTATTATCTTTATCGATGATATCTTGATCTATTCAAAGCCCCAGGTAGATCATTATAGACATCTGCGGTCGATGTTACTTAAACTTTGAGAACACTCTCTCTTCACCAAATTCAGCAAGTGTGAATTCTAGTTAGAAGAAGTTGGATTTTTGTGCCACACCGTCAAGAAGAATGGAGTGGTGGTGGACAAAGCTAAAATCCAAGAGGTTCAGAACTGGCAACCGTTCAAGATGGTAGCAGATATTCGAAGTTTTCTCAGTCTTGTCGGTTACTACAAAAAATTTGTAGAAGGCTTCTCCAAGATTGTGTTACCCCTCACAACACTTATGAGAAACGATGTTGCATTTTGGTGGACGCCATAATGTGAGGTTGCGTTCATGGAACTAAGTAAACAGCTAACTTCTGACCCAATCCTTACGTTCCCTTCAGGAACCGAAGGACTCCATATTTATACAGATGCATCCCTAAAAGGATTAGGAGTTGTCGTAATGCTGCACGATAAGGTAGTGGCTTATGTATCACGCCAACTAAAATTGCACGCACCGAACTATGCAACCCATGATCTTGATTTGAGCGTCGTCGTTTTTGCCCTTAAGATTTGGAGACACTACTTGTATGGTGTAAGATGCAAAATCTTCTCCGACCATAAGAGCCTCAAATATATCTTTATCCAGAAAAAGTTTAACCTCAGACGGCGCTGGTGGTTGGAATTTCTTTGTGATTATGATTTCGCTCTCCAGTACCACCCCGGGAAGTCTGATAAAGTTGTTAACGCGTTGAGCCGACAACCCTCGATAGCCAGGAGCTGGATGGAGCAATTCCGAGGGAATGGTTTCAATCTTTGATAGACTTGGGGATAACTCTTGTTGCTCGTAGGGATTCAGATGAGTACCAGGCCCAGCTATATTGGATGGAAATTCAGTGCGATATCTGGGATCGAATGTCTACAACCTCATATATGGCGAGTGGGGTTGCCGAGAACCAGACCGGCCAGTTCAAATCAGCCGAGTAGCAGGCGAGCTTAGCAGAGGAATCTGAAGGTAGTAGGCGAGCTCGGCAGGGAAAGCCGAACCCGAGATCGGCATTCGTCGCGACCCCGAGCTCACCATTCACCGAGCGAGGCCCGGGCTTTGTCGAGCTGAGCTCGACTAATGAAGAAATATCGAATGGCGAGCACCACGGCCAGCTCGCACTCACCCTATGGAGCTCGGCAGGCAGTAGGCGAGCAGGACCTTCAGGGGTGGCCGAGCTCCTCTGCTTGCCCAGGTTTATGAGGAACTTTTTACTATTTTGCCCCCGTTGGACTGCCCATAGCCTTTCAGAACAGCGGAGTTACGCTTTTGCCAAGACAATCTGGACTGCACATAGCCTTTCAGAACAGCGGGAGTTGGCTATTTGCAGGCCGTTTTCAAAAATCTATAAATAGGACCCAAGGGGTACCACAGAAAGCATGCTTCCTGTGCTCTCTTGCTCTGTCTCTCAAGCGCTTTCTGAGGATACCTTAGCTCGGCCTTTCGCTAATGAGGGGAAGTGCTATTAGATCTTCTGGGTGTGTGGTGGGTCCTCCCCGCCGAGCCCTTGGGTCAGTTCTTCATTGTTTCCCTTATTATTTTGCTTGCAGGGGCGAAGTAGGTGCGCGATCACCCCTTCCCCGAGGGTGAACTCCACAGGAGACCGATTTTTGGTTTCAACAGATTTTCGGTTTCAACATGTTGCAACCGAAAATTGGTCTCTTGTGGAGTTCGCCCTCGGGGAAGGGATGATCGTGCACCTACTTCGCTCATGCAAGCAAAATAACAAGGGAAACAAGGAAGAACTGACCTAAGGGCTCGGCATGGAGGACCCACCACACACCCGAAAGATCTAAGAGCGCTTCCCCTCCTTTTGAGGAACTCTGTGCACGTGGTTGTGGCGTGCCCTTCCTCTTGATGGAAGTCGCAGTAGGGCAACTCCACCCTAACTTCTCTCCTTCTCCTCGCTGCTCTCCTCCTCTCCCCTTATGGCTATGGCCATAGCCTGCTCTTGATCAGGGAGTTGAGGCCTCTTCTCCCGCCTCCAACCCGTGGGGTGCAATTGATCTTGCCCCCCTTGCTGGTGATCTCTTCCTTGGTAACCTCTCTGTGGCGCCTGACCTTTCCACTCAGGCCTCCAACCCAGCCGACAGTCGGGCTCCTGACACCCCCACCGGGGCTGCTGCTGCCCCTAGAGCTGCCTCTGCTCCCTCTGCCGGGGCTCGGCTCTCCTCTCACCATGCCCTCTTCCACCTCTTGGCTCCTTCTCCTCCTCCGTGGCCCACCTGGCCAGCTTCCGGGCAAACTCCGGATTTGACGCCTCCCCGTCAACTTCTCTCGCCGCCCTCTCCATCAGCTCCTCATAGGAGAGGGGGGGAGGTACTCTCTTTAGCTCCATCCTGAAGAAACCCTGATGTAGGCCCAGGGTGAAATCCATCATCAGACTGTGGCCTGGCATCTCCTGGACCTGGGTGACCTCCTCCTGAAACCGGTCGACGTAGCTCCCCAGCGTCTCATTCACTCCCTGCTTGATGTGGAACAGGGACTCTGACTCCTACCTCCTCTTCGAGGTGGTGAACCTCAACATGAACCCCCGACATAGGTCCTCAAAGCAGTAGATGGAGCTGGCCGGTAGCTGGTGAAACCACTCCCTCGCCTTCTCTTTGAGGGTGATGGCGAAGATTCGGTACTTGAACCCATCCGACATCTGGCGGATTGAGACCACGTCCTCAAACCACTGGACGTGTTGGACTGGGTCTCCCTTCCCGGTGTAGTAGGACATCTCGGGTTCCCTGAACCCCTCCGGAACTGGAGCAGAAGAGACCAACTCGTTGAAGGGGCTGCCTCCCCCTACGGGGCGAGCTGGCACGTCTTGCGGGCCCAGCTCGCCGATCCGGCCTCCGCCTGCCGAGCAGGGGAAGAGCTCGCGCCCGAGGAACTCGCATCCCCGGCCCTCCTCGGCCACTTCTTTCCCAGCTTGTCTGTCGGGGGCGTCCTCGCCCAGGGAGGGGGCGGTTGCGATCTGAACAGTTGGAGTCGAGCACTCGGCCCGCGTGCCGAGTGAGAACCGTGGCCAGAGGTGGGGGCGGTGAGTCTGACCTGTCAAATCCTTGCCCTCCTGTCATCAAGCTTGTAACGCCCCGAAACTCAAAAGAGTGACGGGAGGCGTTTTGGACCAAATTTGGAATCTGGCAGGGGGCACATAGCCTGGGACACGGGCGTGTCCCAGGGCGTGTCAGGATGGAGTCGACGATTTGGTCGAGAGGTCGACGATTTTGGATTCGACGATCGTCGAGCGGAGAACACGGACAGAGACACGGGCGTGTCTCAGGGCATGTCGAGCCCGTGTCGACGATCGACCCGGGGAGTTGACGAATTTAGCTCGATGATGTGTCGAGACAAGGCACACGGCCTAAGACATGAGCGTGTCCAAGGCCGTGTCAGGGAGTCGACGAAGTGTCGAGACAGTAAACACAGCCTGGAGACTAGGCGTGTTCGGGTGTGACACGGGCGTGGACACGGGCGTGTCCAAGACCCGTGTGCGTCTCGGGTTATTTTCGGGGTTGTGTCGATGGAGGCACACGGCCGACCACATGGCCGTGTTAGTTGGAACATGGGCGTGTCAGGTCTAACACGGGCATGTCGGATGCCCGTGTATTGTTCCAGGCGCGTCGATTTTGACGGCGAATGGGGGACACGGGCGTGTCGCAGGCCATGTTCGGCCCAGTTTTAGCATTTCAGGCCCGAATCAAGGCCGTTCGTTTCTTTAATTTGGTATCCAACGGCTGGGGGTTGTTCCTGATGGGATATACACGGGATTGGACCCTTGAAACCCTCATTTCTCTTGAGTGGTTCTCTTTCCAAAGTCTAGAGAGAGGAGAGCAAAGGAGGAAGAAGAAGCTTAGATCCGGCCTTTGGAGGAGCTTCAGAGCTCCAAATCGCGAGCCGACTTCGGATCTACAAAGGCAAAGAGAGTGCGGTGCTTTTCATCCGCTTACATTTCCATGGCGCCAAGGAAGAACGCTAGGGTAACGATTCTCTACTTGAGCATGTGAAGCTCTCCTTCTTTTGTATAGGAAGCCCACTCTCGCGAGTTTGCGGTGATTTTGAGGCGTTCCTTCGGATAGACATGAATAGTCCCTATTGTGTAGAGTCCGTAAACGAAAACGGACATAGGCATGATGTGTGAAGCCTGCCCGGACATGTTGGTCTGGATCGGTGATGTTGCATTACATAATGGCCGGAGAAGACTCCGCGCAAATGTTTGTTTTTCGGGTTTTCTACGCGGTAGATTGCAACAGGGAGCCTTGGGGATTAACCCATAGGTGCACCCGGAAAACTGGGCAGATGCATGATTCTGCCAAACTTGTGGGACTGAGAGCCAACTGGGTTACGTAATATTGTGCGTTCGATTCACGGGCTTCGGGAAAACTTAACTCGTGCCGATGATATTAAAGTGTCGTGGAAAGTGAGCAACGGGTTGAGTGGAACAGTTCCTGCTTTATGCCGAGGGCAAGGTTTAGGGTCTTTGCTGTCGATGATTTTAAAGTGTTATGACTTATGCTTATAGGTTGTTGATGATGTTAAAGTGTCATAACGTTTGCCTAGAAGACTCAAGGTTGTCGATGATATTAAAGTATCGTGACTACTGCCTTAATTGCTCACGAGAGATTGTCGTCCTGCGGATGGTGGTGAGTCGGCAGGCTTAGACCGCGATCAGCGAGAATGTGCCCTGAGAGAACAGGGTGTGTGGCCATGCGTGCCAACGCCTGTGATGCAATGTATTTTTATACACTACTTGGTTAAGCTAATAAGTGCAGGGAAGGAGCATCGCCGCCCTGAGTTGGGGGCGGGATCGTTATAATTTGGTCAGCATTGCTGACCGTTGCTTTTGTTTGCCACCATGCGGTGGTTTTGTTGCTTGCAGGTGCTGCTGGACCAAGCGGTCAATAGCGGGCTAAAGCCCAATTTGTGAAGTCGGCCCTCGAAGGCCTAAGTGGAGTGTTTACTTGCTTTTATTCATGTATGACCGGCCTACGTGCCGTGGTATGGAAAACATGTAATATTAAGTAAACCATTTTGTAAGGCCTTAAGGCCTGTACTTGTGTATGTACTACATTCCTATTTGGTGTTTAGTGGACATTCATGCTTGTGATGGGTTCTTTTAATTGCAACTTAAACTGCTTCCGCTAGAATGCTCTGTGTAGGACGTTATGGATTGGTTGAATGGTTTCCAATAAGTAACCACCCAGTCTATCTGTGGTATATGGCGTCGGGCTCCGACTAGACCTACTGCTATATGCTATGCGACGGATAGGGGGTGTTACAATTTGGTATCAGACTACTGGTTTCGGTCAGCCTTAAAATGAATTTGTGGACGAATTCTTTTTAAGGGTGGTGAGCACATGTGTGTGCGTCATCGTTATAACAATAAAAGAACCCATGAATGTCCACTTAGGAATGAAAATACACGTGTTTGGGGAACGTGCGTGTTCCTATAATTGTTGTTCGCAATTTTATTTGGTCGCTTAACGGTGTTTTGTACCACTATAGGTGACCAGAAGCGGTGCTGGGCCTGCAGAATGTCCGGTTTCTGAGGAGTATAGTGCACCCGGTGAGGTGTTTGAGACCCCTCCTTCGTATGAAACCGTTAGAAGGATCGTTGAAGCGGTGTTTGCTGTGACGGGTGCACAGCATGGAAGAAATGTACAACCCTGCGCCCCTGTTGTGGCTTCAACACCGGTTGGCGTGATGGAGCAGATGACTTTTGTTAGACCATCGGGGCAGCAGCTGAATATGCATTTAGTGCAGGGAGCGCACACAGTTGAGGAATATTTGCAAGCATTTCTTATGATAAGCCGCTACCCATGCTTCGAGTTGGATAATGGGCAAGCTACAGTCGATAGATTTTATAATGGCCTGCATGCCGAGTTACGAGTTCTACTGCTAGGACCAAAGTTATTGGGATTCCGTGCCTTGATGGAATCAGCTAGATCTTTGGAGGCAGATTTGTGGAAGACTCTCCTGATGCCAGCGACCATGGTATCGAACTATGCAAGCCCCATAAGAGTTGCATCCGGCGGAATGCTGGAGAAAAGGGCTACGACATCGACTAGAAAAGCTACTTACACATGTTTTACTTGTGGAAAGAAAGGACATTTTGCCCGAGAATGTTGGAATGGTACTCAGAAGGCTAAGAAAGTTATGTCAGGAGTAGTCGAGGACTTTAGTGCAAAGGAAACAGCATTCAAAATGCCGAACACCTCAAAGTATGGATATCGTAGGTGGTATAAGAAGGCTAGGACTTTGGGTCTAGTCCCTCCTTTCGGTGCTTCGGGGGCATCTACAGGCCAAACCCCGTGCGCATGTTTCAACTGTGGGGAGCCGGGGAATTATGCCCGTGAGTGCCTAACGCCCTGGAGGAAGCACGCCGTCGTGAGGACAGGTATGATTTAAAGATAGTTTTGCCTTAAATACTTGTCGCCCTTGTGCATGTTAACTTAGAACTACTTGTGCTAAGCTTTGTTCTGATTTTAGTTTATCTGGCGAGAGCACCGTTCGTTTAGGGAGCTTCGCATTCCTTTATTTAGGAATTATATTGCGCGTCGGAGTGCCTCCTGCGATGGTAAGAGACAAATTGGACGCGTTATGGTCCAATGGTGCTCAATGTGCGCGGGTAGAATTTGTTGCGCTTAGGTTTGGATTGGGAGTCAGGATTTCCATTTGCTAATGTCACTACCGCCGCTGGAGGAGTTCGACGTAATATTTTGAATGGACTGGCTCTCGGACCAGCAAGCCTATATCGATTGCGGTAGCAAGGAAGTCAAGCTGGGAGCAAGTCGTGAGACGACTTTCACGGGCTTGAAGGGGGTCAAGCAAGACGTTGATGTCTACTCTTCAAGTGGTGAAGGCGGTTCGTGCCGGTGTAGAACTGTTCTTTACACTAGTGGAGGTTGCGTATCCGAAGCCCGCGTTAGATAGTATATCAGTGGTAGCTGAGTACCCTGATATGTTCCATGCAGATCTTCTAGGAGCCCCTCCTCAGTGTGAGATAGATTTCATGATTGAGTTAGTGCCAGGTGCAAAGCCTGTGTCACGATCTCCATATCAGCTAGCGCCTAAGGAAATGGCGGAGCTGAAGGTTCAACTGCAAGAGTTGTTGGAGCAAGGGTATGTGCGCCCAAGTTCTTCGCCTTGGAGCGCGCCGGTCCTCTTTGTTAAGAAGAAGGACGGAAGCTTGCGGCTATGTATTGATTATCGGGAGCTCAACAAGTTGACGGAAAAGAACAAGTACCCGGTCCCCCGGATCGATGATCTTTTTGATCTGTTGGTCGGGTCGACGGTGTACTCAAAGTTGGATCTCAAGTCCGGGTACTATCAGCTGCGAATAAGGGAGAGTGATATCCCGAAGACAGCGTTCAGTACGAGATACGGGCATTACGAGTTTACGGTCATACCGCTTGGGCTGACTAATGTGCCGTCAGTGTTCATGGATTTGATGAACATGACCTTCAGGGAGTACTTGGACCATTTTGTGATCGTCTTCATCGATGATATTTTGGTGTACTCGCAGAGTGAGGAAGATCACTTCAAGCATCTTCATTTGGTTTTGGAGACGCTAAGGAGGAATCAATTGTACGCCAAGTTCTCGAGGTGCGAGTTTTGGTTATCCTCAGTGGCATTCCTCGGTCATATAGTGAGTGGAGAAGGTATTGTAGTGGATCCGGCGAAGATTGTTGCGATACGGGAGTGGCCTGAGCTTTCTATGGTAGCGGAAGTCCGGAGCTTTCTGGGGCTTATCGGCTATTATAGGCGCTTCGTAGAGAACTTCTCGCGGATAGAGTTACCCTGCACTACTTTGACAAGGAAGGAGCAGAAGTTCGTTTGGATGCCGGAGTGCGCGTGAGCTTTTGAGGAGTTGAAATGTCGGTTGACCCCGGCACCTGTGCTGAGTTCGCCGAGTGGGGCCGAAGGTTATGAGATTTATAGTGGTGCTTTGGGCAGCGGTTTGGGTTGCGTGCTACTGCAACATGGAAGTGTGATAGCTTATGGCTCGAGACAGCTGAAAGTGCACAAAAGGAACTATCCGGTCCATGACTTGGAGTTAGCGGCCGTGATTTTTGCCTTGAAGCTGTGGAGGCATTATTTGTAAGGTGTGAAGATTGATATCTACACCGATCACAAGAGCCTGAAGTATCTGATTGATCAGAAAGATTTGAATATGCGATAGCGTAGATGGATGGAGTTCCTAGGAGACTATACATTCAAGATCGACTACGTGCCTGGTAAAGGTAATGCGGTTACGGACGCATTGAGTCTCCGAGCCCCAGCTCAAGCCAATTGGCTGTCGATCCATGACGAATGGTTGGTTCGGGAGTTGGAGGCGTTGGAGATTTCTGCATAGATAAGCAAGCAAGTGCTGAAGCACTCTTGAATTGGACTGAAGTTCAATATGGCATGGATGATCGGATTTGGCAGGCATTGGATATGGATGTCCATATGAAGCAGTTCATGGTAGAGGCTCTAGATGGGCCAAATTCCCAATTCATTGTGGTGGATGGATTGCTTTGGAAAGATGGTCGTCTTTGCGTCCCAAGCGTGGGCAGTTTGCGGGTGGATTTGTTGTACGAGGCGCACCATACCAAGTACTCGATTCACCCTGGGAGCACAAAGATGTACCGCGATGTGAAGAAACTGTTTTGGTGTCCGGGTTTGAAGTAAGATGTGGCGCTCTACGTGGCGAAGTGCCAAACTTGCGCCTTGGTGAAGGCGGAATGCCAAAAGCCGGAGGATTTCTGAAGTACTTGCCTATTCTGGAGTGGAAATTCGACGACATCACTATGGACTTTGTGCATGGTTTGCCAAGGTCGCAAAAGGGGAACGACGCCATCTGGGTGGTCGTAGATCGGCTAACGAAGGTGTCGCATTTCATTCCGCATAGGAAGGATGATCCGGTGGAGAAGTTGGCAAAATTATATATGGATAATATTGTACGGCTTCATGGTGTGCCCCGCAGCATCGTGAGTGACCGAGATGGGTGGTTCACGTCTAATGATTGGAGGCTAGTGCAGCAAATGTAGGGAACAAAGTTGAAATTCAGCACAGCCTTCCATCCGCAAATGGATGGGCAGTCCGAGAGGGTCAATAGAACTATGGAAGACATGCTCCGCTTGTGTGTCTTGGACTTTAGAAAGTAATGGGAAGACCATCTTTATTTGGTGGAGTTTGCGTACAACAATAGCTACCAAGCGAGTATTCAAATGGCGCCCTTCGAGGCCCTATATGGTAGAAAATGTCGCACGCCGTTGTCCTGGTTAGAAACGGGTGATTCAAAGTTGTACAAGCGCCAAGAGGTGGAAGATGCTACGTCTTTGGTTCGTACCATTCGGGAGAGGTTGCTTATTGCTCAGGACCGGCAAGCGAAGTACTATAATGCCAAGCACAGGAACGTGGAGTTCGCTGTGGGCGACTGGGTGTACTTAAAGATCAAGTCGTTCAAGGGTGTCTCGCGGGTGCGGCGATTGAGAAAGCTAAGCCCGAGGTACCTTGGGCCGTTTGAGGTTTTGGATCGGGTTGGTGAAGCAGCCTATCGGTTGAAGCTCTCAGTGGAGCTTAGTGGTTTACATGATGTATTCCATATTTCAGTGCTACGGAAGGCGGTGCAAGAGCCTTCGCAAGTGATCACGATTGATCAAGTGTCGGTGGATAGTGGACTGACGACAAGAGTCAAGCCCGTACGGATTGAGGACTCAGAGGTCAAGCGGCTACGCAATAAAGAGATCAGGATGGTCAAGGTCCGATGTGACAATTGCGATCGGGAGGAGCTCTCTTGGGAACGAGATCAGACTATGCTTGACGAATATCCGGAGTTGTTCCGCTCAGGTACAAATTTTGGTTTTGTACTTATCTTTCTTTATGTAATTTCGTGGACGAAATTCTTTTAAGAGGGGGAGAGTTGTAACGCCCCGAAACTCAAAAGAGCGACGGGAGGCATTTTGGGCCAAATTTGGAATCTGGCAGGGGGCACACGGCCTGGGACATGGGCGTGTCCCAGGGCGTGTCAGGCTGGAGTCGACGATTTGGTCGAGAGGTCGATGATTTTGGAGTTGACGATCGTCGAGCGGAGAACACGGCCTGAGACACAGGCGTGTCTCAGGGCGTGTCGAGCCCGTTTCGACGATCGACCCGGGGAGTCGACGAATTTTGCTCGACGATGTGTCAAGATAAGGCACACGGCCTAGGACACGGGCGTGTCCAAGACCGTGTCAGGTAGTCGACGAACTTCGCTCGACGAAGTGTCGAGATAGTGAACATGGCCTAGAGCCCAGGCGTGTTCGGGTGTGACACGGGCATGTCCAAGACACGTGTGAGTCTCGGGTTATTTTCGGGGTTGTGTCGATGGAGGCACACTGCCGTGTTAGTTGGAACACGGGCATGTTAGGTCTAACACGGGCATGTCGGATGCCCGCGTGTTGTTCCAGGCGCGTCGATTTTGACGGCGAATGGGGGACACGGCCCTGGACACGGGCGTGTCGCAGGCCGTGTTCGGCCTAGTTTTAGCATTTCAGGCCCGAATCAAGGCCATTTGTTTCTTTAATTTGGGATCCAACGGCTGGGGGTTGTTCCTGATGGGATATACATGGGATTGGACCCTTGAAACCCTCATTTCTCTTGAGTGGTTCTCTTTCCAAAGTCTAGAGAGAGAGGAGAGCTAAGGAGGAAGAATAAACTTAGATCCGGCCATTAGAGGAGCTTCGGAGCTCCAAATTGCGAGCCGACTTCGGATCTACGGAGGCAAAGAGAGTGCGGTGCTTTTCATCCACTTACATTTCCATGGCGGCAAGGAAGAACGCTAGGGTAACGATTCTCTACTTGAGAATGTGAAGCTCTCCTTCTTTTGCATAGGAAACCCGCCCTCGCGAGTTTGCGGTGAGTTTGAGGCATTCCTTCAGGTAGATATGAATAGTCCATGTTGTGTAGAGTCCACAAACGAAAACGGACATAGGCATTATGTGTGAAGCCTACCCGGACATGTTGGTCTGGATCGGTGATGTTGCATTGCATAATGGCCGGAGAAGACTCCACGCAAATGTTTGTTTTTCGAGTTTTCTACGCAGTAGATTGCAACAGGGAGCCTTGGGGATTAACCCAAAGGTGCACCAGGAAAACTGGGCAGATGCGTGATTCTGCCAAACTTGTGGGCCTGAGAGCCAACTTGTACATAACTGGGTTATGTAATATTGTGCGTTCGATTCACGGGCTTTGGGGAAACTTAACTCGTGTCGATGATATTAAAGTGTCGTGGCAAGTGTGCAACGGGTTGAGTGGAACCGTTCCTGCTTTATGTCGAGGGCATAGAGGTCGGGTCTTTGCTGTCGATGATTTTAAAGTGTCATGACTTATGCTTATAGGCTGTTGATGATGTTAAAGTTTCATAACTTTTGCCTAGAAGACTCAAGGCTGTCAATGATATTAAAGTGTCGTGACTACTGCCTTAATTGCTCACGAGAGATTGTTGTCCTGTGGATGGTGGTGAGTAGGCAGGCTTAAACCGCGATCACCGAGAATGTGCCCTGAGAGCACGGGGCATGTGGCCATGCGTGCCAACACCTGTGATGCAATGTATTTTTATACACTGGTTGGTTATGCTAATAAGTGCAGGGAAGGAGCATCGCCGCACCGAGTTGGGGGCGGGATCGTTATAATTTGGTCAGCATTGCTGACTGTTGCTTTAGTTTGTCACCGTGCGGTGGTTTTGTTGCTTGCAGGTGTTGCTGGACCAAGCGGTCAATAGCGGGCTAAAACCCAATTTGCGAAGTCGGCCCTCGAATGCCTAAGTGGAGTGTGTTGAAACCGAAAAATCGGTCTCCTGTGGAGTTCGACCCTTGGGGAATGGGTGACCGCGCACCTACTACCCTAAAGCGAACGATCTAGGAACAAGACTAGGAACACAAGGGACAGACCCAAGGTCTCAGCGTGGAGGACCCGCCGCATACCCGGAAGACTAACAAACTATTCCCCTCCCAAGCCAAGGGCTGAGCTAAGGCACCTTCGGAGGGCTCTCTTGGCCGACCGGGACATCTGAGGAGGATCTCAAGATCCACTCCTTAACTAAAGGTGCCACCTCGGGTCTATGTGAAATGTTCCCCGCCCGTCTTACTATTGGCACAAAACCGCCCAGCAGCCCTACTCTACGCAGCCCCAATTGGGCCGCTAACAGCGGAACTCCGCTATTCTGAAAGGATGACAACAGGCCATCAGGGGCTTCCCGGCATCTATTCCTCGGGGCCCACACGGGGGGAGCGGTTCACGAACACGCCGCTCGCCCAAGACAGGAGTAAACTACATATTCACAGAGCATCACAGATATGAAAGAATATTACAGGAATATGAATTCCATACTCATCACGCAGGCCGGCAATATAAACAAAAAGGCCTTCGAGGGCCGGCACGAGCTCGGGCTTAAGCCCGCTATTCCCGCTTGGTACTGCAACACCTGTACGCCAACGTATCGATTAGCGGCGGCCAATTAGGCATCGGTAGGCTAACATAAGCGGGTCAAACATATTGCGCACGCCCCCTTTTTGGGGGCTACGGAGCGCATTCCCTCCAAGCGGCTAATATACAACTTCCTCGGAGTCTTCTCCGGGAACCACAGAACATCACCAATCCGGCTCACACGTCCGGATGGGCTTCACACAGCATGCCTAAACCCATACTCACGCTTCCGGGTACTAATGCAATTAACTGCTGGGACGTACAAGTCAACCCGTCGGAAAGCTCCCTTCCCCCCACTCGTTGGTGAAGAGGGGCTTCCATGTAAAAATGTAAACTGAGGGCTTCACCTACCCAAGTAGAAACATCGTTACCCTTGTCACGTGCTTGGCGGCGGGGCCGGGAGAGGAGCTCCGGGTCGATCCTACTGCATGCGGCTGCGTCGGTGGTCGATCTCCACTCTAGGCCGAGCCTCGCTCCAGGCCGAGCCTCGCTCCAGGCCGAGCTTGCTGCCGGGAGAGAGGAACGTCGAGGTGTGCTGCTCCAGGCTGGGAGAAAGGGAGGGTGGTCGGGTTGCTCCAGGCGGCTGGAAAAAGAAGGAGCGGCGCGCGGTTGCTGCTGCTTCATGTGGCCGGAGAGAAAGAGGGAGGCGCGGCTCGGGCGGCCACTACTGTAGGCTAACGGGAGAGAGAAAGGGGGGCCGGCTGTGCTGCTCCTGTTGGCCGACGGGAGAAAGAGGGGCCGGCTGTGCTGCTCCTTTGCCGGCGACGGGAGAGAGGGGGGAAGGAGGCCGGGGTTGTGGCTGTGCTGCTCCAGGCCGGCGAGAGAGGGGGATGGCGGCCGGGGTTGTGACTGTGCTGCTCCGGTCCGGCGAGAGAGCGAGGAAGGGGGCGGCGGCGGCTGCCTCTAGATCCACAGGCTAGGGTTGTCGCGACTTCCCGTTTTCTCCCCCGCTTTTTTTTTTCTTCCCCCTTGCCCCTGTACCCGAGCCCCCCTTGACTTATCTTCTTCTTTTCTTTTTATTTTTCCTTCCCCCCGCTGTTATACCCCCTCCTCCCACTTTTTCCTTCTTTCTCTTTTTTTTTATTTTCTTATCTGCTAAACGCCTCCCTCACCCGAGCCCTCCCCCTATGCACATATCTCATATATATTATATTATAAGTATAATATATATTATTATATTATAAATATAATATATATTAATATATTATAATATTAATATATATTAATATATTATAATATTAATCGAACATTTGCAAAAAGCCTACACGCACAAAACCTCCGCACGCGTGCACGAGGACCCGCACGTCTCTGAACGGGGTCGCACCAACTCGTCGCCCAAAACACGCCCCTAGGTTGATATTTGGGGAGGGTCCCACTCGCCCGGCTACGGGGTTGTACACAATCCCCGCTCTTTTCGAGCTTGGCACAAGCTCGGAAAGAATCATCCAACCCAACGTATCCGGCGAGTGGGAGCCGACCCAAAAAAAAATTTTGAGAGCAACTGAAATCTGCGCTTGGAGCATCAATCTCTCCATGACCCTTCTGAACCTTTTGAATCACTCGATACCCTTTGGCTCACTGCTATTGAATTGCCCTTATACCATTACTTACAACAAGTATACAATTTCTTGTGATATCGTGAAACAATAAAGCCATATATTTTGTATCCTCTGGTACACGTTGAGCTAATCCTTTCCCCCCAGGTGTGCCTACAGCCCTGCCAGTTAGTGAGAGCCTGACAGCGAGTCTACCCAGGGCCGAGCAGCGCTCGGGGTCCCTTACCCCCCAGGCGAGCCTACGGACCTGCCAGCTAGTAGGAGCCAGGCAGCGGGTCTACCCGGGGCCGAGCATCACTCGGGGTCTTGCAAAAAGTCTCGACAAACCAACCCTTTCCCCCCAGGTGTGCCTACAGCCCTGCCAGCTAATGAGAGCCTGACAGCGAGTCTACCCGGGGTCCACTACTACCGCCAGCGAGTGACTTCCGACCCTGCCAGCTATGTGAGAGCCTGACAGCGGGATCTGCTCGGGGTCCACTACTACCGCCATCGAGTGACTTCCGGCCCTGCCAGCTAGGTGAGAGTCTGACAGCGGGATCTGCTCGGGGTCCACTACTACCGCCATTGAGTGACTTCCGACCCTGTCAGCTAGGTGAGAGCCTGACAGCGGGATCTGCTCGAGGCCATGGATGACACCGAGTGACTTCCGGCCCTGCCAGCTAGGTGAGATCCTGGCAGCGTGATCTGCTCGGGGTCCAAACACAATCCATCGAGTGACTTCCGGCCCTGTCAGCTAGTTGAGAGCCTGACAGCGGGATCTGCTCGAGGCCAAGGATGACACTGAGTGACTTCCGGCCCTGCCAGCTAGGTGAGAGCCTGACAGCGGGATCTGCTCGGGGTCCACTACTACCGCCATCGAATGACTTCCGGCCCTGCCAGCTAGGTGAGAGCCTGACAGCGGGATCTGCTCGAGGCCCACGGATGACACCGAGTGACTTCCGGCCCTGCCAGCTAGGTGAGAGCCTGACAGCGGGATCTGCTCGGGGTCCACTACCACCGCCATCGAGTAACTTCCAGCCCTGCCAGCGAGGTGAGATCCTGACAGCGGGATCTGCTCGAGGCCACGGATGACACCGAGTGACTTTCGGCGCTGCCAGCTAGGTGAGAGCCTGACAGCAGGATTTGCTCGGGGTCCACTACCACCGCCATCGAGTGACTTCCGGCCATGCCAGCTAGGTGAGAGCCTGACAGCGGGATCTGCTCGAGGCCCATGGATGACACCGAGTGACTTCCGGCCCTGCCAGCTAGGTGAGAGCCTGACAGTGGGATCTGCTCGGGGTCCACCACCACCGCCATCGAGTGACTTCCGGCCCTGCCAGCTAGGTGAGAGCCTGACAGCGGGATCTGCTCGAGGCCCACGGATGACACCGAGTGACTTCCGGCCCTGTCAGCTAGGTGAGAACCTGACAGCGGGATCTGCTCGGGGTCCACTACCACCGCCATCGAGTGACTTCCGGCCCTGCCAGTTAGGTGAGAGCCTGACAGCGGGATCTGCTCGAGGCCTACGGATGACACCGAGTGACTTCCGGCCCTGCCAGCTAGGTGAGAGCCTGACAGCGGGATCTGCTCGGGGTCCACTACCACCGCCATCGATTGACTTCTGGCCCTGCCAGCTAGGTGAGAGCCTGACAGCGGGATCTGCTCGAGGCCCACGGATGACACCGAGTGACTTCCGGCCCTGCCAGCTAGGTGAGAGCCTGACAGCGGGATCTGCTCGGGGTCCACTACCACCGCCATCGAGTGACTCCGGCCCTGCCAGCTAGGTGAGAGCCTGACAGCGGGATCTGCTCGAGGTGGAAACATCATGTTTACTTAAGAGGTGTTGGAGAGTTAATTGCACCGATGCTTTTACAAATGGAGGACGCATTCTTTTCATAGGAGAGACGATCTGGAAGTCGTCAAATCGGGAAGCTGGCATCCGAGCCTGTTCCTAATAATTCCTCCAATCGGAAGAGAGATGCAATCGGGGGGACATAGGCCGACGTGCAAGAGGGGAGCTGATCTCGGCGTCAGTGCAGAGGCTCGGTCTTACATAGTGCTTAGAGTCCCGAGGCATCGTCCCATCCCCCCATCCGAACTGGGCTATTTAGAAGGAACATGTCGACGGCTCGTATCCTGTTCTAACGACAAAGATCACTTTCCGCCATGTCACTTGTGATTGCATTTTTGGAGAGATCGGCCCTTTATCAAATCTGGGATGTTAGCATCTAGGCTCATTCCAGATATTCCCCTAGTCGGAGGAGAGGTGCGATCGGGAGGACATAGGCCGACGTGCAAGGGGGGAGCTGATCTCGGCCATCAGTGCAGAGGCTCGGTCTTACAATAGCGCTTAAAGTCCCGTGGCACCGTCCATCGTCCGAACTAGGCTATTTAAAAGGAACGGGTTGGACGTTTGGCTTCCGGAGTCGATCGCGAGGCTAACCTTGAAGCCCTCAAGAAGCTCGAGGCGATTGGGAATAAAGAGAAAACTTGACCGCTACTGAATTACAAGGAAGAGATAACATATTCCCGCTAGGGGAGGGGAACCCTTTCAGGTCACCCCGGCTCATATACCTCTTATTGCT